>CM050167.1:17051874-17277236 GCA_027410445.1 Discoglossus pictus
ATAGATAGATAGATACATGTACAAAAATGTACAAAACAATAAGACCTTGTGTCTTTCAGTTATAATTAATAACAAAATTATAAAACATTTATAAATATTTTGTATTGAACATAATACTGAATATTAAAATAAATATTTGACTATATATTAATAAACACAATCCATTTGTTTATGGCTCTTATATTAGCAGCTAATGTGAAATTCACTCTTCATAGAATGTTTGTTCATTTGGGGGATTGTGGGTTTTTACTGTTTTACGCATAAATAAATAAAGGGATCAGCATGGGATAAAGTAGGAGAAATAACCCCTGGGGTGTTGTTGATGCAATGTAATGAGATGACCGCTAGTGCGGTATTATTAGATGACCAGTAATGTATAATGTTACACGGTAACTCCCTGGTGTTATTAAGTAACAATGTAACAAACATTTGTTTACTGCTATACCCAAGGTCCTTGGGCCGGGCCACCAGGGGTTGTCTGTTTTGCCTGTTTATGTAATGCAGTGCTCCTAAACCTTTTCTTACCCACGGAATTCCACGAATTCCGTTGTACACCCAAAGTAAATATATTTTGAAACCAAATGATTTCGAAACCAATCGTATTGTACCGTATTAATTGAATAAAAATAGTGGTTAAATTTATTCTCCAGTAATGTTAAGTGTGATTGAGCCAGATCCACAATTAATTGCCTGTTTTCAATTGTTGTCGGTCAGGTCCTTTGGAACATTTTTAAAGAACTTTGTCGTTACTCCTTCTGCCAAAGTTTGAGTTTTTTTCCAGTCAGCCGGAGCTGACTGAATAAGTCACATCGCCATCTAGAGTCCAGTTGAAGTCCCGCTGCTGGCGCTGGCTTAGCGCTGAAATAACACGCAAGGTCCGTGTGGCATTATGTTGAATCCCGCGGGCCACAAAATTATACACAACTGGCCACATGGATGGGCGCGGCGGCACACGTAGCATTGGCGCACGGCACATTGGTATGACGTAGCACAGTTGCGCCGCACTGACGTCATGCACTGAAGGCTGAAGAAGAGACGGTCATCTTTTCCACATATTGGTACCCAAACTCCACCTGACCACACATGGCGGTACACATCCCTCAGACTCGCTATAATATGTCATAAAGATACAATAAGTAAATTAAACTGGTTTATATTAATTTACTTAAATCATTTCCCATTATCATGTTCTATAAAAGATCTCACAGTAAATAAGAGACTGTAGAGGCTTTACATTAATAATGTGACAATGCAGTCTAACCATTATTATTATTATTATGTGTTATGTATGGTAAACAATATCTCTGTCTCTCAAGCCATCATTGTCTCACTTTACAGCCCTCACTCTCTCTCTCCAGTTCTCTTTCTCTCTCTCTCTCTCTGCAGTCCTCACTCTCTGTCTATCCAGCCTTCACTCTCTATCTCTACAGTCCTCACTCTCTGTCTCTACAACCCTCACTCTCTCCCCAGTCCTCATTCTCTCTTCATTCAGCCCCCACACACTTTATCCACCCCTCATTATCTGTCTCTCCAGCCCTCACTCTCTTCCCCCAGCTCTCACCCTCTCTCCTCCAGCTCTAACTCTCTCTTCCCCCAGCTCTCACCCTCTCTCCCCCAGCTCTAACTCTCTCTTCCCCCAGCTCTCACCCTCTCTCCCCCAGCTCTAACTCTCTCTTCCCCCAGCTCTCACCCTCTCTCCCCCAGTATTCAACCTCTCTCCCCCAGCTCTCACCCTCTCTCCCCCAGCTCTAACTCTCTCTTCCCCCAGTATTCAACCTCTCTCCCCCAGTATTCACTCTCTCTTCCCCCAGTATTCACCCTCTCTCCCCAGCTCTCACTTTCTCTCCCCCAGCTCTCACTCTCTCTTCCCCCAGTATTCAACCTCTCTCCCCCAGTATTCACCCTCTCTCCCCCAGCTCTCACTCTTTCTTCCCCCAGTATTCACCCTCTCTCCCCCAGCTCTCACTCTCTCTCCCCCAGCTCTAACTCTCTCTTCCCCCAGTATTCAACCTCTCCCCCCCAGTATTCACCCTCTCTCCCCCAGTATTCAACCTCTCCCCCCCAGTATTCACCCTCTCTCCCCCAGTATTCACCCTCTCTCCCCCAGTATTCACCCTCTCTCCCCCAGTATTCACCCTCTCTCCCCCAGTATTCAACCTCTCCCCCCCAGTATTCACCCTCTCTCCCCCAGTATTCACCCTCTCTCCCCCAGTATTCACCCTCTCTCCACCAGTATTCACCCTCTCTCCCCCAGTATTCAACCTCTCTCCACCAGTATTCACCCTCTCTCCCCCAGTATTCAACCTCTCCCCCCCAGTATTCACCCTCTCTCCCCCAGTATTCACCCTCTCTCCCCCAGTATTCAACCTCTCCCCCCCAGTATTCACCCTCTCTCCCCCAGTATTCAACCTCTCTCCCCCAGTATTCACCCTCTCTCCACCAGTATTCACCCTCTCTCCCCCAGTATTCAACCTCTCCCCCCCAGTATTCACCCTCTCTCCCCCAGTATTCACCCTCTCTCCCCCAGTATTCACCCTCTCTCCACCAGTATTCAACCTCTCTCCCCCAGTATTCACCCTCTCTCCCCCAGCTCTCACTCTCTCTTCCCCCAGTATTCACCCTCTCTCCACCAGCTCTCACTCTCTCTTTCTTCAGCTCACACTCTCTCTCTAGGCCTCACTGTCTGTCTCTCCAGCTCTCACACTCTGTCTCCACATCCTCACTCTCTTTCTCCAGCTATTACTCTCCATTCAGCTCTATCCTCTCTTTACTACACTCACTGTCTCTCTCCAGCCCTGACTCCCTCTAGCTCTCACTCTATCTCTACAGCCCTCACTCTATCCCTCTCCTGCCCTCACTTTCTCTCAGACCCTCACTCTCTTTCACCAGCCCCACTCTCTCTCCAGTCTTTACTTTCTCAGGGGTTGTGTCTTCTAAATTAACAGACTTTTTTATTAGTACTATTGATACCACTGGCAGTTTTAATTACCACATTCCCATTGTTCAGATGGAAGCTTCCTGTGCATTCAAATTCTCCTCTCACCTTAGAAAGTAGAACGGAAGAAACCAAAATAGATTCCGAAGCAGCAACATTACAATACAGTGTAAAAATGATTATTATTATTATTATTACTAGCGAATTGCCCGTCAAAAATGATGGCAATGAAATTGTAAGTGAGCTAAGGGTGTTTGGTGTATATAATGTGGCTGATGTAGCGTTGTTCTTTTTCTATGTCGTGCAAGTTTTTTGGAATATTCGTTTTCTATGTTGTGCAAGTTTTTTTGGAATATCCGTATCTGTTTGGTGGTGTTTTGCGTGTTTAGGGACCTTTAGCCTCGTTTTCGTTTTGTTTGGCGCCCATTTTTTCTCTCGCTTAGGTGATTTTCGGGTCTTTAAACTGCGAAATTTGTGCTTAAATGGAGGTGTAACTTCACTTCCAGAGGTCCTCGGTGCCACCCCTTGCTGTGAGTAACCTTTTTATGTTTTTGTTGTTTGTTTTTATTGTGTTTGTAATGTTTTTGGGGTTGCGCGGGTTGCGTCCTTGTTTTTTAATCTCGTAAGTGTTTTCCGCCAAATACGTAGGTGTTTGTTGTTGTTTTGAGTCTTTAGACTGCTGTAGCCTCGTTTTCGTTTTTTTCGGCGGCCATTTTTTCTCTCGCTTAGAGAATTTTGTAGTGTCTAAACTCTTTTAAATTGAGGTGTAACTTTAGTTTTCGAGGTCCTGGATGCTCCCTCTTCCTGGAAGTAAGCTTTTTATGTATTTGTTGTGTGTATTTGTTGTATTTTTAATGTTTTCATGTGCGCGTGTTGCGGCCGATTTTTGCGAGGTCGTAATGGGTCGTAACGTGTCTCGTATTTTGTTTGCGTTACGACGTAAAAATTGCGAGGGACGCAGTTGCTGGCAAGGAACACCTTCGGCGCTCCTTGCCAGCAACTGCGACCCTTGCTAAGCGAGCCCGCAAGCGTGAGCAACGGCTCGTATGGTCACAACTATATATGTGATTATTATTACTAAAATTTTACATTCTAAAAACATTTAGTCTAATTAGTTTAATTAGTCAAAAAGCTTTTTTTTATGTATTGGAATTCAGTGGCCATTTAACCTACAAAAACACTATTTGTGGTACAATATTTACCCAGGATGCAGTGCGTAGTTTGATGTAGGTACCAGGTAACATTGTATCTAATATTATTTATAAATGTATTCTTCTTTGATACATTTATTCAGTATTCATAATATTCACCTTCTGTCTGATGCTTCCTTGTCTGACTGACTTTTCTGACTTTTGCAGACAGCCCCTGACCCGTGCTTGCCCATTAACCCTTCTCTGATATGGAGATCTACAGAACATAGCTCTCCATACTGCAGTCTGTGTTCATCATTATATCACATGGAGCTCAGATTGTAGTGATTTAGCATTCTCTGTCCTGGCCACTAGGTGGCTGCTGAGAATGCTGAGGCCTATAATACAGTGATTAACCCTTTCATGACAAACAGACACGCAAAACACACACTTTCCTGATACACAGACCAGAAGAGCAGTGATTAACTCCTTCATGACACACACAGATCTGCAGAGCAGCGATTAACCTCTTCCTGATACATATAGCAATGAGGGAACATGTTAGATAGGTTCTCTTTAATATACCAACTAACAAACATAATAAACTATTATTATTAACTAGCAACTTGCCCGTCAAAAATGATGGGGCAATACAATTTTAAGCCAGGGCGATGCTGTTTGACACACAATGTAAAGCTTTTTTTTACTGTGAGGACCTCATATCAATCCTCTCCTCTCGTTTAGTTTTGGTCCTATGCGCGCCTTCGGCTCTCATGACAAAGACAGATATATATGTCTCTTTTTTTCTATAATTATTAATTACTTATTTACTTAATAAATTAATATACTTTACCTATTTGTAATTGATATATCCAGCAATGAATAGCGTGAAGAGCTAAGTATCTATTTCTATTTTCCTGCAGCATACAATGTACAGTTGTACTGTTGCTGCCCTGAGAAGAAATGTCCCAACTGTGCCTTAGAAATATGCTGCGTGCGCGAGGTCAAACCGTTGGTTTAGTTGTGTAAAGCGCCAGTTTTGATTTGTAATGTGTTAGTGTTGTAAAATGGCGTTGTTTGTGCTACGTGGCTCACAAGCATTTTCTGTGCTTCCTAACTGTGTATTTAGTACCTCGTACTTCCCTTGCATTTCGGGGTCGTGTAGCCTCGTTTTCATTTTTTGGGGCGCCATTTTTTTTCTCGCTTAGGCGATTTTCAATTTTCTAAACTTGTTAAATTCGACTTTAATTAGCGTACACCCTCACTGGCAGATGTCGTGGCTGTCTCTCCATGCTCATTGTGTTTTTTTTTTATTAGTTTTTTTTTTTGTATTTTGTATTGTTTTTGTTGTTTTTGAATGTACGAATTTCGGCCGTTAAGTTCGTAGTTTTGCGACCTCGTATTTTTTTTTCTAAGTTCCCTGGCTCGTAATTAAAACCCGTACGCCATATTTTTCGTCCGTCGCTTTTTTCCTCGCTTAGCCGATTTTCAAGTGGCGTAACTGCTTCAAATCGACTTTAACTTGAGTGCAACCTCACCCCCAAACTTTCTGGCTGTCCCCCTGTGCTGTGTGTGATGTTTTTGTATTTTTTTTTGTTGTCAATTTTCATTTGTATTTTTATTTTGATCTACGCGTTTCGGACGTTAAGTTTGTATTTTTGTGACCTTGTATTTTTTTTTTTGCTAAGTCCTGCGGGTCGTATTTTTTTTTCTCTAAGTCCCGCAGCGTTGTTTTTTTTTTTCAAAGTCACACTTTTCTGGGCTTTTTTTGTACCGTGAGTGAGACGGCTCATTGCAGCCGACCTTGGAGCCTCCAACTCGCAAAGCGTGATGACGACTCTCAGTTTGACAACTATTATATGTGATGTTAATTTGTAGCGCACCAACATATTCCGTAGCGCTATACATGCATTGTGATCAAGGCAAAGCAATATTAACACATTGCAAGAAATTGAGGTCCCTCCCTGTCTTTAAGCTTATAATCCAGTGTCCAAAGTGCATTCCCCAAAGCACCGTGCAAGATTGAAAACTCACAAACTTACAATCTAAATCAGAAATTAGAGCTGCCATTTTTGTTTCCGCAGTTTCTATAGGTGGGAAGAGACCTTGGATTCAGAAGAAGCTTTCAGTTGCAAAAAAATGTATTATTTTAATACATGCATAAATATTGTACTTACATAACATAAAAACTATTATCTACTTAATACTAAAAACAGTCAATTATTTGGCATAAAACATATGTAGAACCTCTTGTTTAATGTATGTTTTATGGCAGAGCATTTACACTTTTGTAAGCTTAAATTTAAAAAAAGAGATACTACATATGTATTATGTCAGATAATTTATTTTTCTAATATGAAGTTGAGAGCCTCTGATTAATCTCATACCCTGTGGTTATAAAGTCTATTTATCTTAACAAAACTTTTGTACTGTCAGAGATTGTGGAGATGTTACTGCAGTTTTTATTTCTTGTAATAACACTATTTTGTGTGTATTAAAATAACCTTGTCTCGCTCTCTGACTGTTGGTGTACCCTAAGGTTCAGTCCTAGCCTCCTTCCTCTTCTCATGACACAGGCTTCCTCCATTTTCACTATCAAACCACTGTATAACAGTGGTTCCTCCCACCTCACCATCTTGTCACTGCATAACACAGACTTCCCCCTCCTCACTATCATTTCACTGTATAATACAGGTTTCCCCCCTCCTCACGGTCATATCACTGCATAACACAGGCTTCCATGCTCCTCACTATCATATCACTGTATAAAACAGGTTTCCCCCTCCTCACTATCATATCACTGCATAACACAGGCTTCATCCCTCCTCACTATCATATCACTGCATTACACAGGTTGCCTGTCTCCTCGCTTCCCTCCAATTTTAATCACCACCTGACACTTTAGCAGGGGAAAATAGTGTGTGTGAGGGTACGTGGGATATGGGTGACAAGGGAAAAGAAGGGGAAGGGAAGAGGAATAAGAGAAGATTAAGAAGCAGAAGGCTGAGATGGAAAGTAGAAAGTGAGAAAGGGAAAAGTGAAGATTGGAAGAAAAAAAACAGAATAAAGAACAGAGTAGAAGTGAGTTGGAAAGATATGAATCAACTGAATATATTGCAGTAGTAAAAAAATAAATACAAAAGTCAGGTGTTATGGTGCAAAAATACATGCCTGATAAAGTTTACTAGCCATTTTTTAAGCAGCCATTTTTAATTACAATGTTGTATGCACCTTTGTGCAAATACTCATTCTGCTGCTCTTGCCGTGTAGCCTACTGAGTCATGGCATCCTCCCAGGATTGTTAAAAAGGGTGGGAGTCAAAAGCTTTCCTGGGAGAGACATACTGCTCCATAGTGCTGGTGCCATATAGTGGCAAACTCTGGTAATGCTTGTTTACTTTAATTTCAGAAATTTGTGTGTCCCCAATTAATATCCCCACCCCCCATTCCTCCAGTTCCTATGCCCCTGTGTGTATTTACTCTTCTTCTTGCTCTATATAACTTATTTTTATAAATCATATTATGGCTATGATTTACCCTGTTCTAGAAGTCCTCTTATCATGACCCAGGGGTGAGGGGACCATGTTCCCCCCAAAACTCCCTGCTTACTGTTACAGGAACACCCCTAGATGGTCAGGGTTCTGGTAATCTCAGCACTTAGCTGACTTCTCCAGTGTCTAGGTCTCTTTAGAATAGAAGATAGCAGTAACCCAGCATACAAAAGCAGGCTCGGCAAAATAATAAACATGTTTCTCTCTAAAATGACAGATACACTTTGCTTATGTAATTTACAAAATAGCTACTTTAATAACTGACTTCACATGACAGTAACTGATTACATGACTTTACTTACTTAGGCCCTCATTCAATTGGGATTTGGCCAATTGAATAGGGTTCTAAATAAGCACATAGCATATTTTTTGTAAAGAAGTTTTTAGTTAGTAAAAACCTTGCTTTTGGATAGATGCTTACTAACTAAAAACTTCTTGAAAAAAATTTGCTATGTGCTTATTTAGAGCCTTATTCAATTGGCCAAATCACAATTAAATGAGGGCCTTAGTCAGTTAACTGCTCATGAACTGGTTATAACTGAATATGTTTCATCCAGATTTTAAACACATGGGAATATTTTAATAACACTTTAAAACTTTTAATATATGTCAACCAAAACCTTGCTAAGTAAATAATATGGGTAACAGTAACCCTCTTAGGTAAACAATATGGGCAATATTAAATCATCTTGGGCCAATTTGGTGTCTAGGTACATAGGTGGTTGGGCATTGTTCTTAAGGAGAAAGGGAAGGAGTTGTGCTATTGTACCCATGCCCCCAGGGTCCATAAAAGTCCATAGTCCCAAAAAGTCCAGTGGGTCCCCCTGGGCGTCACACCTCCTTTTCAATTATGATTATTATATATAATACTGTGTATTTAGTACCTCGTACGTCCCTTGCATTTCGGGGTCATGTAGCCTCGTTTTCATTTTTTGGGGGTGCCATTTTTTTTCTCGCTTAGGCGATTTTCAATTTTCTAAACTTGTTAAATTCGACTTTAATTAGCGTACACCCTCACTGGCAGATGTCGTGGCTGTCTCTCCATGCTCATTGTATTTTTATTTATAATTTTTTTTTTTGTATTTTGTATTGTTTTTGTTGTTTTTGAATGTACGAATTTTGGCCGTTAAGTTCGTATTTTTGCGATCTCGTATTTTTTTTTTTTTCTAAGTTCTAAGCTTGTAATTAAAACCTGTACGCCATTTTTTTCGGCCGTCGTTTTTTTCTTGCTTAGACGATTTTCAAGTGGCGTAACTGCTTCAAATCGACTTTAACTTGAGTGCAACCTCACCCCCAGACTTTCTGGCTGTCCCCCTGTGCTGTGCGTGATGTTTTTGTATTTTTTTGTATTTTGTATTGTTTTTGTTGTTTTTGAATGTACGCATTTAGGTCGTTAAGTTCGTATTTTTGCAACATCGTATTTTTTTTTCTAAGTTCCCTGGCTCGTAATTAAAACCCGTACGCCATATTTTTCGTCCGTCGCTTTTTTCCTCGCTTAGCCGATTTTCAAGTGGCGTAACTGCTTCAAATCGACTTTAACTTGAGTGCAACCTCACCCCCAGACTTTCTGGCTGTCCCCCTGTGCTGTGTGTGATGTTTTTGTATTTTTTTTTGTTGTCAATTTTCATTTGTATTTTTATTTTGATCTACGCGTTTCGGACGTTAAGTTTGTATTTTTGTGACCTTGTATTTTTTTTTTTGCTAAGTCCTGCGGGTCGTATTTTTTTTTCTCTAAGTCCCGCAGCGTTGTTTTTTTTTTCAAAGTCACACTTTTCTGGGCTTTTTTTGTACCGTGAGTGAGACGGCTCATTGCAGCCGACCTTGGAGCCTCCAACTCGCAAAGCGTGATGACGACTCTCAGTTTGACAACTATTATATGTGATGTTAATTTGTAGCGCACCAACATATTCCGTAGCGCTATACATGCATTGTGATCAAGGCAAAGCAATATTAACACATTGCAAGAAATTGAGGTCCCTCCCTGTCTTTAAGCTTATAATCCAGTGTCCAAAGTGCATTCCCCAAAGCACTGTGCAAGATGGAAAACTCACAAACTTACAATCTAAATCAGAAATTGGAGCTGCCATTTTTGTTTCCGCAGTTTCTATAGGTGGGAAGAGACTTTGGATGCAGAAGAAGCTTTCAGTTGCAAAAAAATGTATTATTTTAATACATGCATAAATATTGTACTTACATAACATAAAAACTATTATCTACTTAATACTAAAAACAGTCAATTATTTGGCATAAAACATATGTAGAACCTGTTGTTTAATGTATGTTTTATGGCAGAGCATTTACACTTTTGTAAGCTTAAATTTAAAAAAAGAGATACTACATATGTATTATGTCAGATAATTTATTTTTCTAATATGAAGTTGAGAGCCTCTGATTAATCTCATACCCTGTGGTTATAAAGTCTATTTATCTTAACAAAACTTTTGTACTGTCAGAGATTGTGGAGATGTTCCTGCAGTTTTTATTTCTTGTAATAACACTATTTTGTGTGTATTAAAATAACCTTGTCTCGCTCTCTGACTGTTGGTGTACCCTAAGGTTCAGTCCTAGCCTCCTTCCTCTTCTCATGACACAGGCTTCCTCCATTTTCACTATCATACCACTGTATAACAGTGGTTCCTCCCACCTCACCATCTTGTCACTGCATAACACAGACTTCCCCCTCCTCACTATCATATCACTGTATAATACAGGTTTCCCCCCTCCTCACGGTCATTTCACTGCATAACACAGGCTTCCATGCTCCTCACTATCATATCACTGTATAATACAGGTTTCCCCCTCCTCACTATCATATCACTGCATAACACAGGCTTCATCCCTCCTCACTATCATATCACTGCATTACACAGGTTGCCTGTCTCCTCGCTTCCCTCCAATTTTAATCACCACCTGACACTTTAGCAGGGGAAAATAGTGTGTGTGAGGGTACGTGGGATATGGGTGACAAGGGAAAAGAAGGGGAAGGGAAGAGGAATAAGAGAAGATTAAGAAGCAGAAGGCTGAGATGGAAAGTAAAAAGTGAGAAAGGGAAAAGTGAAGATTGGAAAAAAAAAACAGAATACAGAACAGAGTAGAAGTGAGTTGGAAAGATATGAATCAACTGAATATATTGCAGTAGTAAAAAAATAAATACAAAAGTCAGGTGTTATGGTGCAAAAATACATGCCTGATAAAGTTTACTAGCCATTTTTTAAGCAGCCATTTTTAATTACAATGTTGTATGCACCTTTGTGCAAATACTCATTCTGCTGCTCTTGCCGTGTAGCTTACTGAGTCATGGCATCCTCCCAGGATTGTTAAAAAGGGTGGGAGTCAAAAGCTTTCCTGGGAGAGACATACTGCTCCATAGTGCTGGTGCCATATAGTGGCAAACTCTGGTAATGCTTGTTTACTTTAATTTCAGAAATTTGTGTGTCCCCAATTAATAGCCCCACCCCCCATCCCTCCAGTTCCTATGCCCCTGTGTGTATTTACTCTTCTTCTTGCTCTATATAACTTATTTTTATAAATCATATTATGGCTATGATTTACCCTGTTCTAGAAGTCCTCTTATCATGACCCAGGGGTGAGGGGACCAGGTTCCCCCCAAAACTCCCTGCTTACTGTTACAGGAACACCCCTAGATGGTCAGGGTTCTGGTAATCTCAGCACTTAGCTGACTTCTCCAGTGTCTAGGTCTCTTTAGAATAGAAGATAGCAGTAACCCAGCATACAAAAGCAGGCTCGGCAAAATAATAAACATGTTTCTCTCTAAAATGACAGATACACTTTGCTTATGTACTTTACAAAATAGCTACTTTAATAACTGACTTCACATGACAGTAACTGATTACATGACTTTACTTACTTAGGCCCTCATTCAATTGGGATTTGGCCAATTGAATAGGGCTCTAAATAAGCACATAGCATATTTTTTTTAAAGAAGTTTTTAGTTAGTAAAAACCTTGCTTTTGGATAGATGCTTACTAACTAAAAACTTCTTTAAAAAAATATGCTATGTGCTTATTTAGAGCCTTATTCAATTGGCCAAATCGCAATTGAATGAGGGCCTTAGTCAGTTAACTGCTCATGAAGTGGTTATAACTGAATATGTTTCATACAGATTTTAAACACATGGAAATATTTTAATAACACTTTAAAACTTTTAATATATGTCAACCAAAACCTTGCTAAGTAAATAATATGGGTAACAGTAACCCTCTTAGGTAAACAATATGGGCAATATTAAATCATCTTGGGCCAATCTGGTGTCTAGGTACATAGGTGATTGGGCATTGTTCTTAAGGAGAAAGGGAAGGAGTTGTGCTATTGTACCCATGCCCCCAGGGCCCATAATAGTCCATAGTCCCAAAAAGTCCAGTGGGTCCCCCTGGGCGTCACACCTCCTTTTCAATCATGATTATTATATTTAATAATTGATAATGATAATAATATGTCGGAGGTGTATAATTAAAAAAGGAGTATTTACATATCTCCAGATTTGTCTCCTCGCAGTTCAATTTGATTTCAGCTTGAAAAAAAAATTCTGCCAGCATGTAACTGTCTGTTTGCAGCAGCATGGCAGTTAGCATGTTAATCTTCTGTTCCATGGGAATAGCTTTATGTCATATATGTGAAATATGACAACTTACATGAGAGTAAACAGATAGAAAGGGACAGTTCAATATGTTGAGAAACTGTGAACCTTAAAAAAAAAGAAGTGTAAATTTTATATGACAAGTACATAAAGGAAGATTTGTTAAACTTATTTAAATCATTTACATAAAGAAAAATAAAATGACCAGAGTTCCTTTAATTGTTCTGTATTTTACAGATTTTCCCAAAAAAGGCCATTTTTTTCGACCCATTCCTCGAAGTTGTGTTGAGTTTACATTTCACATATATTTATTTTTCCTTATTAATTAAATAGTGAACATAACAGTTGTGAGGACTGTGTATGAAATTTCCTCTGTAAATCCACCTTCAGCCAGGAAGCCTCTTGCCAATGGAGCAGTGATGCCAACGACTATTATAAACATTTGTCTGTCACCTGCCCAACAGACTCGGTGATTAGAGATGTCGCGAACAGTTCGCCCTCGGACTATTCGCATCGATTTTGGCATGTTCGCGTTCGCAGCGGACGGCGAACACGTGCGCTTTTCGGTTCGCCCCCTATACTTTATCATTGAGGAAACTTTGACCCTGCACCTCACAGTCAGCAGACACATTCCAGCCAATCAGCAGCATACACTCCCTTCCAGAGCCTTCCATCTGAAGGACAGGCTAATATTCTGCTCTGTTTCACCAGTCATAGTTGGTGTACCATACATTGAAAAAAAACAACCCTTTTTTCCTTTAATCTAATTTCAGTTGCCTGCCTGTGTCAGGCTCAAGGCTTATATTGTGCTCAGTGAAATAAAACAACACTTTTTTGACTGTAATAGATTGAATAGCAATTGCCTGCCTAGAGGCGTGTGTGTGAAGCCTATTGCATCTACTCTGCCAACTTTTGCCAGTGCACAGTGACATTCATATCTGGTGGCACCTTAGATTGCATGCGTAGTGCCCCAAATTTGAAGTAGGAGGTCCGACCAAGCATATTTTTCCATCTCCCTGTTCCAAAAATCAATGCCATATACACGTCCCCTAATAGTGGACGTAACAGGGATTAAACCGATAGGAATAGTACTACTTAACAGTACACACCTTATAATAACGCAGACAGAGGCAACGCAGAGAGGAGTCTGAAGAAGAGGAGTCAGAGGAGGAAGGTGGCTTTGAGGAGGTGGAAGACCAAACACAGCAGGCGTCCCAGGGGGCTTGTTGTCACCTTTCGGGGACCCCTGGTGGCTGGGTGGAGGAAGAGACCTTCAATGACATCAGTGAGGACAAGGAACGGGACATGGCTAGCTTGGTATCCAACCTTGTGCAAATTGGAAGTTTGCGGTTGTGCAAAGGGACTGTTTGCGGTTGTTTGCGTAGCATTAAACGGGGAGATTGGTCTGTTACTGTGAAGCGGGTGTAACCCTTACACTACATAATCGATACAACATCATACCTGATGTTTTAAAGCATGTTATTCCAAACAATTTAGGAATGTTAGGTGATTTATGCCCTTTATGGATTAAAACCAGACTCTGCATCAACTATGTAATTTTCCGTGGGAGTTTTGCCATGGATCCCCCTCCGGCATGCCACAGTCCAGGTGTTAGTCCCCTTGAAACAACTTTCCCATCACTATTGTGGCCAGAAAGAGTCCCTGTGGGTTTTGAAATTCACCTGCCCATTGAAGTCTATGGCGGTTCGCCGAGTTCGCCCGTTCGCGAACATTTGATGGAAGTTCGCGTCTGCTGTTCGCGAACCGAAAATGTGATGTTCCCGACATCACTATCGGTGATTAATGGAGTGGAGAGTTTCCATCGGAATCATCAAGAGAATCACAGGTAATAGACCTTGGCCCTCATTCAATTGCAATTTGGTCAATTGAATAGGGCTCTAAATAAGCACATAACATATTTTTTTTAAAGAAGTTTTTAGCTAGTAAACACCTATCCAAAAGCAAGGTTTTCACTGACTAAAAACTTCTTTAAAAAAAATATGCTATGTGCTTATTTAGAGCCCTATTCAATTGGCCAAGTTGCAATTGAATGAGGCCCCTTGTCATTACTCTCTACTGCTTCATAGAAACAAATTCTGAATGAATTCATTATAAATCAACGTTGTAGCTCCTGCTAGTGCTGCCACCTCATGTTTTCGAACAGCCAGTTTTTAAATTTATGAATTATATTTTCTAGTGTAATATTTTTGTGTTTATTTGTAGGTGGAAATTTTACTGATGTTTCTGTGCTCAGTTTAATAATAATAATTTTGATGCTCTGATGCATTGGCAAGTGCCAGACGATTAGTTACTGATGGGAGTCTCAAGCATCTATGATAACTACTACGAGTCGGTGCGTGTGTCACGGACCGCTTTTCCAGCTCCTGGATCTTAGCCCATTGAGCCACCATAAAAGAAAGACTGCTTTGCTCCAGTTACTGGACTATTGTATTGAAATCGGTTTAGTCCCATTGTTTGCCAGATAAAGTTAATGTACTCTATTTGTGGTCTGGACCACTAGACATGGAGACAGCATTATGTGTATTTGGAGGTTAGCCTATTGTTCACAGGTGCCAGACAGGATGCCAGGATACCAGACTATTAGACCTCATTTGAAGTCATTCTCCTGTGTTTTTCTGCCTCTCCCTGTCATTGTTGTGTTGTATAAACCCCCTTCTGTATCTAACCCCTATAAATATTGTTGACTTTCCAAAAATAAATTAGTTCACTGCTGAAACATATAGAAATGGTATGCTATCGTATTTCCTCCTGCGATACTGATCCTATCTCCACCCTGCAAGTAACTTGTCCTGGTCACAACCACAGGAAGGTTACTGAGACTCCTGGAAGTGCTGATTCATTATGGAGAGACCCTGACTGATACAGAAGCCAGATATCAGGGTGCTGAGTATTCAAAGAACCCAACGGCCTTGTGGGTAGATAACCTGTAGTCTATAGCAGGTGACCCAAGGCAGTAATAGCCCCTACCCCTGGTTCATCACAGTGTGCTTTTTATTATTTAGAACTGACCATTTGTCTAAAGACAAGATAAATATATCTAATTGGTCATAGACCTGAGGTATATATATTAGAAGTTATACAAAGACAAAATGTACAGCAAATGTATTGTATTTTTTTGAATGTTCATTCATTTTGTTGCAATAATATGCAACTATTATACCTTGCTAATTTAAACTTCTCCACCTCTCAATATTTAAGAATTCCCAGGATTAGTATGGTATTACTTGGGTGTTCATTACTCATATCCCCCATGAATTTGAATAAATAACTTAAAAAATGTGGTTGTATTGAGTCCACAGAGGAACCAATTATAAGTATGTTTTTATTGTATTTTCTTGTTCATAATTAGATAAAAGTTATATTTTATCATTTGTTTCCTCTTTATCAGGGCTTGTGCTAAGTCCCTGTTCTCTGTGATCATGAAGAACCAACAATATGTTTGTTGCCGTGAACACTCATTGCCATTTATCTAGCACTATTCTAGATGATTTCCTCTTAATATTACAAATATACCACTGCTTCTAGACTCTTTCCAGAAAATCTTCTTTCGATCATTCTGTTGACTAATTCTTCTCCACCCCAAAAACACACTCACAATCACTTTATAATCCCTATGTCTCCATTTTCTCTTTCAAAATATCACATCCTAATGTTTATTCTCACCCAATTCCCTGCAGCTATGACTGCCACAGATACACTCACAATCATAAAAAAAAAATTTAATAATAGAATTTTTTGTGTAGTTCAAGTTTCCTAATTATTTGCAAACTTTACATTGTATCCATCATCACATATAATAGTTGTAAAACTGCGATTCGTCGTCACTTTTGCGAGCCTCTTGTAATGAGGCGAGCTGTTGAGGCAGAGGAGTCTTCCGTGCTCGGAGCACATAGCCGATGAGCACCAAAGGTGAAGTGAGGTGAGCAGTTGAGGCATTGAATAACGCAGGACTTAGGCAAAAATGAGCACCTATGAGTAGTGATGTCGCGAACATCAAATTTTCGGTTCGCGATCATCGGACTCGAACTTCAATCGAATGTTCGCGAAAGGGCGAACCCGGCGAACCGCCATAGACTTCAATGGGCAGGCGAATTTCAAAACCCACAGGGACTCTTTCTGGCCACAATAGTGATGGGAAAGTTGTTTCAAGGGGACTAACACCTGGACTGTGGCATGCCGGAGGGGGATCCATGGCAAAACTCACACGGAAAATTACATAGTTGATGCAGAGTCTGGTTTTAAGCCATAAAGGGCATAAATCACCTAACATTCCTAAATTGTTTGGAATAATAAATTGTTTGGATGTTGTATCGATCAGGTAGTGTAAGGGTTACACCCGCTTCACAGTGACAGACCAATCTCCCCGTTTAATGCACCGCAAACAACCACAAACAGTCCCTTTGCACAACCGCAAACTCCCCATTTGCACAAGGTTGGATACCAAGCTAGCCATGTCCCGTTCCTTGTCCTCACTGATGTCATTGAAGGTCTCTTCCTCCACCCAGCCACCAAGGGTCCCCGAAAGGTGACAACAAGCCCCCTGGGATGCCTGCTGTGTTTGGTCTTCCACCTCCTCAAAGCCACCTTCCTCCTCTGACTCCTCTTCTTCAGACTCCTCTCTCTGCGTTGCCTCTGTCTGTGTTATTATAAGGTGTGTACTGTTAAGTAGTACTATTCCTAGTACTACGTCCCCTGGATGTGTATATGGCATTGATTTTTGGAACAGGGAGATGGAAAAAGATGCTTGGTCAGACCTCCTACTTCAAATTTGGGGCACTGTGCATGCAATCTAAGGTGCCACCAGATATGAGTGTCACTGTGCACTGGCAAAAGTTGGCAGAGTAGATGCAATAGGCTTCACACACACGCCTGTAGGCAGGCAATTGCTATTTAATCTATTACAGTCAAAAAAGTGTTGTTTTATTTCATTGAGCACAATATAAGCTGCTTGCGCAGTGAGGTGAGCAGTTGAGACATTGAAGTACGCAAATCTTAGCCTCCATGCAGTTAGGAAACGCAGGATTGCCTTAGGCTGCAAGCAGTCGTGGAACACGGGACTTAGAAAAAAAAATTGAGAGGTGTGGGACTTAGAAATAAATCGACGAGGTCGGAAAAATATGAAGTTAACAGCCGAACAGCGCAAATCAAAAAACACGGAAAACACAAAAAATACAAAATAAAAAAACCTCACACACAGCACGAGGGGGCAGCCAGGACGTCTGTGAGTGAGGTTTGCACGCAAATTTAAGCCAAATTTTAGTTTTGAAAATCGGCTAAGCAAGAAAAAAAACAGGCTACCTGACCCCTAAACACTGCTTGCACATACAACTGTTACCCTGGAACGTACAAGGTATAAAATACACTGTTAGGAAGGATGGAAAATGCTCCAGACCTGCGTAACAATTAGACAATCTGCTCCATTTTACAACACTAACTTGCAACTAATAACATTGCGATTCTAAAATGGCACTTTACCCAACTAAACAAACGGTTTGCCCTCATGCTCGCAGCCTATTTACACTGCACACTTGGCACATTGCGGACACTTTCTCCTCAGGTCAGCAACAGTGCAAATGTGCATTGTATGCTGCAGGAAAATCAAAAGAGATTGTTAGCTCATCAGGATATTGATTGCTGGATATATTAATTTGAAATAGGTAAAGTATTTTAATTAATTAATTAATTAATCTTAAAAAAAATATATAAAAAATAAAAATACGCTAAATAGCATATTTTACACTGCAGTTACTTCGTTCTATTAGTTACTAATACATTTATTCATTACTAATTAATTATTAACGTACATTAATTTAATTAGTAATGGAAACTAAAAATGTATTTCCACTGCACTAAAAAAAAAATTTTTTACACTGCAATTATATATCTGGATTACTGCTCATTGGCTGACAGCAATAGGACTCTCAAAGCAGTTACATATTTAAATAACTTTATTATGCTCTGAGACCTGAAAAAGATTTCTAATTTACACTGTACTAAAAAAATTGTATATTTAACACTGTTATTATATCTGTCTTTGCGATGAGCGCCGGAGATGATCGTTGCAAAGCATGAAACTTGAAGTACACGTGGAGAGAGTCTCGCAATGAGCGCCAAATGTGCACAGAGGAGCAAACGGACACGAGGGGAGAGGCTTGCAATGAGCGCCGAAGATGCTCAGAGGAGCAAAAGCACACAAGGGGAGAGGCTAGCAATGAGCGCCAAAGGCGCTCAGCGTGAGGCTTGCAATTAGCGCCAAAGGTACACAGAGGAGCAAAAGCCTTACATTCTGTTGCAAACAACATTATGGCTTCAAATTTTATTGACGTCATTTTTGACGGGCAAGTCGCTAGTTAAAAATAAAGAGTAACTGCATCATTTTTAATTGTGTATAATATATATATATATATTGGTGGGAGTGTTTATATAACAAGTGTCATACCTGACATGCCCAAGAGAACTTTCTTTAGAATACTATTTGTGTGGTTGTGGGACTGGCTCTGTAATTTTAAAGTATGTTTTATATTTAAGGTTAGTTTAGTAGTAAAGTTTTTTTTTTTTCCCCAATACATTTTTATTAAACATATAGGTATACAGTATAAACATAACAGATATTTAAGGCAACAAATGAATAGAGATACAGTACGCAGTGTGATATCTTATGATCTAACACTTTTAGTTATCTGTCTTCTTTTTTATCTTCTTTTTTTTATCTGTCTTCTTTCTTTTTCTATCTGAGGGTAAATGGTGATTATTTGTAATATCGACATTATCTAATTATATCTTACTGTCTTTTTCTTATTTGTTAAATTTCTGTTAAAGTAAACTGAGTTTGTATGACTACGTTATCTTGTTCGTAGTGATTGCATAACCCATTTGGTTCCCCCAAACAACAATGTCAAACAAAACAAATATTAACAATTTAGTTCACATAAAAACAAGGTCTTTTCCCTCTTCACGATCGCAAATTCTGACAGCTGCTGAGAATAGAGTCTTCCAGTGTGTGAGTTATTTTTTTGTTTATTGATATATAGTTAATTTTGTTTTCAACTGTTGACAGATCAAGTTTATCAGACTTCCAGTTCTTTGCTATATGACACCTGGGGCCTCATTCAAATGATGGCCGTAAAATGGTCGTAACTCTGCGATTCCTTGTGATGAGGCTACAGCCCCTCGCAGCCCTATGGCTACGTTGCTATTTATAGTAACTGCGCCGCAAGGAGGTCTTCCTTACGGTCGATCGCAAACCATGCAGTTGGCGGTCTGCAACCCGATTGCAGCAACTCATTACCTCCCCCAACCCTAACTGTGCCTATTTAACCCCATCTAGCCCTTTTAAACCCCATCTAAGCCTATGTAATACCACCTAGCCTATCTAACCCTATCTATGAGTATTTAACCCCATCTAGGCCTATCTAACCTCATCTAAGCCTACTTAACCCCATCGCTTATGGAGGTCTATAAGCCTCCATCTAACCCCATCACTTATGGGGGTCCATACAGACCCCCGTAAGCCTCTATTTAACCAAATCAGTTCCGTAAAGGTCTATGAAGATCCTCATAGGACAATGAGAACCCTATTATATTATCTGTACAATTGTTTGATGAGTTACATTCGAGCACAGGGTCAAATAGCAATGCCATTTGCAACAACTGGAATTGCAGCACTTTTGTTAGAAGGTGGTGGAACTGTGCATAGTGGATTTAAACTGCCAGTTCACATTTTAGAAACATCAGTGTCAGATATTCAACTGAATTCTTTACAAGCCAAAAAATAATAAGAAAGTAAATTAATTATCATAGACGAGGCAACAAAGATGTCATGTCATGCTTTGCAATGTATTGATAGATTCTTAAAAGAAGTGATGGATAATAATTTGCCATTTGTTGGAAAGGTGATGTTGTTAGGAGGAGATTTTAGGCAAACATTACCTGTTGTATCACATGGAAATAGAACTGATATCATTGAAACATGTATAAAGACAAGTAAACTGTGGAAAATATTTACACACCTCAAATTAGAACTATATATGAGATCTGAAGGCCAAAATGAATTCAATGATTGGCTCATTCAAATTGGAGAAGGAAAACATCCACAAATACATGATTTACCCAATGGTACCATTGAAATTCCATCAAAAATGGTTTGCAAGGAATCACCCATATCGGCAATCTTTCTAAACACTCTGAATAACGATGATTACTCATACATTGCAAACAAAGTGATATTAACATAAAAAAATATAGATGCCTTGAATTTAAATTACACATTTTTTAAATTCATCAACGCACTACAAAAGAATTATTACAGTGCAGATTCAGTTCTGGCTGACGATAAAGACAGTGAATTGAATTTTAGTATAGAATTTATTCATTCGTTAACCCCATCTGGAATGCCACCACATGTTTTGCAATTGATAAAAGGGAAAATTGTCATGCTATTGAGAAATATGAATCCAAAAAAAGGACTTTGTAATGGGACCAGATTAATTGTGCATGATTTAAAAGATCATTTTATACATGCAGAAATTATGACTGCAACCCATAAGTTCACTTACAAAACTATATCTACAATTTTAGAAAAATACAGTAATGACCAACAAAAAAGTAAGAAAGGAAAAACAAACAAAAGAAAAACAGTGGTTACATCCCATAGACACACATAAAAGTCTGCTGGGCTCTTTGAAAGGGAACCACTTTCACAGACAAAAAAATGGAATGTCTTGGAAGTCACTTTCGCCATGATTGGCCCCACAAAACAGTTAGCTTGCATTTTATTACCTTTACTGAGAACAATTGAATATGTTTCTTTCATGTTTGTAATCTTAAAAACCTGTTTGAAAAGGACTAAGTTGATTATCATTATTTGTAATTAAGGTTTAATGTTAATAACAGCATCATCATTTGTTGAAAAATTAAAATGTTTCATAATATATAGATTATTGATCTAGGGACACATCTGATTGCCAGTTAATGGAGTCAGGAAGGAATTATTTTTTGACAACACTTTCAACAAATTTACAAAGTTGAAATGTAATTTTTTTGCCATTTGCCTTCCAATGGATTCAATATTCAAGATCACTGTAGTTTAAAATACATTCAGGTTAAATGTTAATATCTTAAGTTAATGTTTGCATTATTAGCATTGTATGTTAAAAGGTTTGAAAAGTTAATTTATTGAATGTTACTAAAGATTTATGTCATTTGCAGCAGAAACATTGGACATTTGTTAACAAAATTCAATGTAAAATTAAATAGAAATGATTCATCCAGGAAGTAATCTGATCACTATTTAATGGCGTCAGGAAGGAATTAATTTTTCCCCTTTTGAGACAATTGGCTAAGTTACAATGTTTTTTTTTACTGTTTGCCTTCCTCAGGATTCAATACCTATGTGCTTTACCAGGAGTTTAAATACAAGTTGTATGTTAATAAGTATTCTGTCATGGTCGAAGACACTCATTTAGAGAAAGTTCAACGATTTCATGTTAGTATTGTTAAAACAAATTCATTACCCACTGTTTACAATATAAGTTGCATATTAGAAACCTTTATGTAATGGTTCACAATACGTATTCCGAGACATTTGATGGATTGTTATATTATTATTCTATACATAACAATTAAAAGTTTGATATGGTTTAACCAGTCCATTGTTAAAAAAAAATAAAAAAGATTTAATATACATTGTTGTACTTTCTTGTAGATAAGAAAAAGATTCAGAGTGTTAGAGAATCACATTGTGTTACAAACAGCTTTTCCAGCTTTAAAAATGTATTGACCGCCATTTTTTGACAGGCAAGTCGATAGTTAATATATAGTCTATATATACATTTTTAGAGTATGATTTATGCGTATGGTAATAGAAGGTGTATTCTCTGTCTTTGGGGTGTAGTTCCCTCCAACCATCTAGTAAGTTTAATTTGAAGAACAGAGACTTAATTTGTTTCAGTTTAATTGAGAAGTGGTTCCCGTTACATCCCCCTCTCTTCATATGCAAGGTTAAATTGAGATCCGCTCCAATGACAATTTTGTTGTAGTCTTGTTGCTCTAGAAATTTAAGTAATCTTATCAACCAATTGTGGGGAGCTGTGGTAGGGGAGTAAAGAGATACCATTGTAATTTTGAAATCTAGTATTTTCCCTATGAGAATAATATAATTTCCAATGGAGTCTGTTTTTTTCTTTCTCCTGGGTTAAAGTGAAGTCTTTATGAATTAGTATAGCAGCTCACACCGATTTAGATGATTGACTGGTTGTATAGAATGTTGGATAGTTCTTATGAAAATATTTTGGGATCTTATTTTGTTCAAAATGGGTTTCCTGCAAGAATAGGACTAAGGGGTGTTGTTCCTTATATGTAAGGAAAGCTTTGCGCCTTTTGAACCGGGAATTGAAGCCCTTGACATATTTAGAGTTATTTATTGTGGTATTCATGTGGGTATGATAATAACATTGAGCACTTACCCTCAGGAGGAATATATATATTGGTAGTCATAGGAGAGGCCTGGGGAGCCCGGAGAAAGTTCCCATTAGGGAAGAATAAATGGCCTGCTCAGAGGTGTGCCACTAATAAGGTAAAGAAGACAAAGAGAAGTTATTGACCAGGAATTAAAAAACAAAAAGTATAAACAAAAGTAGTATTCTTGTACAAAATCCTATTCTATGTCATGCACCAAAGTGCCTAAGGGAAAGGCATAATAATAGATTCCCTCAACAAAACCCTAGAGGGAGAGAGACAAAGTTTAAATTTTAAGAGAGCATTTAAATATAACGCATATGTTAAATTCTAACTATGGCCCACTAATAGGCTCTAATATTCTTAACAATTTTAAGACATAGATTTCAGGTTATGGCTTACTGTATATAACAGACTCTAATTTCACCTCAGCTGTTGAGTTCTACTAAAATGTCCCATCCTTTGGTAGGGATTCTCCTGTAAAGATTCGGGAGCTTTTAAGAGTCTCTGGAGGTAGAAGGAAGGTCCTTGGTAACCATAAGGATACTGTCCGGGGGCTTGTAGATTGTTTTGGCTTATTATTGTTAGGGACATCTGTCCACTGTCTGGAGGGTTGTTCCCTTTGGTTTGAGTCCTGGATTTTAAGGAATTCTCACTTTGAGATCAGTTTCAGGTGTTTTTGACATTCCTCCAATGTATGAGCTGAGTAAGTAATTCCATTAGAATGAAACATTAAGCAGAATGGTAATCCCCATCTATATGGGATTTTATTTTTCAATATAACTTCCACCACCAGTTTAATTTCCATGTGTTTACTTAGGGTAGAAGGGGCTAAGTCTGTATAGAATTCTAGTTGAGCACCATCTGGGTCCATAATTCTAGCCATTTTCCTGGAGGCTGAGATGATTAAATCCCTAGTCTTCTGACATAGGAATTGGGCTATAACGTCTTCAGGTAACTCAGAGTTTTCGGATGCTCCTAAGGCCCTAGGTTCTTTCAATCTCGTAGTTGCTGTCCTGTATGTCGGTAGAATAGTATTGATCACCACTATTAGGTATGGAATCAAGTCTGTAACTCTCCTGGGGATCTCTCAAAATCACCGATTGTGTGATTGAGTTTGGCCTTCTATTTTTTGGTCAGTGATTGTTTCAAGATCATGAGTTATTTGCAAGTCTTTTTTGTTAGCAGTAATTGCAAGGGAAAGCTGAGTTTTTACCAGGGTTTCAAATCTTGCCATGGTCCTCTCTGAGAGGTCAATATCCTGGCTAATACAATACTGCTTTAAAGTGCTCATGTATGCCTTTTGATGTTATGCTTTTCTGCCCATTATTGTTATGCAAATATAAGTCTATGGATTTAGTATTGAGGAGAAGACTGTTTGCTTAGGTTGTCTGCAAATACATTTTCATAGTTTATACATTTCTTCCTGAAATGACTGTTCACTTAGAATGGAGTAGAGACCTGTGTTCATTTTATAGCATGTTGGTTTGTGGGGTTCAAGATTTGCAATACTTCTCAAGAAGAAATTCTCCCATTTTAGGTAAGTTTGCTGAGGCTCTAGAGCTGCATCATTCCTTTTTAGTTTCTTGTAGGGTATAATATTTTCTATACAGTGTTTGAGGAGGGTCAAAATGGTCAGGATTTCTGGCCAAACACCCTTCATCAAACTTGCAAAATAGAAGAAAATGATGCACACCAAGTTAAATTTGTATTAATTGTATTAATGAATATCAAAACACATACACTTATTGTGAAGGTCATCCTTTTGGTGAAATGTGATAGAGGGACTAGTAGTAGTAGCCAGGAGACCCACAAGGCTGTGGTAGGATTGGGGACACTGAACTCAAACCAAGAATCAGTGTCCAGTCTTCTTATGAACATCTTCGCTTAGCCCTAATATTTGTTGATCCATGAACACACAGTCTAGGTCTTAGCATTGACTGAGTTTAACTATATTTTATAATTAGCATACAGCTATACCTCATTTAACGCTGTAGATAGGTTCCAAGCAATAGGAGTGCTAAGCGAAACAGCTCTAAACGGGGCAGTTTAACATAGGGAAGATATGGATAGCGGAACTCATGAAATATCACCATATTTTAATTTAAATTTAAAGATTTTTGCTTGTATATGAACAGCAAACATAACACTAACACAAACTGAACATTAGCAAACATGTAAACTTTAAATTATTGATGTTGAAGCTTCTGGGTCATCCTGGATTCTGTTTTCAGTGTTATAGCGAATCAGAGCGTTCAAAGGGGTCCGGCAGCAAAAACAGCGTTATAGCGAGACAGTGCTATATACAGTTAGAGCGTTAAAATGGGTCAAGCTGGCAAAAACAGTATTATAGCAGGGGTTTAGCATTATCAGCTCTAAACGGGGTAGCTTTAAGCGGGGTATACCTGTATTTTAAACGAAAAACACTGCTCATATCCAGCAGATAGAATGTTTTGTTAAATAGAAATACACAAACAATCACATGTGAATAAAAAATAAATGAAGTAAAAATATTTATATATGCATATAATTTTTTATTAAGATTATACATAATTATTCTTAGATGGCTGTAATAGAAGTTGCTAATATAAAGTGTTACAATTTCTAGATCTGCCAATACATTTGAGGACATTTTTCTATCCAAGTAAAAGCTTTGTTATTGGTCTCGAAAAACAAAATGATTAAATCAGTGGAAATCTAGGAAATGTTTATAAATTGTTTAACAGATTATCCTCAGATCATTAGTGAACATGGCATCTCCCTTATATCTTCTTTTATTATTAGGGAGCACCTCCAGAATTAGGAGTTTGCACAGTACTGGAACTTCCACCGACGGTCCCTGCAAGAAAGGAACATACAAAATTAATTGGGATCTTAGAGCTTGAAAAAAATAAGTAAATGGTATAACTGGGATATAACATTTCATGTACTAGAAACTTTAATACCTAAGTAAAGACAATAATATGATAATGTTTGTCTTCATATAATTCCTTTCATTTGCATATTAATGTATTTTTTCTTCATATCCAAAGTGTAAAAATTAAGGCACAGATTTGCTGGAAGGAAAGAGTCTAGAGGGATGGTAATCTTACTAGAGGGTGTGCTTATCCCAAGTAAGCAATAGCTCTTCCAATAAATGGTCTCATAATTATTGGATACCTACCCTCAAGCATATCTCTAAAATACTAGGGCCAACCCACATATCCAAAATAGCTTAAGAAAATATTATACATAAAAATAGAAAAGACATACCCTTTTATGAACTGTTATTTCCCTGTGAGCAGTGTGATCAAAATGATGTATGTATTAGCGATGCCCTGCTGGCATGTGTATAATAATTATTGTTGTATTGATTGTATGTGTAGTTAAATATTACATGTTGTAGTTTAATGTTGCCTGTGGTATAAGTATAACATAGATGACTTATATGTGTACTGTGTGAGAATACCCATATTATGTTTGGCATCAAAATTATTGGTTTTCCCAGATGAATATAATAAAGCATGTCACCTTAATCCTCAGAGAATAGGGTCAGAATGATGGGGTAACAGGCTGAGGTCATTTGGGAAGACTTCAGAAGTCAGACTTGAAGGAGCCAGGAAATGTAATTGAGGGAAGGGTGAGGAAGATCTAGTTAGTCATTATTGTCCCCTGGACAGCTAGCTTCCTGACAGTGGTAACTTAAAGTGTGAATCCTCCTACAGAGGACAAAAGGTTCTGTTAAGTTATTCAGCCTGTTAGGTTCCAGCACCACAGGGGTGGTTAGAAAGGCTGACATCATGGATTGATAGGCGGGCCACATGTCTAGAAGGAGAAGGGTTGAGGCCTGTTTAAGAGGACTTTTGATAGGAGTTGTATCTTGGTTGTGAGGGGTGACTCATGTGTATAAGATTGTTGAATTTTTGACTAATAAACAGTGCTCAGATGGTCAAACAAATTTAAATGTATGCTCATTACTGATGGAAAGGATAACCTTGTCCATAGGGATTAATAATTCTGCATCTACCTAAGGAAGAGTTTCAACCAGTAATGTTGTTACTCTGACTGGTGATTTTGGAGTTTTTGTTGTCATTCTGAGGGTCCATTACTGATCTGGTTCTATTTCTGCTAGCAAGGATAATAACAAGAGCCATAACACATTGCTGGGTGGGTCAAAACTAAGTTCTCAGCGCGCCCAATTGAAGAAGCAGTAATTTAGCTATCAAAGGAACCAGAAAGCTCCCATGCTACCTCTCCAGGTATTAATGAAGTTAACTGATAACCATATTGTACATATTTCACTAAGACTGTAAGAATTACCTAACTTCAGAAACACTGAAAGGAGAAATTTAACTGACTGACCTCAGAGTGATACCATAAATGCCACAGGGATCGTGGGAATTGTGATTATTTTGCCTATTATTCATATGTAACTTAAACAAAAGTCAGAGCTTTGTCAGTGTTATCAGGCATTTACAGCCTTATTAAATTGAGATTCGGTAAATTTAAAAGGGCTCTATATAAGCACACAGCATATTTTTTTTACAGAAGTTTTTAGTTAGTGAACTTCTATCCAAAAGCAAGGTCTTCACTAACTAAAAACTTCTGTAAAGAAAATATGCTGTGTGCTTAAAGAGCTCTTTCAAATTGACTGAATCATAATTTAATAAGGCTGTTAATGTACTGTAGAGCCAGAGTATTAGACATGGCTTTCCTTAGAGTCATTTGAAATGAGTGGCACATGGTACACCCAGAAGACTAGGTCCAAGCTTGGAAAATGCATGTGTGACTATTTTATACACTTGTTTTTGAGTTTTTAAACTAAAGACTAGTTTTTCCAAGTAATTATTATCTGTTGACACTATTTATATTTCTGTTGAAGATGACCAGTTATGTCCGATATTTTGCGTTATGGAGGTTGGAGGACTTATTGGCAGCTCTGGAGTTCTGTCTTTGCATGTGGTTACATGACTGAATTATTTTGGAAATAATGCATTAAACAATAGACCCTTGTGTAACAGTAATATAATCTCCAACACTACTCTGTTATATTAGTCATACCAACTACACTTTAATAGTCATACCAACTACACTTTAATACTCTATGTAATCACATATATAGTTGTGAGCAGTGCAGGCTTGTCAAAAGTTGTTGGTAATGCCATGTTAAAATTGCGGACCGCAACCCTCGCAAAGCGAGGGCCGCGGTTGCTGCCAGGCAATGAGCTCCGAAGGTGCTCATTGAGCTGGTGGAGATGAGCACCACAGGCGCTCCTCCCTATGACCCACATCACTTAGGCAATGAGCGCTTATTGCGCTGGTGGAGTTGAGCAGCATAGGCACTCATCCCTGCAACCCACAGGATTTAGGCTATGAGTGTCAAAGTCGTTCATTGTGCTGGTGGAGATGAGCGCCACAGGCGCTCATCCCTGTGACCTGGCCGACTTAGGCAATGAGCGCCAAAGGCACTAATTGCGCTGGTGGAGATTAGCACCACAGCCGCCGAGACAAATGAGGCTTAGACACGCAGGCGCTCATGCCTGCGACCCGGGAGACTAAGGCAATGAGTGCCGAAGGTGCTCATAGCTCTGCTGGAATTGAGCGGCCCAGGCGCTAATCCCTGTGACCCGCGGGACTTAGGTAATGAGTGCCGAATGCGCTCATTGCGCTTGTGGAGATGAGCGCCACAGCCGCTGAGACACGCGGGAGAGAGTAGAAGGCACTCACCGCAACTTAGCGACGACCGCAAAATTATGGCCCGTACGACTTGGTACTTAGCGACGGCCAAGAAATTACGGCCCACAAAAATACGGCCAAACCACCAAACTGCAAAAACACACAAATGTGACTCAAATTTACTTACACACTCACACACAGCTGAGGGGGAGTGCCAGGGAACCTGTGAGTGAGGTTGCAAGTACATTTGAGGCATATTTCAGCTTTTTTTGCAAAGGAAAATCGTCGAAGCGAGAAAAAAAATGGCAGGCCAAATTTTTTTTAACAAATCGAAATCAAGGCCAAAGAACGTAAAACGCAGCCGGACGGAAAAGGCGGCCTAAGGATGTAAATACTATCCCTAAGCACTAAGACTTAACGCTAAACAGTAACACTTAATACAAGGCAGTAACATTTAAGTCAAGCCAGTAACACTTAATCAAAGGCAGTAACACTTAATCATAGCCAGTGACACTTAACCCAAAGCAATAACACTGGGAGCGAGGCTCTCAATGTGCGCCAAGGGCGTTCAAGTACAAGGCCTATAAAGCACACAGTGGGAGAGGCTTACAATGAGAGCCGAAGGCACTCTTTGCAAGCCACGTGTTGAGCGATTAAGGCGCTCATCGTAGGGCTAACAATGAGCGGCAAAGGTAAGCAAGTTGTGCCTCGGCGCTCATTGTGAGCCACGCGATTATCGCCAAAGGCGCTCAGTGTAGGGTTCGCGATGAGCACCAAAGAGAGGCCATAGCCTCACATTCGGTGGCAAACGGCATTACCATGGCTTAAAATTTTAGTGCCATCATTCTTTTACTTCTATATGAAAAACCATTCTAACTTTGCATACCTTCCTACCTAATTAAACTTCACTTTCTTCCTGACCCTTGGTATTCTTTATCTGCCTCTTCCATTCCCTTTCGATTGTAAGTAGAGAGTTTCATATCTTGTAGAGTGCTTTGGGAAAAAAGCATTTTTTACAAAGATTCTATACTCAAAACAGGGCCCTTCATTTTCTGCAGTTTGTTAAAATTATATGATTCCTTGTTCTTTTCCCCTGTATAGCACTACAGAATATATTGGTGCATTATAAATAAAAGTAATAATAATAATATGGTTTATATAGCAAAACATAGACACCCATAACACCTTTATTATATAATATTTAGACCAGCAGCTCAATACACATATCTAAAGTTTTATTCCACACTATTGTCCATCACTAGAGGGTGTGGTTGGCGATTTTCTTTTATTTCTGGAACTCAGCTATTAATTCACAAAGCAAATACAGTGGTCCCTCGGTACTCGACTACCTCAGAACTCATAATTTTAAGTACTCAATACGTCTGGCTGAGAAAAAGATGGCTTGGAACTTGACGCTTCCTCTGTATTCGTTGCATTAATGCCACCCCCTCATCACCAGGAAGTAAAGAAAGTACTGTGGTGCAGTGTAGCATGCCTGTACCCCTGCCTGTTCTCTCTCCCTTCTTCTACCTGTGTGTTCTCTCCTTTCTGTCCCCCTCCTTCCATCCACATTTATGACTTACCCCATCCCAATGTGAATGGGAGGAGGGAGTCAGAGAGGAGAGAACAAGTGGGTAGAAGAAGGGAGAGACGGTTTAGTATAGGCAGTGTAGGGCTTTTAGTTTAGGGGTTTAGTATAGTGACAGATACAGGGGGAAAGAGAAGGGAAGCTGGTAGGGGGCGTGCTATTGTGCGTGAGCTCATCTAGCCCAGCGCACATTTGTGTGCTGCCAAATTATTGTCGCCCATACGTCGCCGCGACTTTAGCATGCATGCTGAAGATGTCGTGACTCCAGACATATTCCATGGTTGTTCATTTTGTAACCATTCACCCAGAAACATTTCTTGTCTTATACTTACTCAGTGTAATCATCATGATAACTTGAGATTCCCACCAAATAGTTATCTTTTGGAACTTGCCAGTGTATGTAAGCGTCAAAATTATTCACATAGTGGGTCCAGTAGCAATGTGTGTTAGAGAAGTTAGAATCAGAGCAGCAATAAAACCTCCACCTGGTGAAGAACACAGTAATGGCGGTCAGTAATATTGAACACATGACACTATCTGAAGCCAGAAAGCTTTAGCTAGGTCAGAGTGATTCTCTGTATTTGGAATAGAAGACAGTTTAGAGAAAAGTCCTTTAAGGACATGATTTGTTGGTTACCTACGATCCTCTTGTTTATCCTTGTGGTAACTTTGCAGGCCACTAATTATTGAGCCAAACGGGCAGGTGAAAGAAAATTGCTCATCAAACCAGTTGACATAATTAGTCCAGTAACAGGAGGGTCTCTTGCTGAAGGTGGGTTTGCAGGTGAAATCCCAAACACGATCCTCATGCCAGTTGTCATGCTGGCTGAATGGGAAAAGCAGGTATATAATATAAATAAAGCAAAACTTTCAAGGTTAAAGTGTAAAATTAAGTATCTTACATTCAAGGCACAGCTCAGAGGTGTCCAAACTCTCTCTACTCAAAATGCACAAACTTAGTCACACTTTGCCTAAACAAAATGTATCCAATTGAAGACATTCAGTGGCAGAACTACTTCTGGTGCAGTAGGTGCAAACCACCAGGGTCCATAGCAAAGTAGGTGTCCTCTGCTACTGACATCAGCCTGGAGTAAAGGGGATTCTTAATTTATTAGGGGAGATGGGTATATAATTATTTTAATAGAAAGGTGACCTGATCAACCTAGACGTGATCTGACCATCCACATATATTTTGGCTTTTCATTGACACCTGAAGGCACCTATATTTCATAAAGAAGTTGCAAGGGGGAGGGGGGGTGGCTTCAAAATATTTTGCACACCTCCATTCATTAGCCCCACCTCTGGGCAGTGATTTACAAATCATTTTTAATAGAAACAGTTAAAAGAAGTATACTTAAATAATGCTTAGTGTATGTAAAAGACAAAACGTATAAGGAGAGGACTTTCTAACCCTATTGCATTGGTCATAGGACATAAGTGAGAGGGGGGAAATAATTGCTGTTGTTATTCAGTCATGTCCGACTCTCCTTAACCACACGGACCACAACACGCCAGGTACATCTATTGTTTTGTCTCTGGTTCTGCTTATCCATAAGGTTATCTTGGCAAAGATACTTGTGGGGGTTGCCAGTCCCTTCTCCAGTGGACAGTGATTTATATGACCTGTCTGCCATGACTTGCCCATTTTGGGTAATCCAGAAGGGAGGGGGAGAAATGATAGAAACCTTCAAATATACAAACGGTTTAGGTTGAATGGGGAAGTAGATGTCATAAAAAAGGAATAGAAGAACAAGAGATCATTAAATGAAATTGGTGTGAGCAAGATCTAGCATAAATGAGCAACATTAATACTCTACAGAGACAGGTGGTAGATGTAGATATGTGGAACAGCCTTCCAGTAGAACTGTTAGGACAAACGCAGTGTTAAACCTTTAGATACAGGCATATATTACCTTATGATAGAGTTTATTGAATGATACACTGGACACACGTAATGGAGCTCCCCATCATAGAGGTTGACCCATCTTCTTTGCCGAACTGATAAAGCATAAAATGTGAGAGAAAACAAATTAATTCAGAAAAACTATTCTTAAAATGAAAGCTCTAAATATAATATAATTATCTGCTTAGAAGGTGGTCATTGGCTTCTTGAAAGAAGGAACCAATGGTTACTACAAGTTGCATCTAGTGCAATGAAAGCCCTTTCCTCTTCCCATCCCTTGGAACGTGTCAGTGTATAAGATGGGCAGAAGTAATCTGTGTATCTCCATATTTCATCTTCTAATGTACAAGACATGGCTAGTGGCTTCCTATTGGGCATGTGATGCAGCTTTTAGAGCAAGAGCCAGCACCACATAATTACATTGTCCAATAGGAATCCACAGGCTTTGCTCCGTGTCTTAGAATGTGCCAAATGGAGATTCACAGCTTCCTATCTGTCCACTAGAGGGAAATTAAAACAGCAATATTTAATAACTTTATATAATTGGAGTAATAGATCAGTCAGGTTGAAGAATTGCTGTGATAAATATTCAATATATAATAAAAAAACGATGAGTGAGGTATTTAATTTGTAAGAGAGTCTACAAATAAGAAAATACAACATACAAACATGTTATTATAGCTAGAAAGTTAATTAAGGACCCATTCACTGAATATACAGCCATGCTAGCTCGCCTAGTCTGCCTATTATATCCCCACAGAAGTATTTTGTATACAGTATTTTATCACTAATATAGTTGTTGTACTGCAAGTTTGTGTGTAACGCTTGCAAATTGCGAGTTGGGCATGCGCACTGCCCATTGCGAGGATGACAATGGGGCCGAAGAGCGAGAGGGAGGTAGAGAGGAGGCAGGGAGAGAGGAGGGAAGGAGAGAGAAGGAGAGGGAGGGAGAGAGAAGGAGGGAAGGAGAGAGAAGGAAGGAGGGGAGGGAGGGAGGGAGAGAGAAGGAGAGAGTGAGAAGGAGCAGGAGAGAGAGAGTGAGAAGAAGAGAGAGAGGGCGCAGAGAGAGGGAGGGTGCACAGAGAGAGAGGGAGCACAATGAGACAATATTAATTAAGGCAATATTATACCATCATTTTTGACAGGCAAGTGACTAGTATGTTATAAAGTCAAACTCACTTGGAACTCTTTGAGCACCGCTGGTCCCTTCAGACAGTAGAGTCACTCCGACTACAAGTGACAAAGCTGTAAGTACCCTCATAGCTCAAGATTCAAACAGGAGCTTTGTAAGGACTTGATATAAAATACCCACAGGCTTCTAGTATATATAGTGCTGGTACACAGACAATTATATATTAATTTCTTCTTAACCCATCAGAAAGCTTTGCTAAATATATTTGCATGTCTTGTAAAATTATTAATTCACCAGAGTGGTGTTTGGATAAGATAAGTATTTACTGTATTTGAACAACTTCTGGCTTGAACAACAAGGATGCTTGCTAACAATTACAAGTCACTGAAAATCTGATAATTAACCAACTTGGCACATTCTTTCTGCTAATTACTCCTCACCATGAGCACTGATTAATGACCTGCAACAAGGCTCAAAGACAAGAGTGCAAATTTCTTTATTAATAGGAAAAGTTCTAATTTCTATGACAATTAAAACTTTTATTGTAGCTCATATACTTTATTCTTTTATCTAATGACAGGATTTATGATTTCACAAGATGTAGTATAAATTTATTGATCCAGACTTTCCAAAGAATTAAAAAGTAACAGATAATTGTCTGCATACCAGCTGCTAAATATATATAAAACTAGTAAACATATAGTGTTTACAGAAAGGGTGGAACAGAGGGACAAAGGGAAGGGTCATAAACACGAGAGCAAAGGAACATTTAAAACTATTTGTAAACCAATTACTTTAACGAGGGGCAAATGTTCTAAAATTTAATATATTGATTATGACAAATACTATCAGCCTTATTAAATTGCAATTCTGTAAATTTAAAAGGGCTCTAAATAAACACACAGCATATTTTTTTACAGAAGTTTTTAGTTAGTGAATACCTTACATAGTTACATAGTTACATAGTAATTAAGGTTGAAAAAAGACTTTCAGTCCATCAAGTTCAACCTGTTAAGATCTCCTGTGATCTGCAATATGCGGATTAGTTATTAATTAAATTATTGATTAAATAATTATTAATAGTATAGTATTGGAGGATGAATAAAGAGTTAGTCCATCAAGTTCAACCTTTTTTGATCTCTATTGATCTTTTTAATGTGGACTATTTATTATTAATTGTTAATTGTTATTTGATCCAGAGGAAGGCAAACAGAAAAAAAAAACCATTGAAACTTTGTCAATTGTCTCATAAGGGGAAAAAAAAGCAAAATTCCTTCCTGACCCCAGATACTGGCGATCAAATTTCTCCCTGGATCAATATTCCTTTGCTAGTTATCTAGGATAGCCTTGAATGCCCTCTTTATTCAAAAATATATCTAACCCCTTTTTGAAGTTGTCTATCGAATTCGCTGTCACCACCTCCTTTGGTAGAGAAATCCACAGTTTAACCACCCTAACTGTGAAGAACCCTTTTCTTTGTTTAAGGTGAAAGCTTTTTTCCTCTAACCTCAAAGGGTGTCCTCTTGTCCGTTGAAAATCTCTTGCTACAAAAAGTTCCCTTGACAAAGCCTTATATTGACCCTGGATGTATTTTTATAAGGTAATCATAGCCCCTCGTAAACGCCTTTTTTCTAGCGAAAATAAGTTTAATTTTGTTAGTCTTTCTTCATAACTTAGCCCCTCCATTCCCGTTATTAGTTTTGTAGCCCTTCTCTGTACTTTTTCCAGCTCTAAAATGTCTTTTTTATGAGGTGGTGCCCAAAATTGTACTCCATATTTTAAATGAGTGCGTACTAGGGCTTTGTATAGTGGCAGAATTATATTTGCTTCCCTTGCTTCTATACCCTTCCTAATACATGCTAATATTTTATTTGCCTTTGCAGCCGCTGCTTGGCTTTGAGCGCTGTTACCTAGGTGGTTGTCCACTAGTACTCCCAAATCCCTTTCAATATCTGATACCCCTAGATTTGCTCCATTAAGATTATAGATTGCTTGGCTATTGTTCCTTCCCAAATGCATAACCTTGCATTTATTTGTATTAAATCTCATCTGCTATTTAGCTGCCCATTTCTCTAATTTATGCAAATCCTTTTGTAGGGAAAGTACATCATTATCTGATTTTATTACCTTGCACAACTTAGTGTCATCAGCAAAAATGGAGACACTACTTTCGAGTCTTACTTCAATGTCATTAATAAATATGTTAAAAAGGAGAGGACCTAATACTGAACCTTTAGGAACCCCACTTATCACATTAGACCAATCGGAGTATGTTCCATTCACAACAACCCTTTGCTTCCTGTCTTTTAGCCAGCTCTCGATCCATGGGCAGATATTTACTGCAATTCCTGTATCCCTTAGTTTGCTCACTAGTCTTCCATGTGGCACTGTATCAAATGCCTTTGAAAAACCTAAAAAGACTACCCCACCTATCCTTCATAAATCCGTGTTGACTGCTACCTATGATCCTGTTCAAATAGACATATTCTTGTATTCTGTCCCTTATTAACCCTTCTAAAAGCTTCCCCACTACAGATGTGAGGCTCACTGGTCTATAATTCCCTGGATTTGCTCTAGATCCCTTCTTAAATATAGGTATCACCTCTGCTTTTCTCCAGTCATCCGGTAGAGACCCTGTAGTGAGTGAGTCTTGAAAGATTAGATATAATGGTTTGGCTATTACAGAACCCAGCTCCCTCAGTACCCTTGGATGTATTCCATCAGGACCTGGGGCTTTATTAACATTTATTTTCTCCAACCTCTTTTGGATTTCTTCCTGCGTTAACCAATTATTTAGTGATGGTAGTGTAGCCCCATTATGTTGCGGTGTACCAACCACTGGTACCTCCCTTGTGTAAACCGACGAAAAGAACCTATTTAGCTCATCTGCCTTTTCTTGGTCACTAATTATCAGATGGCCTGTGTCACATTGTAATGGTCCTATCGATTCCTTCCTGGCCTTCTTCCCATTAATATATTTAAAAAATATTTTATGGTTAGTCTTACTTTCCATTGCAACTGACTTCTCATTTTCTATTTTAGCCAGTCTAATAGCCCTTTTGCAAGACTTGTTGATTTCCTTATAGTCACATAAAGCTGCCTCAGTTCCCTCCTTCTTGCATAATTTAAATGCATATTTATTTTTCCTCATCATGATCTTTAAGTCATTGTTAAGCCACATGGGATGTGATTTACTCCTCTTCATTTTATTTCCACATGGTACATGCTGATGAGTATGTTTATTTAGTAAGGATTTGAATGTTGTCCATTTATTTTCAGTATGTTTCCCTGTAAGTTATTTGTCCCAGTCTATATGTTGTTTTGCATCCCGTAGCCCATTAAAGTTAGCCCTTTTAAAATTTAGAGTTTTTGTTGGCCCCTTACAACTCTGTTTTTTGTATTCAATCTCAAATTATACTGTGTTTTGATCACTGTTCCCCAAGTGTTCCCCTATTTTTACATTTGATATCATATCAATATTACTTGTGATGACTAAATCCAAGATGGCCCCATTTCTAGTAGGTTCTTGTATTAGCTGAGCCAGATAATGAACCCTGAGTGTACTCAAGAACCTACTCCCCTTAGCTGAGCTGCTGGTCTCATTTATCCAGTTTATTTCAGGGTAATTAAAGTCTCCCATTATTAGAACTTGCCCGTGCATTTCCAATCTGTAACAATAATTGTATTTCCTCACTTTCAGCTATATTTGGGGGTTTATAGCATACTCCCACCAATATGCGTTTAGAATTAGCTCCTCCACAATTTAGCTCAACCCACAAAGATTCAATGATGCCGTTAGTGCCATCATAAATATCTTCTCTGACTATAGGCTTAAATTCAGGCTTAACATACAGACAGATCCCTCCTCCTCTTTTACCATTTCCCCTATCTTTCCTAAATAGGCTATAACCATCCAGATTAACAGTCCAGTCATGAGATTCATCCCACCATGTTTCCGTAATGCCTTTTAAGCCCCATTTTTCTTGTACTGCTAATATTTCTACCTCATCCATTTTCCCAGGCAAACTTCTTGCGTTAGCAATCATACACTTTATGTTGCTATGGCTCTGCCGTAGTGAAGTGCTTGCCACTGTATTCGAAGCCCCTATTAATACCTCCCTACTTTCTATTGTAACCCTCCCCCCTTCTCCCCCCCATGGGTAACTAATTCATCCCTTTCCCTCTCTACCCTATTTACCCTAATACTTCTATATAGTCCCTCCCCCCCCACCTACAAGTTTAAAAACTCCCCCAGCTGTTCTACCATCCTATCCCCTAGCACAAAAGCTCCCTCATCATTAAGGTGCAATCCATCCCTGCTATAGAGATTGTACCCAAGTGAGAAGTCAGCCCAGTGCTCTAAAAACCCCAAACCCTCTGCACTGCACCACTTTTTTAGCCATGCATTAACCTCCCTAAGCTTCTTCTGCCTCCCTGGGCTAGCACGTGGCACTGGTAGTATCTCAGAAAATACTACCTTGGAGGACCTTGCTTTAAGCTTATTCCCTAATTCTCTAAAATCATTCTTTAGGACGCTCCATCATCCACTAAATTTGTCATTGGTACCAATGTGTACCAAGATCGCCGGTTCATTACCAGCCCCTCCCAATAATTTATCCACCCGATCCACAACATGCAGAACCCGAGCACTCGGGAGACAGCAAACTGTTCGATTGCTGGGATCTGGGTGACAAATTACCCTGTCTACCTTCCTAATAATAGAGTCCCCTACCACCAAAACATGTCTGTTGCTCTGCCTATTCTGCACTCCCTCTCCTCCAGTAGAACTGTTCTCCGGGCTGTTAGAGGGAACAGCTCTATCTGGCATTGCCATTCCTGAATGGACATCCCCAACAGTTTCACTCAATCTGGCAAATCTGTTGGTGTTTGCCAACTCAGAACTGGCCTGCCTCCTCCTGTTCCCCCTGATTCCCCTTCTAACTGTAACCCAGCCACCTCCCTGGCCATCCTTACAAGCCCCAGCTCCTCCCTCCATACGAGGCCCAGCTAAACTGTGCTCCCTGAGCACCAACTCCCTTTCCAGTGTGACAATATCATGAAGTGTTGCAATTCTCCTCTCCAGATCTTCAATTTGAGCTTCCAGAGAGGCAACATGCTCACATGAGTCACAGAGGTATGGACCCTGGATCATCTGTTCCAGTAGTGCATACATTTGGCAGGATGTACACTGAGTGAGGTTACAACTGGACTGACTCATGATTATCAGTTACAAAAATACAGTGAGAAAACAAATCAATGTATTTTTATAAAGGTTTCTTTTCTACACCTTAAACCAAACAAAACAGAAAAAATATATACGCTTGTTTCTGTTTTTTCTTATAATACCCCTTTTCTTTGGATTTCCTCCTTTTATTTAATCTCCTACACACCAACTACACTTACACTAGAAATGATTGCAAGCTCCCAAGCTCTCACTTCCCTTGTTAAAATAGACCCCCCTACTCGCCTGTACAATGATAAATGAGCACAGGATAGAAAACACTGTCCTGCCCCACAGAACGGATTCAACAGAAAACAACAAAATGCACACAGATATAACTTACACAGGCCAAGCCACACCCACTCTCACCTGTACACTGATTATTGCAACAGACAGAAAACTCTGCACTGACTTACAGAGCGGATTCAAACAGAAACTTATACAAATGCACACAGATATAACTTACACAGGCCAAGCCACACCCACTCTCACCTGTATCACTGATTACTGCAACAGACAGAGAACTCTGCACTGACTTACAGAGCGGATTCAAAAAAAGCCTTGCTTTTGGATAGAAGTTTACTAACTAAAAACTTCTGTAAATAAAATATGCTATGTGTTTAAATAGAGCCCTTTTAAATTTGCCGAATCGCAATTTAATAAGGCTGAGTGTCAGTAGTCTTTTAACGGAAAACTGTGGATTAGCAGATCTAAAGGCATTTTTAGACAAAAGCTTAATTTTAAAAGACTCTGCTAGTGCAAGGAATCCGCCATCAAATATTATATTTGTCAAACTGCGATTTGTTGTCACGCTTGCGAGCCTCGCAAAGCGAGGCGATCGTTTGAGGCATAGAAGCCTTCCGAGCTCAGAGCCCTGCGAGCCATTGAGCAGTTGAGGCATGGAAACACGCTGCACTTAGGCTGAAATTAACTCCAAAGGCGCTACTGCGAGCCACGCAATACAAAGCGAGCAGTTGAGGCATGGAAACACGTGGGACTTAGGCTGAAATGAGCGCCAAAGGCGCTCCTGAAAGCCTTGCAAAGCGAGGCAAGCAGTTGAGGCATTGAAGCACGAGGGACTTAAGCTGCAAGCAGTTGAGGAACGCAGGACTTACTTAGGCTGCAAGTACTTGAGGAAAGCGAGACATAGAAAAAATAAATCCGAACTCGTAAAAATACGATTGTAACAGCCCAACAGCTGTAATCGAATAAACACACAAAAAAAAATTGATCGTGTTTCGTCACACGAAAATCGGCTAAGCGAGAAAAAAAATGGCAGACAAAAAACGCTAAAAATTCTGAACTGGAAAATGCACTACGCCATACAAAGTAACACTTACATGAACAACGCCAGGAACGTGAGACTTAGAAAATACACAATGCCAAAGACGTAACACTTGCACAAACAAAATCCGAACTCAGAAAAATATGAATGTAACGGCCGAACCGCGGAAATCTAAAGACACTAAATCTAAAAATAAATAAATTAAAACACACTCACACACAGCACAGGGGGAGAGCTAGGACGCCTGAGATTGATCTTGCAAGCGAATTTAAGCCCAATTTGCTGTCACAAAATCGGTTAAGCGAGAAAAAAATGGCGGCCGAAAAACGTAAACAAATCTGAAAACGGAATGAAAACGAGAATAAGCACATTCCGACCTCGGAAAAAATACCGAACTCTAAAAAATACTCAGGATTAAGAAAATACACAACAGCAAAGACACTTGCACGAACAACGCCAGGCACTCAGGTCTTTGAAAATAAAACCAACGGAAATATTCAGCAAACACACAGAGGAGAAACACACAGGGAAGGGACAGGGTGAAGATGCTGGAAAGAGACAAATGGCATTCCCAAGCACAAAACTTGCAGGTTAATGAACCCTGCAATGAGCAGTCAGTACAGTAGGCAGGAGGAAAGGTTTGCAAAGAGCGCCAAAGGCACTCATCGCGGAGCTCGCCATGAGCGCCGAAGGTGATCATTGCAAAGCAGGAAAGTTGAAGTACACGAGGGGAGAGGCTCGTAATGAACGCCGAAGGCTTCAAATTTTATTTCCGTCATTTTTGACGGGCAAGTCGCTAGTCACTAAAATATTTGTCATACTGCAAGTTTTTGTGTAACACACACTGAAGGGTTAACTTTTGTGTTACTCAGCTCAGCAAGAACCATTGATATCAGGGGTGGTGAGAGACTGCTCTGGGATGTGTATCCTTGAAACTGTTATCTCCCAATTATTTTCTTCCAAGTTTCGTTACATAGACCCTGAGAACACTCTATGAATGTATATGTATGTGACCAACTTTGTGCACCTGGTACTGGTACCTGGTACTGGAAGAAAATGAGACATGTCATGATTGATTGCTTTTATGTTTTATAAGCTCTGATAGGTAAGGGAACAGTGTCTCTTGTTATGACCTCTTCTCTTGCCCTCATTTATTCCAAAGTCCAACCAGGTTATTTAGGGGGATTTATGGGAATAGTCTTTGGTAGACTTTGGGTGCTTAAAAAGCACAAGCAGACCTTTGGTAGGCTGCATAAGTAATGGGATTTCTTTGGTAGAAAACAGGAAAACTATAGTCTTTGTAGACTTTGGGTGCTTAAAAAGCACAGACAGACCTTTGGTATGCTCTATAAGTAATGGCTTTTCTTTGGTAGAAATCAGGAAAATTATAAAATATTGACTTTATACCGGGGAACCCAAACTCAATTGCTTTTGGCTTGCTTATGAAATCTGCTGTATGGCTGTGCTGTTTAAGATAACTGATGTTCTATTTTGATTTACGAATGAATACTATAATAAATTGTATTTTAGAAAAAAAAGAAGTGCTAGGAATCCAGGAGAGAGAAAGACTAGGTTACTGAAAGCAGACCGCTGGAGTGGGAGCTGTGTGTGAAGGTGTGATGTTTAGTGATGTCGCGAACATAAAATTTTCGCGAACCGCTGCAAATGTTCGCAAACCGGCAAACCCGGCAAACCGCCATAGACTTCAATGGGCAGGCGGATTTTAAAACCCACAGGGACTCTTTCTGGCCACAATAGTGATGGGAAAGTTGTTTCAACGGGACTAACACCTGGACTGTGGCATGCCGGAGGGGGATCCATGGCAAAACTCCCACGGAAAATTACATAGTTGATGCAGAGTCTGGTTTTAAGCCATAAAGGGCATAAATCACCTAACATTCCTAAATTGTTTGGAATAACGTGCTTTAAAACATCAGGTATGATGTTGTATCGATCAGGTAGTGTAAGGGTTTGGCCCGCTTCACAGTGACAGACCAAACTCCCCGTTTAACGCACCGCAAACAACAGCAAACAGTCCATTTGCACAACCGCAAACTCCCCATTTGCACAAGGTTGGATACCAAGCTAGCCATGTCCCGTTCCTTGTCCTCACTGATGTCATTGAAGGTCTCTTCCTCCACCCAGCCACCAAGGGTCCCCGAAAGGTGACAACAAGCCCCCTGGGACGCCTGCTGTGTTTGGTCTTCCACCTCCTCAAAGCCACCTTCCTCCTCTGACTCCTCTTCTTTAGACTCCTCTCACTGCGTTGCCTTTCTCTGCATTATTATAAGGTGTGTTGAGTAGTACTACTCTTATCAGTTTAATACATGTTACGTCACCTATCAGGGGACGTGTATAAGGCCTGGATTTTTGGAACCGGGAGATGGAAAAAGATGCTCGGTTGGTCGTATCACTTCAATTTTGGGGCACGGCGCGTGCAATCAAAGGTGCCACCAGATAGGAGTGGCGTGTTTGTAAGTACTACTCTTATCAGTTTAATACCTGTTACAGCACCTATCAGGGGGCGTGTATAAGGCCTAGATTTTTAGAACCGGGAGATGGAAAAAGATGCTTGGTTGGTCGTATCACTTCAATTTTGGGGCACGGCACGTGCAATCAAAGGTGCCACCATATAGGAGTGGCGTGTTTGTAAGTACTACTCTTATCAGTTTAATACCTGTTACAGCACCTATCAGGGGGCGTGTATAAGGCCTAGATTTTTAGAACCGGGAGATGGAAAAAGATGCTTGGTTGGTCGTATCACTTCAATTTTGGGGCACGGCACGTGCAATCAAAGGTGCCACCAGATAGGAGTGGCGTGTTTGTGAGTACTACTCTTATCAGTTTAATACCTGTTACAGCACCTATCAGGGGGCGTGTATAAGGCCTGGATTTTTAGAACCGGGAGATGGAAAAAGATGCTTGGTTGGTCGTTATCACTTCAATTTTGGGGCACGGCACGTGCAATCAAAGGTGCCACCAGATAGGAGTGGCGTGTTTGTAAGTACTACTCTTATCAGTTTAATACTTGTTACGTCACCTATCAGGGGGCGTGTATAAGGCCTGGATTTTTAGAACCGGGAGATGGAAAAAGATGCTTGGTTGGTCGTATCACTTCAATTTTGGGGCACAGCACGTGCAATCAAAGGTGCCACCAGATAGGAGTGGCGTGTTTGTAAGTACTACTCTTATCAGTTTAATACTTGTTACGTCTCCTATCAGGGGGCGTGTATAAGGCCTAGATTTTTAGAACCGGGAGATGGAAAAAGATGCTTGGTTGGTCGTATCACTTCAATTTTGGGGCACGGCACGTGCAATTAAAGGTGCCACCATATAGGAGTGGCGTGTTTGTAAGTACTACTCTTATCAGTTTAATACCTGTTACAGCACCTATCAGGGGGCGTGTATAAGGCCTGGATTTTTAGAACCGGGAGATGGAAAAAGATGCTTGGTTGGTCGTTATCACTTCAATTTTGGGGCACGGCACGTGCAATCAAAGGTGCCACCAGATAGGAGTGGCGTGTTTGTAAGTACTACTCTTATCAGTTTAATACTTGTTACGTCACCTATCAGGGGGCGTGTATAAGGCCTAGATTTTTAGAACCGGGAGATGGAAAAAGATGCTTGGTTGGTCGTATCACTTCAATTTTGGGGCACAGCACGTGCAATCAAAGGTGCCACCAGATAGGAGTGGCGTGTTTGTAAGTACTACTCTTATCAGTTTAATACTTGTTACGTCTCCTATCAGGGGGCGTGTATAAGGCCTGGATTTTTAGAACCGGGAGATTTAAAAAGATGCTTGGTTGGCCGTATCACTTCAATTTTGGGGCACGGCACGTGCAATCAAAGGTGCCACCAGATAGGAGTGGCGTGTTTGTAAGTACTACTCTTATCAGTTTAATACTTGTTACGTCACCTATCAGGGGGCGTGTATAAGGCCTGGATTTTTAGAACTGGGAGATGGAAAAAGATACTTGGTTGGTGATATCACTTCAATTTTGGGGCACGGCGCGTGCAATCAAAGGTGCCACCAGATAGGAGTGGAGTGTTTGTAAGTACTACTCTTATCAGTTTAATACCTGTTACAGCACCTATCAGGGGGCGTGTATAAGGCCTGGATTTTTGGAACCAGGAGATGGAAAAAGATACTTTATTGGTCGTATCACTTCAAATTTGGGGCACGGCGCATGCAATCAAAGGTGCCACCATATAGGAGTGGCGTGTTTGTAAGTACTACTCTTATCATTTTAATACCTGTTACGTCACCTATCAGGGCATGTGTATAAGGCCTGGATTTTTGGGACCGGGAGATGGAAAAAGATGCTTGGTTGGTTGTATCACTTCAAATTTGGGGCACTTTGTGACATTAGCTTCTTACGCTCTTTACAGGCACCTGAATATGGGCAGATGAGCAGGATCTGCTCAAGGCGAGAGACGGAGTGGCGGATGGTTGAGAGGGGGCAAGGAGGACAGCAGTGGTTGATGTGGCTGATGATGCTGGACCAGGAGGAGGATGGCGGCTTTGAGTTTGTGTGCTGCTTGTACTCATGTGTTGGTCTGGAGTCACCCAAACATTAGGTCTCAACCTGTAGAGGATAAGGGAACCAGGCTACTCTAGACCTCATTCATCATTACAGGTTTTGACAGATTGGTACTATGCGTGCAAGCTACTGTGACAACAGATATGAGTGGCACTGTGCACTTGCAGAAGTTGGCAGAGTAGACGCTGTAGGCCTGACACAGACGCTTGCAGACAAGTAACTGCTATTCAATGTATTACAGTCAAAATTGTATTCTTTGTTTAAATGTGCACTACTGACTGTTACACCAGATATGAGTGGTGGCACTGACTGGGCAAGTGGGCACAGTATACGATGTGAGCCTAAGACACACACGCTGGCAGGCAGGCAAATGAAATTAGATTACACAGAAAAAAAGTGTTGTTTTTTTTAAATGTAGAGTGCTGGTACACCACTAGATTGGATTGGTTGAACTTGGCATAGTACTTGTAAGCCTGACACACACACTGGCTAGCGGTCAGGCAAATGAACTTAGATTTAAGAAAATAAAATTATTGTTTTTTTAAATGTAGACTGCTGGTACCCCAATTAGATTGGATTGGTTGAACTTGGCACAGTACTTGTAAACCTGACACACACACTGGCTAGCGATCAGGCAAATGAACTTAGATTGGCGGTCAGGCAAATGAACTTAGATTTAAGAAAATAAAATTTATGTTTTTTTAAATGTAGACTGCTGGTACACCACTAGATTGGATTGGTTAAACTTGGCACAATACTTGTAAGCCTGACACACACACTGGCTAGCAGTCAGGCAAATGAACTTAGATTGGCGGTCAGGCAAATGAACTAAAATTTAACAAAATAAAAGTTTGGGTTTTTTAAAAGTAAACAACTAGTAAACAAGATTGTATTGGTTGCACTGTGCACACACAGTATAAGTTGTGAGCCTGACACACACACTTGCTAGCAGGGGTTAGCAGGGAGACAGGCAAATGAAGTTAGATTAGACAGAAAAAAACAAACAAAAAAAATGATGTTATAGCCCTAAAAAGGGCTTTTTGGGGTGCTGTGTTTACAGCAGAGATCTAATGAGTCCTTCAGCACTGCACTGGACACTGAATAAACTTGCCTAGCTATTGATTTCCCTATTCAATCAGCATCACCTACACTCTCCCTCCTCTCAGTAAGACTGCAAGTTAGTTATGATTCCAAAATGGCTGCTGTCCATGAGGTAGAAGGGTCTGGAAGGCAGGGTATGATGCTGATTGGCTGGAATGTGTCTGCTGACTGTGAGGTGCAGGGTCAAAGTTTGCTCAATGATAAAGTATAGGGGGCGGATCGAACATCGCATATGTTCGCAGTTCGCCGCGAACGCGAACATGCTATGTATGCCGGGAACAGTCCGCCGGCGAACTATTCGCGACATCTCTAGTGATGTTACTTGAAAAACATTGTAATAAATTGCTATTTTTTTTTTTTTTAAAGAACGAGGATACTGCATTTTTCTCAGCCTGGTTATTTTTGCTTGTTGTAATTGCTAAACAAATGTATTATTTTGTATCTCCTTAGAATTTGTGCATGTCCCCTTTAAAACATTTTAAAGAAGTGTTAGTCTGAAATAGCAGACAGCCCAATCTGCATTGCTCCCCCCAGCTTGTCTGATAAGACACAAATTCTGTTTTGTTTCTGTTTCAGAGAGCGCATTTTTTAGAAGCTAATTTATGGTATTTACTGTAGCATAGTGAAGTGTGGTATTTGTAGTAAATTGCTGTTTTTTGTGTGTAAAGATATTGCAATCTTTTTATAAAAAAAAAAAAAACTGGAGAAATTAAGGGAAAGTTGAAACAGGAGGCACCCCGAGGTAAATCTCAATGCCCTCCCACTACGGGATACAGTGCTTTACAAACAGACGTGCTGAGTTAGGACAGTGACGAAAATCAAGTGGAGTCAGATCAGGAAATGTATATAATCAGTAAGCAGACTAGCAGGAAGGAGAGAAAAGATAGAGGGAATAGGGAAAGTAATGAAGAAGATCTAAGTGAAAATGAGGAACCCAGAGATAGATGTCTTAGCATGCAGTCAGCAGAAAGAAATAAAGGAAGAAATAGAATGTTGTCTTTCTTTTTTTTTTGTATGAAAAGAGAGAGAGTGTTTTTTCTCTCTGTTTACAGTTACGTAATAAGCCATTATAATCCACTCCCTTCCCGGGAGGTTTCATCCCACTTTTAAAGTTGCAGAGCATTAGATAAAAGAATGTATTATAATAAATTGCTTATGTAGATGTTTTTACATTTTTACCAGCATCTAGCCAAATTCTGTTGCAAATGTAATACAATTATTTTTGGGGAGAGGTGTTGATGAGGTGAAGGATTTAAAGAGTAAATTATGTTTTGATAGAGTGTAATATAATTTGAGATGCTGACTTTATTATATAGAGGTAGACCCTGCTTAAAGCTACCACGTTTAGAGCCAATTCACTATAGAGCTGTTTTTTCTGCCAGACCATTTTAATGCTAAACCCTGCTATAATCTCTTCAAAATAATAAAGTTAATTTTATTTTATCTTTTGTTTTTATGCACATTTTTTGAGCTCAAAATTATGTTATGTATTTATCTAAAGCCTATGTTTATGGGTTTTTATCAACAAATATTTTATGCCGGCAAAAAGAATAAAAAAATTCTGTCGAAATTATATTTTCCAAGTGCACAGAAAGGGGTGTTTGGTTTAAAGAGTAACTACAGGATAACAGAGATGTGCAGTGTGTCTCTGTTTATTTTTCTCTATATATATGATTATATACTGTGATTAAAGTGAATATGACGGAGAATTAATTTAAATATTGTACACGTAAAGGTGTTAATTGCTGATACTAGGATTAGGATATATTACAGAGATGTTGTACCTGACGAGGTATTATTTTAATAAGCGCTGTCAATTTTAATTAAAATATATATAGTTTAACAGAGGTGAGCCTTCCATTTAAAGGCGGGTGTTGTCTAGACTAAAGTCCTGCATAACGGGTGTTTATTGATGATTGACAATGGAATAAAAATTTGCTACATTCATTTTGAACGGCGTTGGAGTAAACAAAAATGGAAGAAGGAGTGAACAGCGAATGAATTGGGCCCTTGAGTGTGAGTACTGAGTATCAGTACTTGTGAGTATTGAGTGTGCTGTGTGAAGAAATTGGAGTAAAAGGAAGATTGGTCCTCTGTTCTGTGTTGTTGTTGACGGTTTTGTTGTTGAGTGTGTTTGAACATATGTTTACAGTGTTATAAAGTGTGTGAGCTAGATTGAAATCTGTCTGTGTGTGAGGACATCATGTATGTACTGATTGTCATGTGAATGTGTGGTATTTGAAAGAGAGATCTGTTGTTGATCTCCTAGAATGGTGCATGATGAATTTGGTATTCATACAGGAAACCGGTACACAAATTATATCATTGCACGTTATACATTATATCTGACCGACAGTATAACAAAATTGTCTATTTCCGGTTAATATGTGTGTTTTAATATTTGTATTTTTTATAATGTTGGCCATTTTTGGATAACAAAAATTAAGGTTTTATTAAAAGATGGTTCATTAATTGTGTTAACATTTTTAAGGTTGGTCTTTGAGAAAATTAGTTGCAAGTAAAAAAAAAAAAAACAGTAATTGGTAAAATACTAGGTTTAAGAAAAAAAACAGAAAAAAAACAGAGGTGACTAGTTACAGTTATAATTCCTTTTCCAGGCAGAAAGTGCAAGTGCGGAGTAGGACAATTGAGGTTTGCAAATATACTTGCATGTTGTCTCTGAGCCTATTGGAGAGAGGGGGAACAGGCCTGGATTTAGGTTTTTAAAGCCCCTAGGCAGTAAAATCAAGGAGCCCCTGAAAGCACACACCATTTTTTAAAAATCTATAAATAAAGGAGCATTGTTATGCAATACAGCGCCCTTCCCCATCCCAAATGCACGGAGGTCTCACTTGGGGGGAGGGGGGCCGGGCTGGCGTTAATAGATTTTGTTTTCTAATTTTTTTATTGATTCAAAAAACAGGCGCCCCTCAATGAGAAGCTTCCTTAGGTGATTGCCTAACTTGCCAAATGGAAGATCCAGCCATGGGGGGCAAGTGTCCTGTGCTGAATTCCTATCTTAATCTACCAATCAGTCAACAAATTCCCCTCCTTCTTCCACTCTTGGATAGATGTCAAATATTAGGAAAATACTCATTCTCCAGACCAGCAGGAAGTGTAGAAGACACAACCATGGCATCCATGAGGCACAAGCATTATTTACTGATATAAATAAGTTACCTAAAAAATTATTTTATGTTCAATGCTTACACAGCTTTTTGTTAACTTATTAGAAATGTCACATACATAAGAAGTGTTTCCTAATCTATACTGGTAATCAGGGGCAGCTGGTGCATTGGGGTAACTGGGCAACCACCCTCCCAAATTAGAGTCCATACAAGCATATTTAATTCTATAATGGGTTTTATTCTTTCTTCCTTCCATTCTAACAGACAGTGGTTATCTTTTTCCATTCCCTCTTTGATTCTCCTCCCCCAAAAAAACATACATTTCATTTTTTTTAAAAAGCACTTTCTGTGTATTGCATTTACACAGTGACTGTCATGCAGTGAAGTACCTGAAGGTGGAGTCACTGAGTTACTGGGACAGAGTCCTAATCTCTAGATAAGGCTCTACTTTATGGAAGACAGGCTCAGCACAGCTCCCTGTGCAGCCTGATTAAAACCTGTTGGGGCGTGCGACTGCAGCATCCAATCATTCCTGCCAGTAGAGGCACTGCAGAGCACATATAGTACCTCATAGAGACATGCAGCAATGAGAAGAGAGGCAGCATGGAGCAACATGGATGCCAGGAGCTGTGGTGTTTTTATTCTTCACTTCAATAAATGTAAATATTGAAGTATTATTGTTTTATTCCATAGAACTTGCCACTACAGTCTCCTCAGCATCCCAAGTCACTCTCACATTGAAGATATTTGTTAGTTCTGTCTAAGTATGATTGTTTCTGTGTAAATGTATGTATATATTGCATGGCATGTGTGAATACTGCATGCTCTGTTTTATTTGTGTCAATATATGTATGTACATACTGTATATGCATATATTGAATTCTGTATGTGTGCACATATGTGTATATATGGACTGCATTTTGTGTATGTGTGTATTTATATGTACAATGCCTTGCAAAAGTTTTCACCCCCTTGACTTTTTACCTATTTTGTTACATTACAGGTATACGTTCAATGTTTTGATAATCAGAATTTTATGTGATGGATCTGAACACAATAGTCTAAGTTGGTGAAGTGAAATGAGAAAAATATATACATAAAACTATTTTTTAGAAATAGAAAACAGAAATGTGGCATGTGTGTATGTATTCACTCACTTTGTTATGAAGCCCATAAAATGCTCTGGTGCAACCAATTACCTTCAGAAGTCATATAATTAGTGAAATGATGTACACCTGTGTCACATGATCTGTCATTACATATACACACCTTTTTTGAAACGTCCCAGAGGCTGCAACACCTTAGCAAGTGGCACCACTAACCAAACACTGCCATGAAGACCAGAGAACTCTCCAAATAAGTAAGAAACAATGTTGTTGAGAAGTACAAGTCAGGATTAGGTTATAAAAAAATATCCAAATCTTTGATGATCCCCAGGAGCACCATCAAATATATCATAACCAAATGGAAAGAACATGGCACAACAGCAAACCTGCCAAGAGACGGCTGCCAACCAAAACTCACAGCAAGGAGGGCATTAATCAGAGAGGCAGCACAGAGACCTAAAGTAACCCTGGAGGAGGTGCAGAGTTCCACAGCAGAGACTGGAGTATCTGTACATAGGACGACAATATTCCGTACGCTCCATAGAATTGGGATTATGGCAGACTGGCCAGAAGAAAGCCATTACTTTCAGCAAAAAACAAAATGGCACGTTTGGAGTTTGAAAAAAGGCATGTGGGAGACTCCCAAAATGTATGGAGGAAGGTGCTCTGGTCTGATGAGACTAAAATGTCTGGCGCAAACCCAACACATCACATCACCCAAAGAACACCATCTCCACAGTGAAACATGGTGGTGGCAGCATCATGCTGTGTTTTTTTTTTCCAGCAGCCGGTACTGGGACATTGGTCAGAGTTAAAGGAAAGATAGATGGTGCTAAATACAGGAATATTCTTGAGCAAAACCTGTACCACTCTGTGCGTGATTTGTGGCTAGGACGAACATTCACCTTGCAGCAGGACAATTACCCCAAACACACTGCTAAAGCAACACTTGAGTGGTTTACGGGGAAACATGTAAATGTGTTGGAATGACATAGTCAAAGCCCAGACCTTAATCCAAAAGAAAATCTGTGGTCAGACTTAAAGATTGCTGTTCACAAGCGCAAACCATCGAACTTGAAGGAGCTGGAGCAGTTTTGCAAGGAGGAATGAGCAAAAATCCCAGTGGTAAGATGTGGCAAGCTCATAGAGACTTATCCAAAGCGACTTGGAGCTGTGATTGCCACAAAAGGTGGCTCTACAAAGTATTGTCTTTAGGGGGGTGAATAGTTATGCACATTGACTTTTTCTGTTATTTTGTCCTATTTGTTGTTTGCTTCACAATAATAATTAAAACAAAAAGCATCTTCAAAGTTGTGGGTATGTTCTGTAAATTAAATGACGCAAATCCTCAAACAATCCATGTTAATTCCGGGTTGTGAGGCAACAAAACACAAAAAATGCCAAGGGGGGTGAATACTTTTGTAAGGCACTGTATATACTGCTTGCTGTGTTTGTGTGTAAATATATGAGTATCTTGTATGTTGTATCTAAATATATTTGAATACTGCAGGTTGTGTGTGTATGTGTGTAATTATATGTGTACATAACAACGAACGGACAATACCTGAAGTAGGTCTTGTTACCTACTTAGAGAGCAACCTCTTTTAGCTCACTTGTGCCCTCCACAGGGAGAAATGTCCTGTAGTATATCAGTCGGGTCCCACTTACTAGAGTGACCCAGCCCTAAAATACCAGGCAATTCTGCCCTGAACAGGTAAAACAGCAAACTCCAGATGCGTTTTGGCCTCTTTTGTCCTGGTCAATGAGGTGTAGTTTTACTCCCTAAGGCACAGTGAGCATGGAGTCCACGTCTGGTTCCCTCTATCACCCTTAGGGTAAGAAACCCCCCTAAGGGTCATTTGCATACAAAACAACAAAATTAGAGGTGATCAATCTGAGAATGGACAATACCTGAAGTAGGTTTGTCCTATAGATCTGGTTACTTACTCTGAGAGCAACCTCTTTTAGCCACTTGTGCCCTTCACAGTGAGAAATATCCTGGAGTATATCAGTCTGGCCCCAGTCAAAAGAGTGACCCAGACCCAAAATACCAGGCAATTCTGCCCTGAACAGGAGAAACAGCAAACCCCAGGTGGTGGTGCAGCTTTACTCCCTAAGGCACAGTGATCAAGGAATCCATGACTGATTCCAACCAGCTGCCCTGTACAAGGCATGATGTGGCCAGAGTAATGGATTGTTTTAAAAATCTTAATCCATCCTGAGCAGATCATATGAGTCCAAAGGGGTGGTCAGGGGGATCATGACACTGGGTGAAATCAGTAAGGAAGTCAAAGAAAAAGTTACATGGTTACATAGTTACATAGTATTTAAAGGTTGAAAAAAGACTTTCAGTCCATCAAGTTCAACTTTTTAAGATCTCCTCTGATCTGCAATAAATTAATACGTTGTATAAAAAAGAAAAAATCATTTCCCTCCTGATCCCAGACACAGGCGACCGGACTTCTCTCTGGATCAATACTCTAATTATCCATGATAACGCTGAATTCCCTTTTTAATTAGAAATAAATCCAGTCCCCTTTTAAAGTTATCTAACGAATCCGCTGTCACCACCACCTCTGGTAGAGAATTCCACAGATTAACCACCCTTACTGTGAAAAACCCTTTTCTTTCTTTAAGGTGGAATCGTTTTACTTCTAACCTCAAGGGATGTCCTCTTGTCAGTTGAAAACCTCTTGGCACAAAAAGCTCCCTTGACAAGTCTTTATACTGACCCTGGATGTATTTATATAAGGTAATCATATCTCCTCTTAGACACCTTTTTTCTAGAGAAAATAAGTTTAATTTGGTTAGTCTTTCTTCATATCTTAGCCCCTCCATTCCCCTTATTAGTTTTGTTGCCCACCTCTGTACCTTTTCCAGCTCTAAAATGTCCTTTTTATGAAGTGGTGCCCACAATTGTACTCCATATTCCAAATGAGGGCGTACTAGAGATTTGTATAGTTTCAGAATTATATTTGCTTCCCTGGCTTCGATAACCTTCTTAATACATGCTAATATTTGATTTCCCTTTGCAGCTGCTGCTTGGCTTTGAGCACTGTTACCTAGATGGTTGTCCACAAGCACTCCCAAATCCCTTTCAATATCTCATACACCTAGATTTGCTCCATTGAGATTATAAATTGCATGGCTATTTTTCCTTCCCAGATGCATAACTTTACATTTATTCGTATTAAATCTCATCTGCCATTTAGATGCCCATTCCTCAATTTTATGTAAATTCCTTTGGAGGAAAAGCACATCACTATCTGATTTAATTACCTTGCACAACTTCGTGTCATCAGCGAATATGGAGACACCACACTCCAATCCTACCTCTAAGTCATTAATAAATATGTTAGAATTGTTTGACATGACCTATCCCTCATAAATCCAATTTGACTCCTACTTATAATCCTGTTCAAATAGACATATTCTTGTATATTATCCCTTATTTACCCTTCTAAAAGCTTCCCCACTACAGACATGAGGCTCACTAGTCTATAATTCCCCGGATTTGCTCTTGCTCCATTTTTAAATATAGGTATCACATCAGCTTTTCTCCAGTCATCTGGTAAAGACCCTGTGCTGAGTGAATCTTGAAAAATTCAATATAATGGTTTGGCTATTACAGAACCCAGTTCCCTTAGTACCCTTGGATGTATTCCATCAGGACCCGGGGCTTTATTAACATTTACTTTTTCCAACCTCTTTTGGATTACTTCCTGTGTTAACCAATTATTTGGCAAAGGTAGTGTAGCCCTATTATGTTGCCGTGTCCCAACCACTGGTACCTCCCTTGTGTATACAGAAGTTAAAGGAGGTAATAAGGGCTTCTAAGGGTTATGCATAGAGAAAGAAAAGCAAGGGTCTGAAGACAGGACCATGAGAGATCCAATAGAGAGTGAGGAAGGTAAAAAGTAGAATTGGGCCAGGAGAGATTTTTTTTTGTCCCCCTGGCCCCCCTCAGTGCCATATATACACACACACATGTATATATATATACTAGTGACTTGCCAGTCACAAATGACGGCAATAACATTTGAAGCCTGGTAATGCTGTTTGCCACACAATGCGAGCCTTTCCCCCCTCTGCTTTCCCTCTCATTGCAGTGATCGGCCAATCCGCAACTTTTGGGCCTCGCAATGAGCACTTTCGGCGCACATCGCGAGCTCTGCAATGAGCGCCTTTGGCTCTTATCACAAGCCTCTCCCCACTCTCTCCCTCTCTTGTCTCTTTGCCCTCTCTTCCTCCCCTGGGTTTTTTTCCCCTTATCTCCCTCCCCTGTGTCTCCCCCCCGCTCTCAACCCTGTGTCTCTTTCCACCCCACTTCCTCCCTTGTGTCTCTTTACAGCCTCTCTGCCCTCTCCCCCCTTTCTATCCTCTGTGCTCCTATTTGCATTTACGGGTGTGAAACCATTTGCGGGCTTGGGGAATTAAACCAGTTAAATATAACTCACTTACAGGCTCCCTGCATCTCCCCCTGTGCTGTATGTGAGGTTGTAAGTTAATTTTCTAACTCATTGGCATCTTTTGGCGGTCTCCCAATGGCTTCCGAGTTACAGGCTTGAAAAAAATGGCGGCTGTTAAATCCGTAATTTTTTTTATGCCTGTATTTCGTAAGCCATTTTGAGCCTGTCCCCCCCCCCCCCCCTCAAGCCAGTCACGTACGGCCCTCACGTAATGGCCTTGTCTCTTTCTCTCTCTCTCTGTCTTGTGTGACTCGCTCTCATTTCTTTCTCTCTGACCTGTCTCTCTCACTCCTGGTGCGCCCCCTCTCTCTCTCTGTATGCTCTCTCTCTCTCTGCACTTTCTCTCTCTGTGAGCTATCTTTCTCTGTGAGCTCTTTCTGTGCACTCTCTCTCTTTGTGCTCTCTCTCTTTATGTGTACTTTCTGCACTCTCTCTTTGTGTGCTTTCTGTCTGTGCACTCTTTATCTTTGTCTATGCACTCTCTCTCTCTGCACTCTCTCTCTCTCTGTGCACTCTGTCTATGTGCTCTCTCTCGCTTTCTGTGTGCACTGTCTGTGTGTACTCTCTGTCTGTGTGCACTCTCTCACTCTGTACCCCTCTCTCTCTGTGTCAATCTCTGTGCATTCTCTCTTTCTGTGTGCTCTCTCTCTCTGACTGTGAGCACTCTCTGTGCACTCTTTCTCTGTCTGTGCTCTCTCTCTCTCTGTCTGTGATCTATCTCTTTCGCTGTTTGTGTGGGCGCTGTCTGTGTGCACTCTTTGTACCCCCCCCCCCCCTCTGTACGCTCTCTGTGTGAGCGCTCTCTCTCTCTGTGCACTGTCTCTTTGTATCCCTATCTTTGCACTCTCTATCTGTGCGCTCTCTCTGTTTGTGCGCTCTCTCTGTTTGTGCGCTCTCTCTTGCTCTCTGTGTGTGCTGTCTGTGTGTGTGCTGTCTGTGTGTGATCTCTCTGTCTGTGCACTCTCTCTGCTCTCTGTCATTGCACTCTCTCTCTGCATGCTCTCTTTCTGTGCAATCTCTCTCTTTCTGTGCACTCTGTGTGCTCTCTCACTCTTTGCGTGAGCTGTCTGTGTGTGCTCTCTCTCTCTGTACCCCTCCCTAAAGTGTTGATTGCTGTGCGCTCTCTGTGTGTGCGCTCTCTCTATCTGTGCATGCTCTATGTGTCCCTCCCACTCTCTGTGCTCTCTGTCTGTGTATGATCTAAGTCTGTGTTTGTCAATCTCTGTGCGCTTTCTGTTTGTGCGCTCTCTCTGCTTTCTATCTGTGCGCTCTGTCTGTGCACTCTCTCTCTGTGCACTCTCTCTCTGTGCGCTGTCTTTGTGCGCCCTCCCTGTTTGTGCACTTTCTCTGCTTTCTCTCTGTACAATCTCTCTCTGTGCACTCTGTCTGTGCACTCTTTCTCTGTGAGCTGTCTTTGTGCTCCCTCTCTGTCTATGCGCTCTCTCTGCTTTCTATCTGTGCAATCTCTCTCTGTGCGCTCTGTCTGTGCACTCTCTCTTTGTGAACTCTCCCTCTTTCGCTCTGTGAGCACTGTCTTTGTACACCCTCTCTGTCTGTGTGCGCTCTTGCTCTGTAATTCTCTCTCTCTCTGTACCCCTCCCTCTCTGTACCTGTCTCTCTCTCTATCTGTACCTGTCTCTCTCTCTCTCTCTCACTTTGCTGTCTTTCTCTGAAATGCAAATGGCCACCAGCTTCTGTTAAGATCAGGTTTTAGGCCCGCCCCCACTGATGTCATAACCATGCCACCTGATGACATCAGCGTTATCAATTTTTTTTGCTGCTCACAACTATATATGTGACTAGTAAATTGCCAAATGATGGTCGACAAATGACGGTCATAAAATTGTAAGGCAGGTAATGCTGTTTGCCACACAATGTAAGCCTTTTGGTCTTCTGAGTACCTTCAGCGCTCATTGCGAGCCTCGCGCTGAGTGCCATTGGCGCTCATGGTGAGCCTCTCCCCTTGTGTACTTTTGCTCCTCTAAACACCCTCGGCACTCATTGTGAGCCCCGCGCTGAGCGCCTTTGGCGCTCATCGCGTGTCTCACAATGCTCTTTTTTTTATATATATATATTTTGTAATAATAATTAATTAATTAAATAATACATTTATATACTTTACCTTTTTCTAATTAATATATGCATCAATCAATACTTTCTAATAGTGTATTTTGTACCTCATACGTTCCTGAGTAAAAGTCTTATGTGCCTGGCGGTGTTTTCCGTGGTTAGCGGTCGTGTAGCCTTGTTTTGTTAGTTTTTTCGTCCGCCATTTTTTTTGTCACTCAGGCGATTTTCGAATTCCGAAACTGAGCAAATTGTGTTTAAATTGTCATGCAACCTCACTCCCAGACGTCCTGGCTGCCCGCCCTCCACCATCTCAACTGTGGTCCTCGCAGTTGCTGCAGACTCGCTGCCCAAGCCCACAAGTGTTAGCAACAAACCGATTTTCTTTTTTGCAAAGTGTTACGGGCTGTAAATTATTTAAACATTTTTTCAAACTGCTACGGGTCTCGCATTGTGAATGGTGTAATTAAGATTTCTGTTGATGTGTAGTTCCGCAGGTCGTAGGGATGAGTGCCTACGGCTCTCATCTCAACCAGCGCCTTTGGCAATCACTGCATAAGTCGTGCGGGGTTGTAGGGATGAGCGCCTATGGGGCTCATCTCCACCAGCACAGTGAACGCCTTTTCTAAGTCCCGTGGCTCATATTTATTTTTTTAGAATTCCCGCTTTCCTTTTTCAAAGTGTTATAAGCCTTATTTTTTTTTTCAAACTGCTACAGGTCTCGCATTGTGAATGGTGTAATTGAGATTCCTGTTGATGTAGTTCCCTGAGAAGCCCAAATTAAGCTAGGGGGACGGGGCTGGTGCTCCTGAGGGGACCACGGGGGGCTGGACCCAATACACTACAGAAATTAATTTTTAGAAAGTAAAAGAAAAGAAAAAAAAACAAAAACAATTAGGCACCAGAGCAGGGCCGAGGTACATTGCACCTTCTGCACCAGTGATAGTTCAGTATCTCTGTTGAATGGAAGGTCCGGAAACCAGAATGAGGGAATGAGGGGGAGGAGAAGTGACACTATGGAAACAGGAATAAGGTCCATGTGGTCTGTTGGTCAAGTTCTTGAGATCAGGATACTGACTTCTGCTGATAATGCAGGGGTTGGCTGTACGTGGTATTTGAGGTGATAGATACTGTTCTGGTACATTGAGAGATGTGTGTTTATTGGATATCTTGTGGTAACTTTTCTGTTTTCCTGTGTCGGCAGAAATCAGAATGTTTAAGAGAAGAGGGTGGTAAGAGCAAACAAGGCACCGAACATAGGAGGATTTGCATAGGTGTTGTGATTGTCATTGTTTTAGGGTAGAAGTCAGCCATAGTTGAGAAGGTTTGTGATAGTGGGGTGAATGGATGAGAAGACGCAAGAGAATAAAGCTGATGAGATGATAGATGTTGCCAGGCAAGTATAAAGATTGGAAATATCAGAAACCATATGAAATAGGGCAGATTTAAGAAAGAGTAGGGTGTGGGGATTCGGGGTGCAAAGATTGTGCTTGGAGGCTGAAGCAGCAGGAGGTTATTATCTTTGCTTTCACCAACAGACTGCCTGACTCTATTGCTTACCAGTTTAGGACCTAAATTACATGGACATGATTAGATTAGCTCTTAGCATAATTTAAGTATAATGACTCAGGATTTAATGCTGGGTGTACTATTTGCTCTAGATTCATGTAATATTATCTCCCTAAATAGTTACTGCTTGGTATGTTTTCCATAAGTGACAGATGAGGTTAACTTCACATTTATTCATCTGGTGTATTTTGTGGGGTTATGGACTAGTTTGTGAATGCCCATTTTTGGAGCGGCTAATAAGATATTACATTTTTTGAGTATATGAGAATTATCAAATAAAATTGGTTGTTTGTTGTTAGATTTCCTAAATGTGAATTTTTTTTTTTTATATTCTGATTCCTCTATCTAAATATATGATAAGCTTGTATTTCAGATTAAACAGGCAAACACTGAGTGGTCCTTGAGGAAGCGTTGTGACGCGAAACGAGCGCGTCAACCTGTTTGTCCAGTAGCTCTGACATCACTGTCAGCGTTTGAGAATACAGGCGTCCATCGGCACACACGCTGGATGTGCAGTCTCTGTACTACCCTCGAATATGATAAGTGATGTTTCCTTGTGTAACTGATATAAGAATACTGGTATTGTTTCTAACATAATACTATGCTTATCTGTATATCTTTATAATATTAATTTGATAACAGAGAGAGACATTGAAATAGTCATTGGTTGCTTATATTCCTTTATACATTAACCTATTTCACTTTATAATTATATAGAATTTTTGAATTCAGTATATGTTTAATCATTCTTATTGCACTTTATATAAGCACTACTTGCACTTTTATAGCCATGTTGGTATTAGCACTTTAGTTTAATTAGAGTAAGTCAGCTTTTTTAAAGATAGGAAAAGGGATAATTGGTGGATCCCCAGTTCCACCATCAGTATTAGTATATTTAGAATTTTTATTTCTTCACATTTACATAGTTTATTTATATTAGTTTATTTATATTAGTATAAAGGAGTAAATGGTGGGCTCCGCTACCACCAAATCAACCTTAGGGAGTTATACTATGAGGGTAGTTTCCAGTTATTAATTTGTAAAACAGAATTTATATATATTTTCTGTTGATACTGAAATATTGTATAAGCCGGTGATTGTCATTACTACGTATGACTTTTTAAATGTTTTCATAAAGTATTGTAGATTGAATTGTGTTTAATAAATACTAGTTTTTATCTACCTTTGTTTGAGTATCATTTAAAAAAAACAACAACATTTTTTTACTTCCATATTGTCTACTTAAACTACGGAGGTTATATTGTTGTGGATATATAGGTGTTCTTTTTTTCTTTGTTTTGTTTGGCTAATGTATCTACACTTTTCCACACCAATAGGTACATATAATATGTATAATTAGATACTTACCGGTGACTTTACGTTTAAATTTAAATAGCACCTCCTCCTCTCTGTATACTGTTTTTCAATTTATATACATAAAACACTGAGTGGTGTCATAGAACATTTAACAATGAATATAAGTATGACTTGGAACAATGTCAGAATCAGAAGCAGCGTGATTATGAGCACTTGGAGAGCCCTTCAAACATTGGAGGGTTCTGTGTGAGATGGAGAACTCTGCCCTTTCCTCAAATTAGCAGGGGAAACAGCCGGAATACAAGTTAGGATTGTGAGCTGAGACAGAAGCATCTTGCTAATATCTTCACTGTTTCCCACTCTATCCGCATCCCCAGAGATTATGTAGGCTAGGCCAGCAATATTACAGGGTCAGAGTTAGTAAGGAATGAAATTAGTTTACTGTTCACCATAGATGCTAAGATGCAGGCTGTACGGCACTCTTTGCATTAACTGCTCTCTTTCTCCCTATTCATTCCCTCAGCTATCTGAACAATCAGCCTATTAACCCCTTCACATGAAGAAATAAGCTGTGTTAGGGACCCCTCTGTTATCTTTATGTGCCCATTTCCAGCTAAAAAAAATTCATAGTAGACCCATGGCCCTTTATCACCTATTATTATTAACCTTTATTTGTAATGTGCCAACATTTTCCGTATCGCTAAACAGGGAAGATACAATTCAAAAGAAACTTAACAAGTGACAAAAGAATGGAAGGCCCTGTTATTGAGTTTAAAATGAAGCACAAAGAGCTTTCCCTAAAGCACCGAATAAGATTGAAAACTTGCAAACTTACAGTCTAAAGGGTGTGGGTGAGGTATCGATGACATGTGTATTAGTGGGAGATTGTGTATGGATGTGTTTTCTTACCTCTCATATCCCATCATGTACTTTCAATCTTGTAAAAGCACACACTTTCAGACAGGCACAAACTGTAATTCACTCACTCACACGTACATGCATGCACATGGTCAAACACATGCACTCTCAAGCACTCCCACGCACTCTCCCTCACATACATATGTTTTTTATATATGCAATCTTGTTTTGTCTATTTGATAAAAAATGGAAAAAAAACAATGTTCATTCTTTTCCTCTAATTTTTCATGTTTAATTGAAATGTAAAAAAAAAAAGGATGACTATAGTCATAAATTTAAAATATCCTCTTTTGAAGTACTATAAATGAATATAGGCTACATGTGTGGGGTGGAGCCAACAACCAGAGGATGGGGGGGGGTGCAATACAGGAGCTCCTGCATAAAATACTTGTTATAATTGTTTATTTGCAATGTGCCAACATATTTCGTAGTGCTATACATGGGTTAAAAATTGTTTATTTGCAATGTCCCAACATATTTCGTACTGCTATACATGGGTTAAAGGGTCTCAAATATTTCCTAAAAAACAGCAACTGATTAGTAGATAAATATGCATTATATTGAAATGTAGTTTCATATTTATTTGATGGATACTGCTATCTAGATTTGCACACTCATAGGGAGCTTACAAAGCAGTGTATCCGGCTGCAGAGCAGCTAGGTACAGGCTGTAACCTCCAAAGGAAGTGCTGCCAGTCACATGGTTGGTGGGGTCACAGCTGAAATTTCCCACAACAAGACCGGGATAGAGATGTCGCGAATAGTTCACCAGCGGACTGTTCCCGGCAAACATAGCATGTTCGCGTTCGTGGCGAACTGCGAACATATGCGATATTCGACCCGCCCCTATACTTTATCATTGAGCAAACTTTGACCCTGCAACTCACAGTCAGCAAACACATTCCAGCCAATCAGCATCATACCCTGCCTTCCAGACCCTTCTAACTCATGGACAGCAGCCATTTTGGAATCATAACTAACTTGCAGTCTTACTGAGAGGAGGCTGAGTGTAGGTGATACTGCATCAATAGGGAAAACCATAGCTAGGCTACTGTACACAGTCCTGAAGGACTCTTTTGATCTCTGCTGCAAGGACACCCCTGTGTCTCTTCCCCCCTTATCATCATCCTCCCCTCACCTTAGCACCCAACCCTAACACCCCTCACACTTATCCCTAACATGCCTCACCCTAACACCCCTTACACTTATCCTTAACACCCCTCACCCTAACACCCCTCACACTTATCCCTAACACCCCTTACCCTAACCCTAACACCCCTCACACTTATCCCTAACACCTAACCCTAACATCCCTCACCCTAACACCTAACCCTAACACCCCTTACACTTATACCTAACACCCCTCACCCTAATACCTAACCCTAACACCCCTCACACTTAGCCCTAACACCCCTCACCCTCACACCTAACCCCCTCACCCTTATCCCTAACACCCCTTACCCTAACACCCCTCACACTTATCCCTGTGCCCCCCCCCCCCCCCCTTATCATCAAGGGAGGGGGGAGGATGATGAGGGAGGGGGGAGGAGACACAGGGGAGGATGATGAGGGAGGGGGAAACAGACACAGGGGAGGATGATGAGGGAGGGGGTAAAGAGAGACAGGGGAGGGTGATGAGGAAGGGGGGAAAGAGACACAGGGGAGGATGATGAGGGAGGGGGGGAAGAGACACAGGGGAAGATGATGAGGGAGGGGGAAAAGAGACACAGGGGAAGATGATGAGGGAGGGGGAAAAGAGACACAGGGGAAGATGATGAGGGAGGGGGAAAAGAGACACAGGGGAGGATGATGAGGGAGGGGGAAAGAGACACAGGGGAGGATGATGATGGAGGGGGGAAGAGACACAGGGGAGGATGATGAGGGAGGGGGTAAAGAGATACAGGAGAGGATGATGAGAAAGGAGGGAGGATGATGAGGGAGGGGCGATGAGACACAGGGGGGGTGATGAGGAAGGGGGAAAAGAGACACAGGGCAGGATGATGAGGGAGGGGGGGAAGAGACACAGGGGAATATGATGAGGGAGGGGGAAAAGAGACACAGGGGAGGATGATGATGGAGGGGGAAAGAGACACAGGGGAGGATGATGATGGAGGGGGAAAGAGACACAGGGGAGGATGATGATGGAGGGGGTAAAGAGATACAGGGGAGGATGATGAGGGAGGTGGGAGGATGATGAGGGAGGGGGGATGAGACACAGGGGAGGGTGATGACGAAGGGAAGAAAGAGACACAGGGGAGGATGATGAGGGAGGGGGTAAAGAGATACAGGGGAGGATGATGATGGAGGGGGATGTTGGGTTATTTATGCCCTTTATGGATTAAAACCAGACTCTGCATCAACTATGTAATTTTCCAAGGGGAGTTTTGACATGGATCCCTCTCCGGCATGCCACAGTCCAGGTGTTAGTCCCCTTAAAACAACTTTTCCATCACTATTGTGGCCAGAAAGAGTCCCTGTGGGTTTTAAAATCCGCCTGCCCACTGAAGTCTATGGCGGTTTGCCGGGTTAGCCGGTTCACGAACATTTGCAGCGGTTCGCATTCGCGGTTCGCAAACCGAAAATTTTATGTTCGCGACATCACTAACCAGCAGCATTAGCAGCAGATGATGCAGGGAACAGACAACCTGCAGGCTTGTAATCTAGTGTGAATATGTTGCACAGATAGACTCTTATATGAAAATACATAGCACTTTCTTACATGCGCCAGACTACATATCCGAGGCTGCTTTGTAGCACGGACTGCAAACCCAGATTGTGATCCATTTTTTTCAGCCTCTGCTTCCTCCTGATTGCTCAAAACATTTCTTTAATTTTATGCTAATTTAGCCTGGGTTTGGAGAGGGTGTTAACACTAATTTTAAATTGTCAGAAATTAGAAGATAGTTAGAAGACTTCAAAGGTAAGTGTTTAAATGTTTGTATTGGCCTTTTTTCATGCAAAAAATGTTTTCATGCATTTAAGTACAAGGCTAAAACAGCAAACACATTGCAAAAGAATGGAGGGCCAATTACTGAAATTCAGACTGAAGATGGACAATTCACAAACTTACAATCAAAAGGATTTGATTGTGGTACAGGAGGGTGATGGATTGTGGATGTTAAGGCTGAATGTATTAAACTTATTTAAGAAGATTAATTTTTAGTGAGGTTTTGAGCCAGGATGATAGTCTAGTGGAGTGAGGCAAGGAGTTCCATAGTGTAGGGGCAGCATATGAAAAGTCCTGAAGGTGGGAGTGAGAGGAGGTGATAAAAAAGGAGGAAAGAAGAAGATCATATTTATCCCCACCAATGTCTGCCATTAGAAAGAGGCCATTCTGGTGGCCATACAGACAAATACTCAAGATAACCAGGAGGACTCTGTATAAGGAGACGGTGATCCTGCACTATTACTCTTAGAGGACAACTGTATATAAACTCTGCACTTTCCAGATCATTGGGAATTAAATACATCGTATTGATAAACACACAAAGAGGAGAATGTGTGGTTGTCACTTATCAGTTAATCAATCACCAAGTTTCCTCATATTAAATCTCAGCACTCACCGGAACTTTCTAGAGTACTCCCTGCTGACTTCTCTTTAAATTCCCAACCAAGGAAAACACACCATTACCACCATCTAGGGCCAAAACTAAAATTACAGACATTGAATATTGCTTATTAATAATCATATTAACCATATTACATTACTTGAAAAAAAAGAAAACACCCAACAAACTGTACTTCCTACCCAACTGAAAACTCAAATTAGCAAGTCTGCACAGCGAAACAACCCACAACTAAATCTCAATATACCCAGACAATTTCTTGCTATAACAGCCAAAATATTCTCTAACATCGCCCATTTAAACCTGATGTAGAGAGGTGGGAAAGACTCCAACCATAAGAATCAAAACTTGTCTATTAGCCTAAGAGACCCAGATGACCACACAGTAAGCAGTTAGTAGTAAAGAATCATAGTGCATGGTTATTGTTCAGTGAACACTACAGAGGTTATCAACATTCACTCTGAAATAATCTTCTCAACTACTCTGAAAACTCTTCTCACTCAGAATGGAACATCTTAACATACAGATACCATCACATAAAAGAGTAAATAGAAACATGCCAACATGGGCAGGACATTAAAAGTAGAGACACCTATGTAACTACGTAACGTTTCCACCACCCAGCCACCTCTAAGAGCTTATGGCTTCCACTTCTGCCTCTATAAGGTCCTCTAGCACCACGGATAAACCATCCAAACAAGCTGACCAAGTTACAGAATCAATTAATAAAGATCTAGCTGAATACAGCACCTAATCACAGTTTAAGAAGAAAATAACAATACTTCAGACAATGTGGTGGAACTATGTGAGATGGTGGAGGACCTAGAGAACAGGAGCAGAAGGTCCAGCATAAGAATAATAGGTATCCATAACAGCATTGAAATGGAAGATCTCTCAGCCTACTTCTACAAGCTCTAGATATATCACCAACTCACCTCAGACTTGAGGGTGCTCAGAAAGCCTTCGGCGCATCCCTAGAGAAGAGACTCTAGCCAAGACAGGATGTCAAGTCAGAATGTCATGATTACATTTCTATTCTTTCTTGCACAGGAACATATCCTAAGGGCTGCTAAATTCCTCAGAACAGTTAAATTGTGAATGGGGTGATTTTAAATTCTTTGAGGACCTTTCATCAAGAACATGGCTAGAAGGCAAGGACTCAAGTCGATTAGTGAAATTCTAATCAGGCATAATATCAGATATCAATGGGATCATTCCTTTAAATTGATGATGGCCTGAAATGGCAGAACCACCTGAAGGGGAAGGCTTTCTATCTTGTCTGGGGCTCTTTTTCAAGGACAGTAGGTAAAACTAGAATTCACCCTGTTCAAACTTAGTCTCTAGTGACAGGACTAAATCTAAACACCTCTCAGAGCTTCCAACCGTAGATGCTAAACCTGACTTCTACAGAACTGAAAAAATGAACACTCCTTGACTTCTCATAATTATTTCACCACTGGGACATTATAGGCGATAAAAGACACAAGTTTCCTGCACAAACTCTCTGATTTACTTCTTTATAGGTTTTACTTTAATTGTTCATGGTATACTGTTAACCAATAGTTCTAACTACAGTCTCAATTTCAGGTTGTTCAACCAAACGTTAGCTTTTGCTTTTATGATGTATACTAGCGACTTGCCCGTCACAAATGACGGCATGATATAGTGTTACACATTTTATTTTCTGTCTCTTCATGTACTATCTCTCTGTGTAGCATGCATGTCTATCCGTACATTTCCTGTGCCTTTTCAGACTTTTTTAAAAATATGGAATAATTCAGTAAACCACTGAAAATATAATATTTTTTATTACATCCAATTTATATATTTTTATCTCTAAACATGTAATTATTTTTAATATACATGAAGATCATAACAATTTACAATCAATATTTTTACATGTCACATGTTACAATTTTATTTTTATACACTAAGAATAAATAATTTCTATAAGCAAAACCAATAAATTATAATTTAAACATAAATAAATGTCATGAAATCACAAATATAATAATAACATATGTTAAATATATACATATTCACTTTTTAAATTCCACATCTACTCTAAATATACAGACCCTTTCATCACATTTTTATTTTTATAAAATGACAAAAAATTATTATATATAATATTTTTAGTAAACACTCTCCCATCATCTAATAGCTCACTTTGACTTTCTATTTGTTTCACAAACACTTTACTCTGTAAAGGATTTTTACATCTCGAAAATGCAACAATAGTTGACCATGTGCAAATACTGGTTCCTCCAAAAACAGACCAACAGAATTAAAAGTTTGACCTTGTGATTTATTTACGGTCATGGCAAATGCCATAATAATTGGGAATTGTCTTTGAAGTACAAACGGAAAACAACTTTTACTTGGAGCCAAATCTATCCTTGGAATAAAAACTCTATCACCTTTATGTGTACAATTTTTAGCATGTATGAAATCATCTTTTTTTAAGTTCATATTTTGCAGTAACCAGTAATAATAAACTTTCCTGAGAACATATATCAACATTACTATTTTTGCAATATTCTTCATATGTATAATCTTTATAAAAATCTTTTATTCGTAGCACTCTGATGCTGTGATTTAACTTTAACACACATTTTTCTTTTCTTTGAAATTCTCTCACAATTTTCTTCTCATAACCATTTCAGAGTCTCCGCCGACACTCGATCTCTCCATCTTTGTACGCGTTCCCTGTTTTTTTGCGCTCTTCGCTGTTTTCTTTGTTATTAGACATTCTAATCTGTAAATTTTATGTAAAATTCCTATTTTGAGCATATGGATTACGATTTTTAAAAATTGTAAATGTTACTAAAATCTTTCTTTACCTTACCTGAAGTTGTAATAGATTAGAGAATTATAATTCCTTTTTTTCTCACTCCACTCTTCTTTGCAACATATGATGGTATGTCAATTCTGTAAAACAGATAAATGTCCAGTATATATAGACCGCAGTTGCAAGAGAAAACTCTCCATGCAATATTTGCGGCTTAGCCAAAACATGCGAGTCTCATGACGATGAGGCTCATAATGTGTCACACTTTGCAGACCTTGAGAATCACGACTAAGCCGTAATTTGCAACCCTCCTCTAAATCATCTCTACTCCCGGGACAGGAACCAGGGGAGCATACACTGCGGGTGCACCCGGTGCAATTGCCCTGCTCTTGGGGGGTGGGGGTGTCGGTGGCATGGCTGCAGTGCACTTTAAAAACGTTATTTTTAATTTCTTTGTTTAAATTCTCAGTGCTCCTGGCCCCCAATATATAAACACACACACACATATGTTAATACTTACAGTATCTCACAAATAGTACACCCCTCTCATTTTTGTAATTATATTATTATTATATCTTTTCATGTGACAACCCTGAAGAAATGACACTCTACTACAAAAGTAGTAAGTGTACAGCCTGTATAACAGTGAACATTTGCTGTCCCCTCAAAATAACTTAACACACAGCCATTAAAGACAGGATGAAAAGTACAAATGTACTATTTATTTACAGATTACTATGAAGGATACCGAAAACAAAGAGGAACAGAAAAGACATCAAACAAGAGAACGTGTACAAAGATAGACAGATCGACAGGCGCCAGAGGAACAGAAAATTGACGAGTAAAAGAACGCAAGACAATTGCAAGCAAAAGACAAGCGGCTGAGAAAGTAAAATCTAAGCCAAAGAAGACAAACGAAAAACAAAAACATGTAGAAAATGTATCAGAATAATCTGATAATGATTGTAATGTTGATTTACAGAGTCATATTGATATATGTTCTCAATTGTCCTTTAGTTAAATCTTTAACAGTAGAGGTTAATAATTGTGGTATGATGAACACTGTCTGTCAGTTTTGTGGGGCATATCATGTCCAACAGGAAAGACCCAGAGATGGGGAGTTCATTAGTTGCTGTCTGTCACAGGCTGGCTGCCACTTCCAGGGTCAATGCCCTGTTGACCGTCTCTGTAATGAAGTATCTCAGGAGGCGTTGTAGCTTTAAGGAGCTTTACTGATTACTTTGTCAGCAGGTACAAACAAAAATAATACAAAACAAAGCCTAGCTTTCCTTGAAGCACTAACTAAACATAAATATCAGTTTTCCTCACTAGCATCAACTAATGCAAAAATAAAGTGTTCACGTATACAGGCCTGTAAGTTTTCGGCTGCAAAAGTCTGTGGGTTTACTTCAGCATGCAGAGCTGTCTCTCCTGGCTCTCAGTCCAGACTGAACCCACCCTGCTGAGTGCTCAGTAGTCCTTTTAAAGGCAGAATGCAGCTGGGTTTGATTAGTCTGTTGCAGGAGGCTTAACTCTTTCACTCCCATGGGGAAAAAGGGCTCTGGTAAGTCTGCTACTTACATACACCCCTTGTATGATTCTATCACACTGTCAAAAAGGAAAGGTAAGACTTCCAGAAAGACAACAATTCCCACCATATTTTAAAAACATTATGACAGAACCTACTTTCCCTAATTATAAAAATTTCAAAATAAACATAAGATCATATAATAGTGCCATATACTTTGCATCTATGGGTGCAACATTAGCTGGTAATGTGCAAGGACATGGCCCTTACTGGTTCAAAGTACAAGGACAATTTTACCATTGTACTTCACATTTACATCCTGAAGAAGGGGAGCAAATAAAATCTGCTCAGCTATATGTCCTAGATACAATGGAAGCTGTTGAACAATGTATGCAGCTTCCATAAAATAAAAATAAAAATGCTTAGCTATTGTTTTTATAGAGCTTGATAAAATTATGGCCCAAAACCCGTACACTCAAGCTTATAAAAAATTGTCAGAACTAGAACAAGAACAACAAATTCACTCAAGGATGAATTTTTATGTCATTTGGACTCTTTTTAAAGGACCACTATTTGATATTGACAACTCTATGAGGAATTTTCCATAACTACACACCTAACAAAAAAAGTGTTTCAACTACACAGAACAAAAAAAATAAATTATGTGGTTAAATCTCATAGACAAACTTTCAAGTCTGCTGGGCTCTGTTTAGAGGAACCACTTTGACATACAAACACAAATAACAACAACAACAATGAACAGTGGTTAAATCCATAGACAAACTTACAAGTCTGCTTGGCTCTGTTTAGAGGAACCACTTTGATATACAAACAAAAATAACAACAACAACAATGAACAGTGGTTAAATCCCATAGACAAACTTACAAGTCTGCTGGGCTCTGTTTAGAGGAACCACTTGCACATAGACAACTCGATGTGGCACGTTATGAATGCATAAAAAAATTAGGGATAGGTCATGTCAAACAAATCTAATTAGTTTCTATGAGGAGGTTAGTAGGAACCTAGATGAAGGCAACTCAGTGGATGTAGTCTTTTTGGATTTTGCAAAGGCTTTTGATAAAGTGCCACATGGGAGACTATTGTGCAAACTAAGAGATACAGGAATTACAGTAAATATCTGCTCATGGATTCAGAGCTGGCTAAAAGACAGGAAGGAAAGGGTTGTTGTAACTGGAAAATACTCAGATTGGACTAATGTGGTAAGTGGGGTTCCTCAGGGTTCAGTATTATGTCCTTTCCTTTTTAACATATTTATTAATGACTTAGAGGTGGGATTGGAGTGTGGTGTCTCCATTTTCGCTGATGACATGAAGTTGTGCAAGGTAATTAAATCAGATAATGATGTGCTTTCCCTCCAAAGGGATTTACATAAAATTGAGGAATGGACATCTAAATGGCAGATGAGATTTAATACGAATAAATGTAAAGTTATGCATCTGGGAAGGAAAAATAGCCATGCAATTTATAATCTTAATGGAGCAAATCTAGGTGTATCACATATTGAACGGGATTTGGGAGTACTTGTGGACAACCACCTATTTAACAGTGCTCAAAGCCAAGCAGCAGCTGCATAGGCAAATAAAATATTAGCATGTATTAAAACCGGTATAGAAGCAAGGGAAGCAAATACAATTCTGCCACTATACAAATCTCTAGCATGCCCTAACTTGGAATATGGAGTACAATATTGGGCACCACTTCATAAAAAGGACATTTTAGAGCTGGAAAAGGTACAGAGGAGGGCAACAAAACTAATAAGGGGGAGGGAGGGGCTAAGTTATGAAGAAAGACTAACCAAATTAAACTTATTTTCTCTAGAAAAAAGACATCTAAGAGGAGATATGATTACCTTATATAAATACATCCAGGGTCAGTATAAAGATGTGTCAAGAAGCTTTTTGTGCCAAGAGGTTTTCAACTGACAAGAGGACATCCCTTGAGGTTAGAAGTAAAAAGATTCCACCTTAAAGAAAGAAAAGGGTTCTTCACAGTAAGGGTGGTTAATCTGTGGAATTCTTTACCAGAGGAGATGGTGACAGCGAATTCGATAGATAACTTTAAAATGGGACTGGATTTATTTCTAATTAAAAAGGAAATTCAGGGCTATAATGGATAATTAGAGAGACAGTATTGATCCAGGGAGAAATCCGATCGCCAGTACTTAATTTCATGTTTAATTTCCATTTTATATTGATCCCAGCAATCAATGTGTTAATACATTTTATGGAACTTGCATGTAATAGAATATCATATTTACGGTTTTATCAATATTTCATTATATCTGGAATGTGGGTCCAATCGTAACTCGTAATTAAACCCCGTAAGACTTATATTTTTCAGTGACGCAATTCTGACAATCTCTGTTTCCATTGGCTACATCTAACCCCGTAACTAGGAGTTTGACTAATTGATCACGTTCACGGCCGGACATTCAACACGCGACAAATGGTTTATGGGTTTGCCTCTCAAGCCCATAGGTCGCAGCATGTTCTAATTTAATAATCAGTTAAATTTTAAGCCCGCAGCTGTTGCAGGTCTCACGTTGCACATACGAGCTTGGAATTTAATGTGGCTATTGAACACTTAATGATAGGTTTTCACTTTATTTGAGCACCTTCTAAGACTAGTTTTACACATGGTAGGATCTTCCATTAGGAGAATTAGGTGCTTGCCTATTTTCAATAAATTACAAAAATTAAATTGAGAAAAACTATCTAGAAATTCTGTCCGCCCCCCAGGTGATACCTCTCTGCATTTGGGGTGGGGAAGGGTGATTTGCTGCACATATTTGCCCTTTTATGCATTTTAAAAATGTTGTACGTGCTGTCAAGGGTTCCTTGATTTTATAGCGTACGGGCTCCAAAAAGCTAACTATGGGCCAGGCTTTACCATTTTCTTACAGAAGTTTTTTGACCATCAAACCTTATCAGTGGTTTGAACCAAATATTTTTCAAGGCCGCAATAACTTTTTTGTGCCATATTTCACTAATTTTTTTAGATAAAATAAAAAGACATTACAATGGCCATCAAATACTATCCTTTATTACAGAGACATGAGCCAAACCATCATTTACACAATATGTCAATGAATACTAGAGTATCCACTGTGTTTGGCTTTGGTACCAAATTCCATTTCATTTAGCACAGTAATGGTATCTCCAGCGTCTATCCCTGCAAAGCAAAGGAGATGAATTTAATATTACCACCAATATTAGATCCAGGAGTAACATTTTGCTAAAGTCTGTATACATGAGCTCCTGGTTTAGCCCAGGCCGTTCTGCTACTAAAGATATACCAGCAGTACCTTCTATATATATTAGCTACAGGGGTCCTGCAAAGCTTCAAAAAACTTGTAATTCACAGCTAAAATGGGATGAGTTAAGAATGTATGTGACACAAAATGCTTGATTAATACAGAGAGAAACCTAAGAAGACTTTCTCTACAAAACACTGAGACAAACAATCTGATCGTATCGCTACAAAAGGAATTTTTGAATTTTTTGATTTTTGATTTGATAGCTTTTTTTATAAAATGCTAATATAGATTATATTATTTTATTGGCAACAATTTATCATGCTTGGACACCCTAGTTGTTTCTTTTTAAGCTGTGGAGTAGGTTGACAAGTTTAACTATACAAAATGAGAACTCTCTGCTATTGTAAACATGGCAGCCTACAACACAGCTCACACAGAAGCCAGGCTGGACAGTCCGTTTCATTTATAAGCTATGATGAAGGCTCATAGATTTCCTTTTTCCTCTCCGTTGCCATAACTTGGCAACCTGCATCACAGCTTATAAAGAAGCAAGTGAGCCATACTGCTGGGTTAAACATGAGCTAAATAGATTATTGCAATGTGTATTGTCTCTAATATTAAACTTGCTTGAAATAAAGATGCCTGTTTCAGACAGACAATTTGAGAAGGCCTTGCCATTCATGTTAAACAATGCTTGCATACATATACTAAATATTTCTTTGTTATTAATTTTGAATGTGTCACTTTGAATACAGGTCATCTTAAGGTTCATACATCTCCTATATATATATATGTGGAATGCTTTTAATACTTACTCTCTGTTGTTATCATGGAAACTGGATGCCCCCACCAGGTAGTAATTAGGAGGTGCGTCCCACCTTAGGTAATCATCAAACTCATTCACATAGTTGCTCCACTTGCAGTCTTTAGAAACTGAAATTTCCCCACTGCAGCATAAAAACCTCCACCTGGGAATTAGAGCATCAGAGCTTATTCCTGAAGATCTCAACCCAAACAAGACAGCCCAAACTTTGTATTTATGCAAAGTCCAATAATCCTAGTGAGAAATTGTAATTGTGTGTAGACAATTGGGTGCCGGCCTATGCGAAACAAATATTGTTCCAGTATGTATTATCATTGTGTGGCCACTCGAGATTGTGGTGTGTCATATACAAAACAGTAACAAATCAGGGAGAGAGGGAATGTTTGTGAACTACAAAACAAAAGGCATAAACCATTTTTGGTCCACACCTTATAGACTAGATGCCCTCTTTTATGGTAAAGGTTACAGGATTTGTTAGCTGCCCTCTTCCTCTGCAAGCCAATGGGCATTCAATAAATGTATTTCACAATTATTTCTAAAATATTGAAAAAATAGCTGATGGATAGGTATATAATTACTTCTAAGGTTTCTCTATAAAATGTGATACATTTTACAGTGGGTATTTTGTGATTCTCGGTATTATGTGATGACACGTATTTGTCGAAACCCCATCCTACTTTCTGCTGTATATTTAGGGGTGGCCAAGATAGTGAAAAACCAGACAGAAAAAGAAGATAGATATGCTCTCAAATATATAGATGCTGGTGGGCTGAAAGGGGTCATTTCATTTTCCTGGGCAGTATAAATTAGGGTACCTCCTCTGCCATCTTTTCTTAACTCTGTTTCATTAATGATCTCAATGTCAAAACTAACATTAAAGAAACAAATGCAGTTAAAGAGTAGGTTTTAAACATTAAAAATAGCATTGACATGAAAATATTATATAGTATAGAGGTATAATTAGTTTTATTGTTTTAAACTAATCAGAGCCTGTAAAAATATAATGAAGACATTGCTGATTTGCTGAAAATGTATTTCTTTCTGTAACAAGGTGATATACTGCTATCTTGTTAGACACATCCCATACCAAAATAATAGTCCTGGTAGCAGTGGCGGAGTTAGAGAATGGAGGGTCCTGTTGTAATAACAATGTTGGGGCCCCCAAAGGGGGTTGTAGAAAAGGTTTTTGTTCTGTTTCGCCCTGTGCCAATTTACTGTGCCCCTCCCCAAGACCCCTTCCCATAAAAGCTTGCATCCTTAAGACCCCTTCCCAAAATAGCACCCTTTCCCTTTCATGCTGTCTGTGAGAAACTCCTCTGCCAGGGGGTCTCTACACTACACTACACTACAGAAATAGATATACTATCTCTACATAGCACCCAGTCCCTCGCAACATCTACCTGCACACAACGCATCAAACATTACACTACAGCAGAAAAAAAATAAAATGCAAAAAAAAGAGGAAGGCCTTGGTGCACTGCACCATTGGTAAATCCACCCCTGCCTTTTAGAACAAGATAACCAGTATCAATTATATTTACCTCCTGTCCTCTCTTTTGTTATCATGGAAACTATCCATACCAGAGAGGACAGAGCCAAATGGGCATACAAAGTCGAATGGTTGGTCAAAGTCATTGACGTAGCCAGTCCAATAGCAAGAGGAAGCCCGGCTGAAAGTGTCCTTACAGCTGAAGTCCCATAGTCTGTCTTCATGGCTATTATGATGGATACTGGAGAGAGATAAAGACGATATCAGAGAAGGTGCATTACATTTCGGAGTACCTATTATTAACAAAAAAAATCAACCATTAAACTGAGGTTAGACACCAAAATAACACAAAAATAATTCATCATAAAAGTGTGTCTATATAAAAGACTTAAAAATATTTGCAAAGCTTAGACCTTGGATCAATATCCTACATATCATACTATCTGACATAACATTGTATGCCCTTTCTAATCAAAAATATATAAAATTCCTTTTTAAAGTTATCTATTCACTCTGCTGTCACAGCCTGGTTTGGTAGTACATTCTACAATCTGTGAAGAATTTTTTTCTTTCTTTAATGTGATTTTTTTTTCTTCTAAAATCAAGGGGTGACCTTTTGCCATCTGTAAGCTTCTTGGCAAGAAACGTTCATTTGGCACAGCCTTACACTGAACACGGATGTATTTATATAAGGTAATCAGATCATCAGGTACGTACTTTCTTCTAAAGAAAATAATAATATAATTTGGTTAGCCTCCCTACAGTTTTCTTGTTATTTATTGCCATTCTCTGAAAAGCTTCTAGCTCTACAATGCCCTTCTTTTAAGTGTTGCCCCATATTTCAAATTTGGTCTTATAGGGGATTTATGTAGTGGCAGAATTATATTTGCTTCCCTTGCTTCTATACTCCTCTTAATACATGCTAATATTGTACTTGCCTTTGCTGCTGCTGCCTGACATTGAGCACTGTTACCTAGATGGCTGCCCACAAGTAATCCCAAATCCCTTTCAATATCTAATACCCTAAATTTGTTTTATTGAGATTACATATTGCATCCTTATTAACATTCTTCTATGTTAAATCTCATTTGCCATTTAGCCGCCCATTCTTCTAGTATATTCTACTCCCTTTGGAGGGAAAGCAAGTCCTGGCCTAATTTAATTGTGTTGTACAGTTTAGGGTTCTCGGCAAATATGGAGACATTGCTCCCCAGACCTACTTCTACATCATTAATCAATATTTTAAAAAGAAGGGGATCTAGTACTGAACCCTGAGATACCCCACTTACCAATTACTGTATATACTTGAGTATAAGCCGAGTTTTTCAGCCCTTTTTTTAAGGCTGAAAAAGCCCCCTTCAGCCTATACTTGAGTCACACTGCTCCTGCTGCTCTATCCCTCCCCTGTGTCTCTCCCCCCCTCCCCTGTTTACCCCCCTCCCTCTCCTGTGTCTCTTTCCCTCCCCCGTGTCTCCTTCCCTCCCTCTCTCTTTCCCCTCACTTACCCCCCCGCCCTTTTCCCTCACTTACTTTCATCAGCTGTTCCTCAGCACGTCTTCTTGCTGTGACGGAACCCGGCATTTGCTAATGACGTGCTGTCACATGCGTGTCACGTCAATAGCATATCCCGACTCATCCTCCTCATAATCCCTCCTCATTCTCCCTTCTAATCACTTTCCCCCTCTCCAATTACCCCTCCTCTCCTTTTCCCCTCACTTACCTTCATCAGCTGTATACGCTACAGACGTGATGTGCATGTGATGTCATATCATTAGCATATGAAGGGTCCCGACACAGCCGGAAGATATGCAGAGTAGCAGCTGATGAAGGTAAGTGAGGGGAAAGGGAGAGGGGGGAGGAAAGTGAGGGGGTGTAAGTGAGGGGAAAGAAAGGGGGGGTAAGTGAGAGGAAAGGGAGGGGAAGTAATTGAGGGGAAAAGAGAGGGGGGTTAGTGACGGGTAAGGTAGAGGGGGGTAAGTGAGGGGAAAGGGAAATTAAGTGAGGGAAAAGGGAGAGGGGGTGGTAAGTGAGGGGAAAGGGAGTGGGATAAGTGAGGGGAAAGGGAGAGGGGGGTAAGCGAGGGGAAAGGGAAAGGGGGGTAATTGGCGAGGGGGGAAGTGATTAGGAAGGAGGATGAGGAGGGAGGATGAGGAGGGAGGATAAGGAGGATGATAAGGGAGGGAATGAGATACAGGGGAGGGAGGGGGGAGAGAAACAGAGGAGGGAAAGGGGGACACAAGAAAGGGGCACAGAGGGGAGGGAGAAGGGGGACACAAGAAAGGGGCACAGAGGGAACACAAGAGGGGGACACACAGGCCACAAGAGAGACACAGGAGGCAGCGCATTTCCCACGCTGGGCTTATACTTGAGTCACTAAGTTTTCCCAGTATTTTTGGGTAAAATAGGTGCCTTGTCTTATATTCGGGTCGGCTTATACTCGAGTATGTACAATAGTCCAATTTGAATATGTTTAATTTGTTTCCTGCCTTTTAACCAGTTCTCTATCTATATGCAAATATTTACTGCAATTTGTGTTTTCTTTATTTAGTACAATAGCCTCCCTTGTGACACTGTATCACAAGTCCAAAAAGACTATATCAACAGAGTGACCCTGATCCAAATCCCTGCTTATCTTCTTATGGAAACTAATTACATTAATTTCCCAAGACCTTTTTTCATAAATCCATGCTTATTCCTACTTATTATCTTGTTCTATTAGATATATTTCTGTAAACAGCACTATTGCCCCCCTCCTCCCGTGTCTCTCCCCCCTCTCCCTCCCCTGTGTTTCTTCTAGCCCTCCCCCTCCCGTGTGTCTCTTCCACCCCTATGTCTCTTACATCCCCTCTTCCTCCCCCTCTCCCTCCCCTGTGTGCTTTTCCCCCTCTCCCTCCCCTGTATATCCTCCCCCTCATCTCCCTCCCTTGTGTCATTCCCCCATTATCTTCTGTGTCTCTCCACCCTTCCCCCTGCCCTGTGTCTCCTTCCCCTCTCTCCCTCCCCTGTGTCTCCTTCCCCTCTCGCTCCCCTGTGTCATCTTCCCCACATCTTGCTCCACTGTTTCGTCTTCCGCCATCTTCCTCCAATGTTTCTACTTCCCCCATCTCCCTCCCCTGTTCCTTTTTCCCCCTCCCCTATGTCTCTTTCCCCCTTTCTCTCCCCTGTGTCTCTTTACTTGCCCTGTGTCTGTCCCCGGCCACTCTTTTCCGCTCTCCCTCCCTTGTGTCTCTTCCCCCACTGTGTTTCTCCCCTCCTCTGCCTCCCCTTTGTCTCCTTCCCCCCTCTCCCTCCCCTGCGTCTCCTTTCTCCCCCCCCTACCAGTCTCCCTCCCCATGTCTCCTTTCTGCCTCCCTCTCTCTCCCCTGTGTCTCCTTTCTCTCTCCCTCCTGCTCCCAGGGCACATGCCGCGTGTTGTGTATGCACGCCCCTGTATGGAAAAATAACTTAAAACCAGTATGTTAATCCCACTGTTAACAATGAGCCTTTCATCCATTTATTGTCCCATTATTGCACTGTAATACATTTACCTTATTATCATGCCAATGCTCTGATGAGCTTGACACTGGAAATTCAAAGGTTGGTCATAGTTATTGTACCATCTATTATTTTTTCCTGCTGAAAAAACATAAAAAATATGTGTTATAGTTTTTCAAGATATTACTTTATTACTTTTTATGCAAGGCTATTTTCTCAAATATTTTCTTATGTATAGCCAGCCTTTCCAGATATATCTGTGTTTTACAGATAATGTTATTATACTGTCTTGTTGACCAACTTTGCCCAAGGATGTAGCCCATGGATGAGTCCTGGAAACACTGGTGGGCCTTAGATGCAGTCAATAAATATTTGCCACCATATCGTTAATGGAGTATATAGTATAAAAGTACCACACAACTGCTTCTTTACACATAATTACATTATAATAATCACACACATAATCCTCCCGCTCCCCCACTTCCTACACATGAGGATAATGAGTAATACAAACTCGGAGTGAATTATCTTTCACCTGAAATAAGTCTGATATTTTTAGGTTTATTTAATTAGCAGTTTCCTGGTAGACAAATTCACCTCCTCCATTAACCTTCTAGGGGTGAATACCAGCAGCAGAAGTCTGACCTCTGACAAAAAGTTTAATATCAATCAATGGCTAAATACAATATCTTGCTCCTCTTTTAGAGCACCTCAGTGGTCCTTTAAAGGGCCAATTTAACAACCTATATTTTTAAAATCTCTATTTTAAAGAACTTGTATTGATAATAATAAATACAATCTATGCAATTGTAGGCAGTCCTGGCTATTGTTGTTTTCTAATACATGACCCAATCAGTGACTATATATTTCTTGTAAAAAGATCATTTTTGTGATCTAAAAGAATTGTTAGGTAGAGATTAATAGCAAAAAACATTTATTAATCACTTACTATGCTTTTCAATGCTTTTTAATGTTTGGAGTGTTAGGAACTACATTAAACAATCAAAGAAAAACGCAAACAATACCTTCTTCTGGAACACCACGTCCTGTGGATGTATTTGCAAATGCAGCCGTAATGGCCAGAAACAGAGTCACTGCCACCTTCATGATAGAAAGCGTCACAGTCTGGATCTCATAGGAGGTTTGAGGATGTCTCAACTCTGCTTGGTTTAGACCAAAACTTGTAAGACTTATATATTGCTCTGAGATTTGACTTACGTGTTAACTAACTGTCCTTCAGATATCAGACCCAAAATAAATCAACTGAAGGTCAGCAGTCAAATCCTTATCATAACCCGTGAGCATATATTGACATTTATATTACATAAACTAGAAAAAACAAGTAGAGCATGTATAGATCCAGATGTAGTATAGATTTTATTAAAACAAGAAACAACCATCTAATTTCTTCTATTTATAAGCAAAAAAAAAAATGTATAAAGCTGATCATCTAAACAATGGAAATATTATTGCTTCATCTATAGAGATGGAAATCAATGTAAAGCTTTTAAATGCAGTATCAAAAGGATATATAGAAAGGGAGGTGATGACACAAATATCAGTACTGTGTGACAATAAAAAAGAATGTCCTCTATTTAAAAATGATAATCCAATTACACAGTGTTTATTTTTGTGTAACTAGAATTAAATAGCAGTTTTTATATCACATATAATAGTTGCCAAACTACGAATTGTCGTCACGCAAAGCGAGGAACGCAGTTTGGTCCGCAAATGGGGACCCTCACGAAGCGAGGGGCAGCATTTGCGGAAGGTGGAGGCTTTAAGGCGCATGACTTTGGAACAACACAACCCGCATAATCCTTAACTCGCAGCACTTAGTCCTACCCCGCCTCAAAACACTAACAACACAACCCGCATTGTAAACTCGCAGCACTTTCCCTACGGTGCGTTAAAACACCATACAAAACTCCCACACAAACCTCAAGTCACAGCACTTACTCCTACGACACCACACACCACCGGACAAAACTCGCAGCACTTAGCCAATCAAACATGATGATCGCAGGACTTAGAAAAAAAACTATTACGACTCCAAATACGAGTCGTAAAAATACGAACTTAGCGGCCGAGATGCGCAAACCAAAAACCAGTAAAAACACACTAAATACACCAGAAAAAATTACAAACACATCACAGAGAGCATGGGGCAATTTCGCCACTTGAAAATCGCCTAAGCGAGGATAAAAACGGCTGTGGAAAAAAATTAAAACGAGGCTACACGACAGTGAAGCGAGCAAAATATAGCCAGACACGTAGCAGTGTGACAAGGCACGCATGAGGTACTACAGCGGACTGTTACTAAAGATTGAAAATTCTTCCGACGCACGTAACACATACAATATCGCCGCCATTTTACGACAATAACGCAATAACGTATCTCAAATGGCGGCTTTCCCGCCTAAACTAATGGTTGGGAGGGTGGGAAATGTGCTGCCCCCGTGTCCCTCTTTTGCCCTCTGTGTCCCCCTCTTTCTACGTGTCTCTTCTCCCCTCTTCCTTCCCTGTGTCTCTTCCAACCTCTCACTTCCCTGTGTCTCTTCCCCCCTCTCCCTGTGTCTCTTCACCCCCTCTCCCTTCCCTGTGTCTCTTCCCCCCCTCTCCCTTCCCTGTGTCTCTTCCCACCTCTCCCTTCCCTGTGTCTCTTCCCCCTCCTCATCCTCAACCTCCCTCCTCATCCTCAACCCCCTCCTCAACCACCTCCTCCACCTCCCTCCTCAACCCCCCATCCTCAACACCCCTCCTCATCCTCAACCTCCCTCCTCAACCCCCCCATCCTCAACTCCTTCCTCAACCTCCCTCCTCAACCCGCCCATCCTCATCCTTAAACCCCCCATCCTCATCCTCAACCTCCTTCTCAACCCCCCATCCTCATCCTCTCTCCTCATCCTCAACCTCCCTCCTCATCCTCAACCTCCATCCTCATCCTCAACCTCCCTCCTCAACCCCCCTCCTCAACCCCCCTCCTCAACCCCCCCTCCTCAACCTCCCTTCTCAACCTCCCTCCTCAACCCCCACATCCTCAACCTCCATCCTTAACCCCCCCATCCTCAACCCCCTCCTCAACCTTCCTCCTCAACCCCCCATCCTCAACACCCCAATCCTCATCCTCAACCCCCATCGTCAACCCCCATCCTCAACACCCCATCCTCAACACCCCATCCTCAACACCCCATCCTCAACCCCCCTCCTCAACCTCAACCCCCCTCAACCTCAACCCACCTCCTCAACCTCAACCCACCTCCTTAACCCACCTCCTCAACCTCAACCCACCTCCTCAACCTCAACCCCCCTCAACCTCAACCCCCCTCAATCCCCCTCATCCCCAACCCCCCCTCCTCAACCCAAACCCCTCTCAACCCCCCTCCTCACCCTAAACCCCACTAAATACCCCCCCCCCCCCCCTCTCCTCACATACATGCTTGTACTCCGGCCTCTGCTCCTTAACCCAGCTTGCATGTGACTTCACATGCGTGCCGCGTCATTAGCATATACCGGGTGACGACTCGTATTTTGCCGGCACCCGGTATATGCTAATGACGCGGCGCGCATGTGACGTCACATGCGCGCCGGCGCCGGGTCAAGGAGCGGCGGCCGGAGCACAAGCAGGTAAGGGAGGGGAGAGGGGGGAGGTATTTACGGGGGTTTAGGTGGAGGAGGTGGGTTGAGGGGGGTTTAGGTTGAGGAGGGGGGAGGGAAAGAGTCACGGGGGGTAGAGAAACACACGGGGGAGCAGAGGCCGGAGCAGATAAGTGAGGGGAGAGAGGGGGTTTAGAATGAGGGGAGGGATTGATGATGAGGAGGGGGTAGGGAAAGAGACACAGGGGTTTAGAGAGACACGGGGGGGGGGTAGAGAGACACAGCGGGGTAGAGAGACACAAGTGGGGGGTTAGAGAGACACAGGAGGATAGAGAGACAAGGGGGGGAGAGTGACTCGAGTATAAGCCGAGGGGGCCCTATGATGCCTTTGCGAGTATATACCGTACCTTACTACATTTTGCAATACCTGTAGTTTATCAAGTTTATCAATCATTAACCATTTCAAATATGTTTATTAATTAATTAATTAATTTTTAATGGACATTAATATATTAATTAGTAATTATTTATAAAAATTGTATACAATTGTCACTACCTTTACTTTATGATTACATTATTGATTAACTCTTTATAATATATTTAGTCATTGATTAATTACTAATGTTCCTTAATTAATTAATAATTAATTAATCAAAATAAGAAAGTTAATAACAAATTTAAAAGAAAATATGTATATTTCACACTGGACCTACATTTTGGGGTTGATGCTCAACTATTAATGTTCATTAATTACTTAATCATTAAGATTAGTAATGTTCATTAATTAATTATTAATTAGTCATAATAACAAATTTAGCAAAAAAGGGATAAAAAAATATGTATATTTCACAGTGGACTTACTGGACATTTCGTAGTTGCCTCTCAACTATTAATGTTCATTAATAACTTCATTGATCATTCATAAAACAAATATTTTGGGGAAAATGCCTGAAAACATATGTACATTTTGCACTGCACTTACATTTCAGTGTTGCTGCTTAATTATTACATTGCTGTTATATTTATTTTTTCAGCCTTCATTTTTAATGCACTTATTTTTGTGTGTTGATGCTTAATTATTAATGTTCATTTGAAAATTGAATGCATCACAAAATAGGTAGATTTTCCAGAGTAATCATATTTATCTGTTGCTGCTCATTGTCTCAAAGGAATAGGATCCTTAAACCGCTTAAATATTTAGATCACTTTATTAAATTTTATAGTGCATTTACTTATATTTTGCATGTATGGTAAACATCATACAAACATTAACAATGCTTTTCATTTTATTTCACAGTTTGATCATCTGGGCACCTGACTACATGCGCGCCACGTCATTAGCATATACCGGGTCCCGGCACCCGGTATATGCTAATGACGTGGCTCGCATGTGACGTCTCATGTGCGCCACATCAAGACCCGGAAGGAGCGGAGGCCGAAGCAGATAGGTGAGGGGAGAGAGGGGGTTTAGAATGGGGGGGGGGGGGGGGATTGAGGATGAGGAGGGGGTAGGAAAAGAGACACAGGGGTTTAGAGAGACACGGGGGGGTAGAGAGACACAGCGGGTAGAGAGACACAAAGGGGGGTTAGAGAGACACGGGGGGGAGAGAGACAAGGGGGAGTTAGAGAGACATGGGGGGGAGAGTGACTCGAGTATAAGCCGAGGGGGCCCTTTTTAGCCTTAAAAAAGTGTTAAAACTCGGCTTATACTCGAGAATATATACAGTATATCTTTTGACAGATTTCTCACGTCACCAGCTGCCTGAACATAGGAGTCGCCTCGGCAGGATTTCACATTATAGGACATCTACTTCACAGGTATATGATTTTGTGATGAGATTCTTTACAAATATAGGATAAAGTATTTTCGTAAGCTCATTGATGACAGATATTGCTTAATTCATTTATGTCATTCATTTAAAAAATTCATCAATAATTACAAGCAAAAAAAAAGAATACATATATACTTAGCTATTGATGTTTTAACTAATTACACTTTAACATCATATCTTGACTTATTGATTAATTATGCATTAGATCTTCATTTATTCATTAATTTATGTACTACCAAAAAAAAATAACTTTCACGCCAACCTATACTTTGCTCAGAGCTATTTCTGTTTGCCCTTCTTTACGAAAACATGTTTACAGGTTTAGAATTTGCAGTGATAGCACTTTTACATTCTTTTATTCATGCGTATTCTTTCATTCATTAATTCATCATTATGTTACTGCTCATTGTCTAACAGGGATAGGACCTTAGAAGCAGTTAAATATTTAATTTCATGTATTATATTAGGTCACTTTTTAACATTTTAAAATGCTTTTAAAATATATTTATGATTAGGATTTACGTTTGCTATGTATGCCAATTAAAATGCATATTTAAAACCTCTTTATATGTAATTTTACAGATCCATCATCTCTGTACCTCCCTGAAGACATAGAGTGACGTCTGCAGTATTTCAGTTGATATCACATCTAATTGACAGGTATCATTATTGATGACATTATTTATTAAAACAGGATTAACAGCCCTTTTAAATTGCAAGTTGCCCTATTGAATAGAGCTCGATATAAGCACACAGCATATTTTGGAATAAAACTTCTTACTTACTGAAAACCTTGCTTTTGGATAGAAGATAACTAACTACAAACTTACATAACCAAAATATGTTATGTGGTTATATAGAGCACTATTTAATTCGTTAAATCACAATTTAATAAGTCTCTAAGTGTTTTTTCATCAACATTATTCACAGCTTGTCATTCATTAAAAAAATACATATATGAAAACACATTTATCCTTACATGAATGAGAATTGCACTTCAGATGTTTTTGCATGTCAATCTATAGTTTGCTAATAGCTATTTTGCTTCGTCCTTCTTTAGGAACACATGATTACCTGTTTATAGTTTTGCAGTCATGACAGAGAGAGAGACACACAGAGAGACACACAGAGAGAGAGAGACACAGAAAGACACAGAGAGAGAGACAGACAGAGACACAGACAGACATAGAGACAGACAGACAGACAGAGACAGAGAGAGACACAGAGAGAGACACAGAGAGAGACACACACACAGCGAGACAGAGAGATAGACACAGAGAGAGAGAGAGACACACCCAGAGAGACACAAACACACACACATAGAGAGAGAGAGACACACACACACAAACAGAGACACATACACAGAGGAAGCAGAGATGGAGAGATGCACAGACCCCTGAGACTTCACAACATTTAAGAGAAGAAGATCGACAAAGACTTCTAAATAAAAAGAAAATGGCTAAAAAAGCACAAAATGAGTCTGATGGAGATTCAAAGAAAAGAAAAAGTAAACAAAAAAATGTCTCTAAAACATTCTCTAATGGCCCTATTTTGCCTGACACCAATGTTGATAGAGATGACACCAATGTAGATATAGAAAGTTTAACTGAGATCTATACTGAGGAAGGTCATGATAGTCCTTTATTTAGAGCATTAACAATAGACACTCATTATTGTGGATTAATGAATGTAGTTTGTCAGTTTTGTGGGGCCTATCATTTTCTGAAAGAAAGATCAACTGATGGAGAGTTTATTAGTTGCTGTCACAAAGGAAAGGTAAGACTTCCAGAAAGACACACATTTCCAGAATATTTAAAAAGTATAATGAGTGATACTACATTTCCAAATTACACCAATTTTAAGAAAAACATTCAGTCTTATAACAATGCAATTTCATTTGCTTCTATGGGTGCAACATTAGCCGAAAACGTCCCAGGACATGGTCCTTACTGTTTTAAAGTCCGAGGACAAATATACCACCGGACTTCACATTTACACCCAGAATCAGGAGAACAAAGGAAATTTGCACAGTTATATGTCCTTGATACAACGGAAGCTGTTGAACAACGAATGATGCTTCCTGAAAATAAACAATGCTTACCCATAGTCTTTGAACAGCTTGATAACATTATGGCCAACAACCCATATAGTAAAGCATACAAAAAATTAGCTGAGGTTGAAAAAGAACAACTGGCACATGCGCAAAGACATCAATTGCCAATGCCAAGAGTAAATATGGTTCTCAAAAGAGATCGCCATACTGATCAAAGACAATATAATTTACCAACAGCAAATGAGGTTGCCATGGTATTTAAAAATGATGACCATTTGAGCCGGATATTAGAATATATCCACGCAATCAAGAACAACCTTTTATAAACATAAATATTTTAAGCAGTAATTTGGATCCTATGACATATCCCATTTTCTTTCCAAATGGGGAGCCAGGATGGCAACCAAAATTATAGTTGCAAAGTTATCCCAATAGTAAAGTTTGTGTTAGAAACAATATTTCCATGCTGGAATATAAAGTGGCACTTCGGGATCATTTTAATCCTATTTTATGTGGGGGCAAACTCATTACATCTATTTAGACGAGTTACAAAGATCAAAAATCGGCTAAGCAAGAAAAAAATGGCCGCCGAAAAAAAATAAAACGAGGCTATACTACTACGAACTGCGTACAACACAGCCACAGACGTATGTGCTTGAAAAACAACGAGACAAAGGATGCGCATTTGTCTCACGCACAAAGCCTATATATAGGGCACCCTTGACACATAACTGACACTTTCTCCTCAGGTGATGACAGTCTGACTGGACATTTTCTGATGCCGGAAAATCTCAAGAGATTGTTAGCTCTTCAGGATAGTGCTTCAGCAATATTACATTAAAAAAGGTAAATATCATTTAAAATTATTAATTAGTAAATTGGTACTTACTTAATAAATAAAAAATATTACACTTAATTAATAGAAAAATAATATTGTGCTTACCTGTGTGAAACAATTGTAAATAACATTCATAATGTACATTAATTAATTAATTAATTAATCATTAATATCAAAATTAGTTAACGTTTAAGAATGTGAATAAAAAAGCAACACATTGATTCATTAATTATTAATGTACATTAATTTGTTATATATCATGATTACCTGTGTGAAATAATTGTAAATTATATTCATAATGTACTTTATTTAATTAATTAATTAATCATTACTAATCATTAATATCAAAAACGGTTAACGTTTAAGAATGTGCATAAAAAAAGGAACACGTTGATTAATTATTAATGTACATTATTTAAATAATTCAGTTCTTATAGATTTAGTATAAAATAAACCCCCCAAAAAAAGGCTATATACTCATGCTTACATCTTGATGTTAGATTTAGTCACACATTACTTTAATATTAATGAACATTAACTGATTCTTATTTCATTAGTAATGTACATTATTTTAATAATTCAGTTGTAACATACTCATTTTAAAATACCCCTCAAACAAAAAAAAGGGAATAGACTCATGCTTACGTCTTGAAAGTTATATTTACTCAGACATTAATTTAAGATTAATACAGATTAATTGAGTCTTATTTAAAGACTAACAGTAATATTGATTGTATGTTTCTAATCTATGCTTACATATGTGTGTTCATGCTGATTGATTGATATATTTATTTCATGTTTTTAATCTATGCAAAAATATGTATGTTAAGCCTCATTGACTGATACAGATGAAGCAACATATTATACATTAATTTTACTATTTTGTATAATTGCAGTGAACTGTAGCTGAATGAACAGAGATAGTGACGTTCGGACACATTGAACATTATAAGGATAATTTTGACAGGTACAGAATTTGAATTATATTACTACAGCAAGATATTAAAAAATATGACTTTAGGTTTTTAATGTAGCCAAATAAATGTCTGTTGATGTTCATTTAATGATATCGATGAAGCAAAAGATTAAAAATATTCTCAATTTGATTTTACAGTTTCTTTGGATCTGCAAGGGAATAAACACACAGCGTGACGTATGCAGCCTTTGAACATCATCTTCACAGGTATAACATTTAATTTTGTAGTGATGCATAGAAAAAGGCTATATTATAATTGGTGAAAATGGAGAGTACTTATTGAGTCATTAACGTATGATATTTAGTCATAACTTGAAAAAAGTTGAAAAGACAATACTAATTAATAATAATATTTAAAAAAAATAAGAAGCTTACAACACTTGCAAAAAAAAGAAATTGATGGTATGCTGTGAATTCAATCAAGAAGGAATGGAATTGAAGGATAATAATATAAATATAGATATGTGCAGCTATTTCCTATTTAATATATGTCAATAAAATACTTTGAAAAATGGTTTCATTTCTTTCAGTCTAAAGTGCAACATTTTAAAATGCTTGATTAGTTTATTCATCTACTTTAATAAAAAACAGTACAAAAAGGAAAAAAAAATGTATAGAAAACAAAGAACATACAATAATTACATCTCTATTTACCATTACAGATTAAAATGGCGGAGAATGGAGAAGACAAAATTGAACGCAAAAAAAGATTGGCAAGGGAAAGGAAGCAAAGGTGGAGAGATGCTCAGACACCGGAAACTTCACCACGCTTGCGAGAAGAAGATCGACAGAGACTTTTAAATAAAAGAAAGATGAGTAAGAAAGCCGCAAGTGAGTGTGTTGGGGCTTCCAAGAAACGGAAAAGTAAACAAAAACATCTCTGTGAACCATTGTCCAATGGTTCTATTTTGCAGAACGACTTAAATGTAGACACACAAGAAAACAATGTACATATAGAAAGTGGGTCTGATATCTATGTTGAAGAAATGCATGACAATGTGTTTACTACTGCAGTATAAGTAGATACTCATTATTGTGGGTTACTTAATGTGGTTTGTCAGTTTATGGGGCCTATCGTTTTATAAAGCAAAGACCTACTGACGGAAATGTCATTAGTTTCTGTCAGAAAGGAAAGGTGAAACTTCCACTAAGACACCCATTTCCATATTATTTAGAATGTATTATGAGCGATCCAACATTTCTAAATTATAATAATTTCAAACAAAACATAAGGTCTTATAACAGTGCAATTTCATTTGCTTCAATGGGTGCAGCATTAGCAGAAAATGTACCAGGACATGGTCCTTACTGTTTCAGAGTTCAAGGTCAAATATACCACCGAACTTCACATTTACACCCACAAGAAGGAGAGCATAGGAAATTTATACGATGGAAGCTGTGGAACAAAGAATGACACTTCCAGAAAATATACAGTGTTTGCGCATAGTCTTTGAACAGCTGGATAAAATTATGCAAAAAAAAACATATAGTCAAGCATACAAACAATTAGCACAGCTTGAAAAAGAACAACAGGAACATGCTGAAAGACATCAATTGCCTACACCAAGAGTAAATATGGTGTTAAAAAGAGATCGCAACACTGATCAAAGAAGATATAATTTTCCTACAGTAAATGAGGTTGCCATGGTGTTTAAAAATGAAGATGGTGAACCACCTTTTCAGCGGGATATTAGAATATATCCACGCAATGAAGAACAACCATTTATCAACATCAATATATTAAGCTGTAATTTAGATCCAATGACATATCCCATTTTCTTTCCAAATGGGGAACCTGGATGGGAACCAAAATTACAATTGGAAAGTTATCCCAATACTAAACTTCGTATTAGATCTAATATTTCCATGCTGGAATATAAAGTGGCACAAACTGCTATCCGTGATTGTTTTAATCCAATTTTACATGGAGGCAAACTCACTCAACAATGAGTGATTCATATTTAAGAGTTGAAGCCAATAATCTAAGTTTCATTAAATATCAACAAAATAAATTACGAGTAGAACAGTATTGTGGATTAATGGATTATGTGGCAGATTTATCTTCCAACAGAGACATTCCAGCTGGAAGAGCAATTATTTTGCCATCCACTTTCCAAGGATCTCCTCGTAATATGCGAGAAAGGTATAATGATGCCATGGCTATTGTTACAAAATATGGAAAACCAGATTTATTTATTACATTCACATGTAATCCACAATGGCCAGAGATCAAGGAAAATTAAACTAAATCAAACTACTTCTGACTGACCATATTTAGTGTCAAGAGTATTCAAAATCAAACTCAATTCATTAATACAGGATATCACTAAAGCACACTTATTTGGACAATGTGTGGCTTTTGTTTACACCATTGAATTTCAAAAAAGAGGATTGCCACATGCTCACATACTATTAATACTGCAGGAAAAACATAAGTTGAACACTGCAGAGAGAGTGGATTCAGTAATTTCCGCACAATTGCCAGACCAAGAAAAATATACAAAACTTTGGGAGATTGTTACACATAGAATGATTCATGGCCCATGTGGAGAGATGAATCCTAATTCACCATGTATGGAAAATAAAAAATGTACTAAAGAATTCACAAAACAATTTCAAATGCAAACTTATGCAAATTGTGATGGATATCCTTTGTATAAAAGAACACAAGGACAAACAGCTATTATCCGTGGCCAAAGGTTGATAATAGATTTGTCGTTCCATACAATCCACATTTGCTCATCAAGGACAATGCACACATCAATGTGGAAGCTTGCACTTCGATTAAATCTATCAAGTATGTGTATAAATATATATACAAAGGATATGACGCAGCTACTGTTGTTGTACAAGGTGCTGCAAATGAAAACGAAAATCCAATTTTACATGATGAACTATCAAATTATTTAGATGCTCGGTATGTGAGTGCTCCTGAAGCAATGTGGCGCCTTTTGAAATTTGAGATGCATAATCGGTCACATGCTATCTATCATTTAGCTGTACATTTGCCTCAAAGTCAGTTGGTTTGCTTTACTGCAGGAAATGAAAGAACTGCATTATATCAAAGTGAAGACAGAGATACCACACTTACTGCATGGTTTAAATTAAACTGTCAGGATACACAGGCCAGACAATTTTTATACATAGAGATATCATATCACTATGTATTTGTAAATGGTCTATGGCGACAACGACGAAGAGATGCACATACAATTATACAACGCATTTATACCGTCAGTCCAATGGACATTGAACGTTTCAGCTTAAGATTACTTCTGCTACATGTTCCCGGTGCAGAGTTTTGAGCATTTACGTACAGTGAATGACATAGTTTATCATACATTCCTATTAGCTGCAAGACATCAAAATTTCATAGCTGATGATACAGAATGGGAGAGGTGTCTGGAAGAAGCAGCACTATGTCAAATGCCTAAGCAAATGAGACAACAATTTGCATTCATTTGCATATTTTGCAATGTACCTGATGCTTTCACTTTGTGGGAAACATTTAAATTAAACATGTCAGAAGATTTCTTGAAACGTTACAGAGAACCAATAGCTCTGTTAAAAACATTGATGGAAATACAAGAAATATTGTTGGCTCATGGATTAAATTGTGCAAGTTTTAATTTACCAGATCCAGGACTTATAGATGACATCAATTTTGATGATTATGACACTGAGCTTCAAAAACAAAAAAAACAAGAAAAACTGTCAACTTTAAATACTTTACAGTTAGAAGCATTTCATGCCATCACAAATGCTACAGATGATGAAATGGTCAAAGACCGGTATTTCTATCTAGACGGCCCAAGTGGATCAGGAAAAACTTATCTGTACAATTGTTTGATGAGTTATATTCGATCACAGGGTCAGATAGCTATGCCATTTGCAACAACTGGAATTGCTGCACTTTTGTTAGATGGTGGGAGAACTGTGCATAGTGGATTTAAGCTGTCAGTTCCCATTTTGGAAACATCAGTGTCAGATACTCAATTGAATTCCTTACAAGCAAAAAATTTAAACTAACTAAACTAATTATCATAGATGAGGCAACAATGATGTCATGTCATGCATTGCAATGTATTGACAGATTTTTAAAAGAAGTGATGGATAATAAGTTGCCATTTGGTGGAAAGGTGATGCTGTTAGGAGGAGATTTTAGGCAAACATTACCTGTTGTGCCACACGGAAATAGAACGGAGATCATTGAAACATGTATCAAGACCAGTAAACTGTGGCAAATATTTACACATCTCAAATTAGAATTAAATATGAGATCTGAAGGCCAAAATGAATTCAATGACTGGCTCATTAAAATCGGAGAAGGAAAACATCCAGAAATACAGCATTTACCAAATGATACCATTGAAATTCCCTCAGAAATGGTTTGCAATGAATCACTCATATCAGCCATATTTCTAAACACTCTTAATAATGAGGATTACTCAGACATTGCAAACAAAGTGATATTAACATAAAAAAATATCGATGCCTTGAATGTAAATAACGAAATTTTAAAATACATCAATGCACCACAAAATAATTATTACAGTGCAGATTCTGTCAGATGATAAAGACAGTGAATCGAATTTTAGTATCGAATTTATTAATTCGTTAACACCATCTGGAATGCCCCCACATACAGGGAGTGCAGAATTATTAGGCAATTTGTATTTTTGAGGATTAATTTTATTATTGAACAACAACCATGTTCTCAATGAACCCAAAAAACTCATTAATATCAAAGCTGAATATTTTTGGAAGTAGTTTTTAGTTTGTTTTTAGTTTTAGCTATTTTAGGGGGATATCTGTGTGTGCAGGTGACTATTACTGTGCATAATTATTAGGCAACTTAACAAAAAACAAATATATACCCATTTCAATTATTTATTTTTACCAGTGAAACCAATATAACATCTCAACATTCACAAATATACATTTCTGACATTCAAAAACAAAACAAAAACAAATCAGTGACCAATATAGCCACCTTTCTTTGCAAGGACACTCAAAAGCCTGCCATCCATGGATTCTGTCAGTGTTTTGATCTGTTCACCATCAAGATTGCGTGCAGCAGCAACCACAGCCTCCCAGACACTGTTCAGAGAGGTGTACTGTTTTCCCTCCTTGTAAATCTCACATTTGATGATGGACCACAGGTTCTCAATGGGGTTCAGATCAGGTGAACAAGGAGGCCATGTCATTAGATTTGCTTCTTTTATACCCTTTCTTGCCAGCCACGCTGTGGAGTACTTGGACGCGTGTGATGGAGCATTGTCCTGCATGAAAATCATGTTTTTCTTGAAGGATGCAGACTTCTTCCTGTACCACTGCTTGAAGAAGGTGTCTTCCAGGAACTGGCAGTAGGACTGGGAGTTGAGCTTGACTCCATCCTCAACCCGAAAAGGCCCCACAAGCTCATCTTTGATGATACCAGCCCAAACCAGTACTCCACCTCCACCTTGCTGGCGTCTGAGTCGGACTGGAGCTCTCTGCCCTTTACCAATCCAGCCACGGGCCCATCCATCTGGCCCATCAAGACTCACTCTCATTTCATCAGTCCATAAAACCTTAGAAAAATCAGTCTTGAGATATTTCTTGGCCCAGTCTTGACGTTTCAGCTTGTGTGTCTTGTTCAGTGGTGGTCGTCTTTCAGCCTTTCTTACCTTGGCCATGTCTCTGAGTATTGCACACCTTGTGCTTTTGGGCACTCCAGTGATGATGCAGCTCTGAAATATGGCCAAACTGGTGGCAAGTGGCATCGTGGCAGCTGCACGCTTGACTTTTCTCAGTTCATGGGCAGTTATTTTGCGCCTTGGTTTTTCCACACGCTTCTTGCGACCCTGTTGACTATTTTGAATGAAACGCTTGATTGTTTGATGATCACGCTTCAGAAGCTTTGCAATTTTAAGAGTGCTGCATCCCTCTGCAAGATATCTCACTATTTTTGACTTTGCTGAGCCTGTCAAGTCCTTCTTTTGACCCATTTTGCCAAAGGAAAGGAAGTTGCCTAATAATTATGCACACCTGATATAGGGTGTTGATGTCATTAGACCACACCCCTTCTCATTACAGAGATGCACATCACCTAATATGCTTAATTGGTAGTAGGCTTTCGAGCCTATACAGCTTGGAGTAAGACAACATGCATAAAGAGGATGATGTGGTCAAAATACTCATTTGCCTAATAATTCTGCACTCCCTGTATTTTACAATTGAAAAAAGGTGCAATTGTCATGTTATTGCGAAATATGAATCCCAAAAAAGTACTTTGTAATGGGACCAGATTAATTGTGCATGAGTTAAAAGATCATTTTATACATGCAGAAATTATAACTGGTACCCATAAAGGTGAACGAGTGTTTATACCAAGAATTGATTTAGCTCCAAGTGAGAGTGGTTTGCCTTTTGTCCTTCAAAGGAGACAATTTCCAGTTATCATGGCATTTGCCATGACCATCAATAAATCCCAAGGTCAAACTTTTAAGTTGGTTGGGATTTTTTTAAAGGAACTAGTTTTTGCACATGTACAACTCTATGTGGCTTTGTCAAGGTGCACTAATCCAAAAGAAATTAAAGTGCATGTTGAAGAAAACGAAACTCAAGGTCATTTATTGGACGATGGATGTGTTTACACCAAAAACATTGTCTACTATGAGGTGTTGGAAAGATAGAGGACAATGGTTTCATGTATTGTCAACATTTTATGGTACTCAATATGATTGCACAAAAACAATACTTCAAGTAAAACAGCTAAACAATGGACAAAAAAACATACAGAAGAGTGGTTTGACTTCCATGACAAAATTAAAGTACTCTGGGACTCTTTAAATAGGGGACCACTATTTCACTTATGAAAATCTATGTGATATTTGCAGAATGGACAAACTGAAAAAAAAAAAAAATAACAACAAAAACAACAGTAAAATATCCTTAAACAGATTGGAATGGGTTCAAAGTTTCATATTAACATGATTGGACCCACAAAACAATTAACTGAATTTTTCAGGAGTTAAATGTTATTGTTTGATGTTACAATTTCAGATGTTAAATATGTGTTTTTTGAATTTTTAAAAAAGTTTGGTAAATATATATGTGGTATAGTCAAACATGTATTGTTAGTATAAAGTTTAAGCATTTCTTAATAATTGGAAATTTATTATTTAAAGACAAAATATTGATTCAGGGAGAAATCCGATCGCCAGTTAATGGGGTCAGGAAGGAATAAAAAATGTTCCCTCTTTGATACAATTGGACAAGTTTCAAAAGGTTTTTTTTTTATTGTTTGCCTTCCTCTGGATTCAATGCTAATTTAATTTAACAAGAGATTAACAAAAATGTTACAAATGATAAAAAGCATGTTATTGTTAAAACAATTTACTTTCTCTAAGTTAATATAGTCCGCAGTTACTCAGTGATAAATATGTATTGAAAAGTGTTAGTATTGTTAACATAATTTTGAACGAATGTTTAATATACAAGTTGCATGTTACAAACTTTCATGTTGGTGAAATATAAGTTGAAAGTTAAAAAAATAAAAGGTTAAAATAATTAATGTGTTTTTCTTTTTAGAAAAAAAAAAGAACAAATGTAGCTGACTCATTTTGTGTTGCAAACAAATTTCACAACATTTAATTTTTATTGACCGTCATTTTTTGACGGGCAAGTCGCTAGTATATATATATAAAGGATATGATGCAGCAACTGTTGTTGTGCAAGGTGCTCAAAATGAAAAAGACAATCCAATTATACATGACGAACTTTCATCTTATTTAGATGCTCGCTATGTAAGTGCTCCAGAACCAATGTGGCGTCTTCTCAAATTTGAGATGCATGATCGGTTACATGCTGTGTATCGATTAGCTGTCCATTTGCCACAAAGTCAATTTGTTTGCTTCACTGCAGGCAATGAAAGAAATGCTTTAGCACAAAGTGAACATAGAGCAACAACGCTTACTGCTTGGTGTCAATTAAATTGTCAGGACATTCAGGACAGACAGTTTTTATGCATTAACATTCCAAATCACTATGTATTCGTAAGTGGTGAATGGAGACAACCAAAAAAACATAATTATAAAAAGATACTAAGAATATATACCGTCAGTCCACGAGACATTGAACATTTCAGTTTAAGATTACTTCTTTTACATGTTCCCGGTACACAAAGTTATGAACATTTACATACAGTCAATGACATAGTTTATGAAACTTTTCAGTTAGCTGCAAGACATGAAAACTTTCTGGCAGATGATACAGAATGTCTTGAGGAAGCAGCGCTATGTCAAATGCCAAAGCAAATGAGACAACAATTTGCTTTCATTTGCATCTTTTGCAATGTACCTGAGGCATTAACTTTGTGGGAAATGTTTAAATTACATATGTGTGAAGAGTTCTTGAAAAGTTACAATAAGACCATAACACAAATGAAAGCATTAATGGAAATACAGGAAATCTTTCTTTGTCATGCATTAAATTGTGCCAATTTTAATCTGCCTGATCCAGGAATTATAGATGAAATAAACTTTGAAGAGTATGACACTGACATTGAATACCCCAAAACACAAAAAAAAAATTGGAACTTTAAATGCATTGCAATTCCAAGCATTTAACGCCATCACAAATGCAATAGAAGATGACATGCTCAAAGAGCATTATTTCTATCTGGATGGCCCTGGTGGATCAGGAAAAACTTATCTATATAATTTGTTGATGAGTTGCATTCGAGCACAAGGTCAAATAGCACTGCCATTTGCAACAACTGGAATTGCAGCACTTTTGTTAGAAGGTGGTAGAACTGTGCATAGTGGATTTAAACTGCCAGTTCCCATTCTGGAAACATCAGTGTCGGATATTCAAATGAATTCATTACAAGCAAAAAAAAATCTCAAGAGTGAATTAATTATAATAGATAAGGCAACTATGATGTCATGTCATGCCCTGCAATGTATTGATCGATTATTAAAAGAAGTTATGGCTAATGATTTGCCATTTGGTGGAAAGGTGATGTTGTTAGGAGGAAATTTCAGGCAAACATTACCTGTGGTGCCACATGGCAATCAGACTGACATTGTCGAAATGTGTATAAAAAGAAGTAAGCTGTGGAAAATATTTACACACCTTAAATTAGAAGTATATATGAGATCTGAAGGCCAAAATCAATTCAATGATTGGCTCATTCATATTGGAGAAGGAAAACAGCCAAAAAAATAATTTACCTGATGATGCTGTTAAAATTCCACCAGAAATGATTTCCAAAGAACCACTAATTTCGACAATCTTCCTCAATACCATCAATAAGGAGGATTACTCAGACATTGCAAGCAAAGTCATATTGTCATCAAAAAATATAGATGCCTTGAATCTAAACAACAAAATATTAAAATTAATCAATGCACCCCCAAAAAACTATTACAGTACAGATTCTGTTCTGGCTGATGACAAAGATAGTGAAGCAAACTTTACTATGGAATTTATTCATTCTTTAACTCCCTCTGGAATGCCACCACATGTTTTGCAACTTAAAAAAGGGGCAATTGTCATGCTACTGAGAAATATGAATCCCAAAAAAGGACTTTGTAATGGGACCAGATTAATTGTGAAGGATTTAAAGGATCATTTTATATATGCAGAAATTATGAGTGTTACCCATAAAGGCGAACCAATTATTATACAGAGAATTGATTTGGCTCCAAGTGAGAGTGGTTTGCCTTTTGTCCTTCAAAGGAGACAATTTCCCATTTTCATGGCATTTGCCATGACCATCAATAAATCCCAAGGACAAAGTCTGTGGGTATTTTTTTTGAAGGAACCTGTGTTTGCACATGGTCAACTATATGTTGCATTTTCAAGATGCAATATTCCCAAGGAAATTAAAGTACATGTTGAAGAAAACTCAAGTCAGGGTGATTTATTGGAAGATAGATGCGTTTTTACCAAAATATTGTCAGATCATATGATCACGCCACTGAAATTAGACATAAAAGCCAGGGTTCAGCCGTAAGGCCAGAATTTGTGAGCTTGAGTCAATAGAATACATCTAAACATTTATCAAAACAAATACCCGCAGCCAAATAAATGCGTTTAAGGCATTTGCGGGCTTCTCATAGAATAGGGCCCTATATTTGGATCTATACTCTCTATTATATAATTTTCTTGTTTACGATTTACTATGTTGTTGTTTTTTTACTTTTGCCTGGACCATCCAAAGACAATAGTTGTGTTTATGTTTCATTGAAAACATGTTGAAATGTAAAGTATACATCATTATTTTGTATTTATAATTTTTATTACTGGCGTTATTATACATGCTACTGTGGATTTAGTATGCCAGATCCCTCCATTTTCATGGTATGTCTTTGAGTTTTAAGCCATGGCAAAGCTGTCTGACACACAATGTAAAGCTTTTTCTACTGTGAGGACCTTCAGCGTTCATTGCAAGCTTCGCACTGAGCGACTTTGGCGCTCATCGCGTTGCTCGCAATGAGCGCCTTTGGCTTTCATAGCGATCCGCTGCTCTCATTTACTTTTGTTCCTATGAGCGCCTTGTGCTCTCATGACAAAGACAGATATATATCTCAATTTTTTTTGTAGAATTATTAATTATTTACTTAATAAAATAATATACTTTACCTATTTGTAATTGATATATCCAGCAATGAATAGCCTGAAGAGCTAAGTATCTATTTTTACTTTCCTGCAGCATATAATGTACAGTTGGCCTGTTGCTGCTGTGAGAAGAAAGTGTCATCAATGCAGGGTGCGCAAGTTCAAACTGTTGCTTTAGTTGTGTAAATCGCCATTTTAGATTTGTAGTGTTAGTGTTGTAAAATGGCGTTGTTTGTCTATGTGCTACACGGGTCGCGAGGATTTCCTGTGCTGCCTAAGTGTGTATTTTAGTACCTCATACGTCTGTGGCAAAAGTCGTACATGTCTGGCGGTGTTTTGCGCATTTCCTCGTTTTCATTTTTTTCGTCCGCCATTTATTTCCACGCTTAGGCGATTTTAAATTGTCTAAACTCGTTAAATTGGACTTTAATAGGGATGCAGCCTTACTGGCAGATGTCATGGCTGTCCCCCCATGCTCTGTGTGTTTTTTTATTTTGTATTGCTTTGTGTTGTTTTTGAACGTACGTACTTCGTACGTTAAACTCGTATTTTTGCGACCTCGTATTATTTTTTTCTAAGTTCCCCGGGTCGTAATTAAAAGTCATACGTCCTTGTCAGTGTTGTATGCGCTTTGGGGTCGTTGAGCCTTGTTTTCATTTTTTGTGTTTTTTGCTGTACGCGTTTTGGCCTTTAAATTCGTATTTTTGTGACCTCAGGTCGTATTTTTCTTTTTTACGCCCCGCAGGGTCTTTTTTTTTTTTTGCAAAGTTCTGCTTTTCTGGGGTTTATTTGTCCCAGGAGTGAGGTGGCATAGAGCCTCCAACTACGCAAATGCGCCCCTCGCATCGCAAGGGTTCGTATTTACGACCTGCAATGAACCTTCGGCTCATTGCAGCCGACGTTGGAGCCTCCACCTTTGCAAATGCGCCCTTCGCTTCGCAAGGGTCCGCATTTGCGGCCAGAACTGGGTCCCTCGCTTTGTCAACGATTCGCAGTTTGACAACTATTATATGTGATTCGCAGTGCTGAAAGTAAATACACAAAACATAACATTATTAGTGTATAAAAAACTCTCTTCCCCAGTTGAAGGTTATAATGTTGTTTGTCCAGAAAAATCCATGGTTTGACACAATGAGGTTCAGTTGTTTACAGTTAGTCATAGGAGTTTCTCTGTATTACACTCTGTTTAGCCTATCTTTTATGCAGGGGAAGAAAAGTATGAGCCTCATTCAATTGGCCAAAGTGCAATTACACTAGCCCATAATGTAGCCCGTAAATGTTAAATGTAAATGGCGTAGCTCAGTCGTGTCGGACTCTCCATGACCTCATGGACTACACAACATGCTGATCCACTTGGTTTTCATGGCAGAGATACTGGAGTGAGTAGCCAGTTCCTTCTCCAGTGTGCCACAGCATACAGCTCCTGGTATTCCCAGTTGGTCTCCCATCCAAATACTTACCAGTGTAACTTCTTGGTTCCCTGGCTGGATTCTTACTGATATTCAATTGGCTACATTTAGCTACTTGCATTCCAATTGCGAGTTACAGGCTCAAAAGCACTGTAGTTGTGAAAAACATAACTCCATCCTATCGTGTCCATTGATTTTTCAAGCCCATAAATGTTACCAGTGCTGAAGGCGCAAAATTGCTATTCAATTACAAAACTTTAACAAGCCCACAATTGCCTTCATAATCGTAAATTGCAACTGTATCAAAAAATTATACAAGTACTAGATGCAAGTTTCTTTCCTAAGTACTTTGGGAATTCACCATGGACATTGGATTCCTAGCTCAAAGACAGGACCCTCCTTCCTTTGCTAAATGTTAATCTATATTTATCACTGTCTGAACCTAATTTATGTACAGCGCTACGGAATATGTCGGCGGTTTATAAATAGACTATAATAATAATAATAGATAGGACTCGCAAGTGGGTTAAACACCTGTTCATAACATTGCAGCAGCAAATAAACACACACAACTGTACTTTAAAATACCGGGAAAGGAATGAAAGGCATTAGATTTAATTGCACAACAGGCTCAAGCTCATAAATCTGCAATAAAAAAATATTATTTGTAACTTTTATTTCTGTGTTATATTGATCCAGGAACTCAAAGGGTTAATACATATCAGGCCACCCAAATATACTTAAACAGATGCTTTAATGTATTTCAAGATTCAAGATCCCGATCGGCAAAAATAAATTATTTATGTGTATTAATGCTTAACCTACAATTGCAGATAAATTGTAAACTTTATGTTTTACTGACGTCATGATGACTGTCTTATGGACTATTAGCTCTGTCTAAAAAGTAACTTACGGGCTTGTTTAATTATTGCCAGATAACATGATCATGCCCCCTGAAATCCTACGTAAGAGATCATGGTTTGCGTGTGCAGGCTGTGAGCCTGTAATTATTTATTAAAGACAAGTGAATACATATAAATGTTGCGAAAAAATTTAACCCGCAGCCAAAATGTCTGATTACAGGTAAATATGGACTTGCAATTGAATGAGGCTCCATATTTGTAACAGTTTAAGGATCACTGCATTTCATTTAGAGAGACACTGAACTTTTTAAGACTTAGTTTATGAGTATAGGAATCCATATGGTGTTTGTTACATCAATTCCTCAGAGCTGAATCATGAGGAATGTAATGGCTCTCTCAACCGTACAACTTCCACCCATGTCTTGGGGATTCTCCGAGGGCCCTGCAGAGGCATTAAACCTATTTTTTTCTAATTAAAAACTTGCTGTACATCCATTTTATCTTGATGCAGGAGTAGCATAGCCTTAGAGGAGATGGATTATTAATCTGAAATTTCAACTGGGACCTTCATTATTTTAATATTGTTTTACACATATAGGCCCTCATTCAATTGCAATTTGGCCAGTTGAATAGGGCTCTATATAAACACACAGCATATTTTTTTAAATAAGTTTTTAGTTAGTAAACATCTATCCAAAAGCAAGGTTTTAACTAACTAAAAACATATTTAACAAAAAATATGCTATGTGCTTATTTAGAACCCTATTCAATTGGCCAAATCGAATTGATTGAGGGCCATAGAATCTGGTTGAGAATTAGAGTTTGTTATTGGAAAAGTGGGTCAAGATTTTCTTCTTTTCTTAACAGTAGACTATTCGTTTTGAGTTATTGGGGGTCGTTTTAATGTTGCAGAAGCTTGTATGGAATTCTGATCCAGTAGATTCAGACGTTGAAGCAATTGTAGCCTCAATTCCAGCTGACAAATTATATATGTTGTGTTATGATATGTGAAAAGTAATCTATAGGATAAACTCCAACAATTTTACATTTTATGAGTTTGTAAAATTTGGAGAAATTATTTATGATTTTTTTTTTTTTTATAACATAAATTTTATTGAGAAGTTCTGGAATTGCAATGACAAAACAAAAAGAATAATGAAAAACATAGTCCACATGTTGTCTTATAACTAACATTATATTAAAACCATTCCATTTAAATAAAAACTCCATTCCAACTCTTTTTCTTTTTTTTTGTGATTCTGTCCAAAAATATTCACACTAGTTTCTTAATACTCAGCAATATATACAGCTTATAAAGTCACATTGCTCAAATTGCAGTAATTCACATTTCCATGGATGAACCTGAGCAGCAGGAGATATGTTAAAAGAAAAGAAAATAGAAAAAAAAACAAAAAAACAAGTGACATTATATAACACCTATGGTGGGGTGTCATCCCCCATTAATTCCCCGCTCAGCCAATCTTAAGGTAGCCATCCTCCCCCCCTGTACCTTTGGCGTACTGAAGAAATATCTCTCCGGGACCTCTCACCACTTCTCCCCGTCCGCTCCACACTCCACTCCCCAGCCGCACATCAGGAATGGCTTCTTTATTGTGTTCCCTTAACTTAGTTATTATATATTACTGTCTGTGAATAGAGTCCAGGGTTCCCAAACCTCCAGGAAGCAGTGATGTGTATCTGATATGATATGGGTCATCCGCTCATTAATGCAAATAAAGTTTATTTTGTTTGTTACATCATGGAAATTAATATCCCTACTCTTCCATCGTCTTGCGATGGTGTTCTTAGCTGCTAGAAATATCAGTTGGGCCAGTTTATTCCACTCCATTCCCAATTTTGAGAAGCGTGTTCCCAGGAGACAGACTGCTATTGATGGTTGGAGTGGGGTTTTGAGTATTAGCGAAATTAGATTGGTCGTCTCAGACCAAATTTTAAATACCTTAGGACAACTCCACCAAGTATGAATGAAGTCTCCCCTTCCGTGACACCACCTAAAACATCTATCTGAGATTGTTTGGGATATCTTATTTAGTCGAACTGGAGTTGTACATGCCCGATGTAAAATCTTAAGGGAGGTTTCTAATAAACTATAATTAAGTGAACCCTTAGATAGGTTCGTTAAGGATTCAGCCCATTTATTCCCATCCCAAATTTGCCCTACGTCCAACTCCCACCTCGATACAAAGGAAGGCCTCCAAGTGCTTGGTGGACTATTGAAGATTTGGTATATTGACCCCAAGATTCCTTTGGACAGGGCCTCACTCTTACACACCACCGACATCCAAGTTTCCCTCGGGGGTCCATGGGTTCTTTGTATCTCATCAATCCAGCTCCTTATTTTAATGTAATTAAAGTGTTCCCGGTGTGGAACCTCGAAGTTCCTAATCATGGATTCTGAAGTTCTCATAATCCCTCCCTCAAACCAAGCCCCCAGCTTATCCAGACCATGCGAAGTCCAATATTCCTTGGACTCTGCAGTGATGGTGGTTAATAAGGAGGGCGATGTAAAGATTGATGTGAGGGGAGAAACCGGGTAAGTCAGTTTGTATTTCCTCCTAGCCCAGATCCAAACTCTCAGTGTAAACTTAGTTATGGGGTTCTGTATTCTAGAGTAAAAAGCGCTTGCACCTGGAGCCATGATTTTTTTTTTTTTAAGTAATAAGCGTCTGAGAAGAGTTGTGTGGCCTTCATAAGTTAAATATTGTTTTTCTCTTACAGCTTGCATAACATTTTCTTGATAAGATCATTTCTTAAACATACAATAATATATTGGTTTGTTTGTAATTGGTTTTGTAAGACATTTGTGTGCTCTGTTTATCATATTTTCTATATATATACAGTATATATGTTGTGATGTCAGTTAAAACCCAATTGAACATTTTTAGCTACTGAGAGCCTCATTCAATCTCGCTGTATACAGGTTGTATGTCTGCGGGCCTGCTGCAGGCTCGCACTCTGCTAAAATTACGGTACTATTCAATTGAACAAGCCCGCAAGTTACTAGCCGAAAGCCAAAACTGTAAACCATGCACTAGTGCGTAGGAGTGCAGGGCGGGACCATGATATACGCAAGGCCTTAACTACCCATTTTGAAATAGCCAATAGAAAACGAGACCGTCATCATTACGGCAGTAAAACATGGAGGTTACATGTCAATTAATCAGCACTTAGAGGTCCAAAAAGTGATCAGACTTGCGAAATCGCAAAATAGGCTCCATATTTGTAACAGTTTAACGATCACTGCATTTCAATTAAAGAGCCACTGAACTGTTTAAGACTTAGTTTATGAGTATAGGAATCCATATTGTGTTTGTTACATCAATTCCTCAGAGCTGAATCATGAGGAATGTAATGGCTCTCTCAACCGTAGAAATTCCACCCATGTCTTGTGGATTCTCCGAGGGCCCTGCAGAGGCATTAAACCTATTTTTTTGCTAATTAAAAACTAGCTGTACATCCATTGTATCTTGATGCAGGAGTAGCATAGCCTTAGAGGAGATGGATTATTAATCTGAAATTTCAACTGGGACATTTATTATTTTAATATTGTTTTACACATATAGAATCTGGTTGAGAATTAGAGTTTGTTATTGGAAAAGTGGATCGAGATTGTCTTCTTTTCTTAACAGTAGACCATTTGTTTTGAGGTATTGGGGGATGTTTTAATGTTTTGGAAGGTTGTATGGAATTCTGATCCAGTAGATTCAGACGTTGAAGCAATTGTAGCCTCAATTCCAGTTGACAAATCATATATGTTGTGTTATGATATGTAAAAAGTAATCTATAGGATAAACACCAACAATTTTACATTTTGTAAAATTTGGAGAAATTATTTATGATTTCTTTTTTTTTTAAAGTAATAGGAGTCTGAGAAGAGCTGTGTGGCCTTCATAAGTTAAATATTGTTTTTCTCTTACTGCTTGCATAACATTTTCTTGATAAGATAATTTCTTAAACATACAATAATATCTTGGTTAGTTTGTAATTGATTTTACAAAATAATAAAATTGAATGCTAATACTACAGATATGTACAGTATTAATTCCCAACCCTGAATTGAAACATAAAATAAAAGATTTTTATTGGCGATTTGTGAGTTTGAGACTTTTGTACAGTTCATTCTAATGTCTTTCATTGCTTTCCCTTTTATTTACAGTACATTATTGATTCTTTGTTTGCATTTACAGTGCTACAGACATGCCTTTAACCCCTTTGTGGGTCCCATCTGGTAACTGTAGGATTTTCTTCTACATTTGCCGTTTACGGGGGTGAAAACATTTGCGGGCTTGGATAATTGTAGCAATTGAATAGCGATTTGAGATTTTGGCAATCATAACTCTTGCGGACGTGAAAGATCAAAGGCTTTTAGCCTGTTTGCGGCTTGCAAAAAAGACGTCAATTTAATAACTTACAGGCTTCCAGTAACCTACAATTGCTTGATTGAATAGGGGCTTATATCTAAACTATTATTATAAGATTCTAGAACTCCAATAAATCTAATAGTATTTCTTCTTGATCTATTATCCAGATCTTCTAGTTGTCCATGATGTTTTTAAGAGTATCTTTATGAGTAAAATGTGTGATCTAAATGGATAGTAATAAGGAAATTATATCATCTGTTTTATGTCATCTATACGATTGAAAGAGAAGCTATATTTAACTGTGGAATGTCATTTTTAAATAAGAAATACATTTTTTGACATAATATATCATATTCTGTTTTTTCTCTTTTCATTCTTTAAACAAGATGTTATCTATTTCTAGAACTGAATGTGGTTAAAATTCTGAATCAGTTTCTTTGGAAGTTGAAAAATTGGATGTTTTAGGGAAAATATATTCTCTGTCGATTACCTTTTTTTAAGTTTTGGAATATGCAGATGGCATTTTGTATTTAGATAATTAATGACTTATAGATCTTTATTCAGCTCTCTTCATGGCCTCACAAATTTAGCCTTAAAATGTATTTAAATGTGTGGGTAAAACTACTGTGTTATTTTGTGCATGTATATTGTGATAAAACAAGCAGATTGGATTAGATTGGTTTTGTGTGCTGAGACCGTCATTGTGCGCCCTGCCACACTGGCAGTTAGAACAGAGAATCAGGCCCATATAGAGATTATGTTTACCTATAATATTGTTCCTTGACAAAAATCTACAATTGCTGGGAATCAACCTAAGCAAGTAAAAGGCTGGTGTACAGGAGCCCAAATAAACTAATGGGACATATATCTGTTGGTATGTTCATAAAAATTAAAGATTTTGTAGTTTTAATGAATTGTGATCTTTTAGCTGCTTGAGAAATGTCAGTTCCATCTATCAGCCTTCTCTCCATACATTGTAAATATCCTCACGCAAATCAAATTGGTAAGTTAGATTTCTCAATCAAATTTAAACTGAGAAATAGTTTATAATAGTTTCCACACAGATTTAAATAACCAGCAGCCCTATTAAATTGAACGAGTAAAATCGTAGCGCGTAACATAGCCCGCAAGACTTATGGCTATTAAATTGGCCCCGTAAAGCAATGCGCTAATGGTTTGCAGGGTAAGGGCGAAAAAACCCTACGGGATGTCGAAAATTTAACTCCGCAGCCGCAAATCCTTTGTTCTGTCAAGCCTGTAACTTTTACGTTCCAATCGCGCTATTAAATTGCAGCAATCTTCCAAAGACGCCTTGGCATTCAAGTTTATAACCCACAAATGGAGGCAAAAACATTACAGCATCCAAATAGGACCCGCAACGGGTTTACAGACAATTTCTCAGCACTGTAAAAGACAATATAAACACACCAGTGGAATTAACTAATCCTTAACCATGACAACCCAGGTGCCCAAATCAGAGGCTCCTGTTGAATAATAATTCCCTCACCTGTGTTTACACACTGTAAAATAGAAAACCTGACATGTCCGGCTAGCCCCGAAGGATTAGATTGTGAAACACTGCTATACACATTGCCAAAAAGAGTTAATGCCGCATTTAAAGAGATAGCACACTTATACAAGACCATGTACATTCAATGAACTATAGGAGATATCATCACTTAGTAAACATAGAGGCACAAAAGAAAATATATCAATCCAAATGCAACTCACAGGTCAAGAAATACATGTGAACAGTAAAGGCAATATGGAGGCCTGCCACTACAGTAAGACAAACATCAAAACATTAACTATAGCAATGCAATCAGAGACATTCTGAATCAATCAATAAATAATCTGATACTGTTGTCACTAACATAATTTGTTTACCTGCATCAAACAGTAAGTGTGATCTATATATGGAGCAGAGCAATCATTAGCTAAAATGTCAAATAAGTTCCAGATCCACAGGTGACCAATTCCAAACCTGAAATCCACCTGCCTATTAGCAGGTTCTATCATCAACAAGCTATATAACCTCATCCCCAACAAGTCATCAGCACATCTGAAACAGCATGGATTGCCAATATGACAGAGAGATGAATGACAATATGGATCCTTCCTCATCATCTGACAGATGAGTAGCTTGTTTCATATGTAAGAAAATAACAGTGATAATGTTTATGTGCCATAATCATTCATGTGTTGCATCCTGTGAGATACGTGATTCTTACTACTGATTAGCTAATTTACAGTATGTAAAGCTTAAATTGCAGACTACAATGATGTCAGACGTCATGTGACATGTGTCACCTGATGTTCCTTGCATATCCACAGCATGTGTATGCACACATACTCGACATAGATTTTTATGTACCTATTGCTTTAGACATGCTATTCTCTCCTCTACTTGGACTATTGTGAAGGCTGCATCATACTTCCTTCCATATCTATTTTTCAGTGCTGATGCGATCCTACCTGTACATATGGAGAAGAGTAACTCTAGGCTTGAAACATAACTATTAATGAGGTTACATTCATCTTCAGTTATGCACATGCAACAACAGATAATAGAGATGATCATTCAGAGAACATAATTGCCCTCAAATTGGCCGGTTTGTTGGGAATGAATCTCTTGCATAAGTTAGAACACACTGACATGGTCCTGGTCAGGTCCCAAGCTGAGTGTCCAAATTTAGCTATGGAGAGGTTGCTCTCATAGTGGATTATAATTGCCAGAGAACTGACCTATTAGGGTTATAACATTAACTGATTGCACACTTTTACCTCTGCAGTTGCATAGACGTGTCTGTTGGACACACAAGCCTACAGTTCACTTCTCCCCATAAGTATATCTCCTTATTCTGTATTATTGTTTTTGCTTATTGAATGTTATATTTCTATTGATATCTGTAATGATATGATTTAACTTATATTGCCTCATGTTGAATGATAAACTGTAAATCCCCCTCAACTAATCATCTACATCAATGTCATCCACACTGTCTGCAGTCTGTTCCTATATCCCTATTTCCCTGTGTTATTGAAACTCTGTATCCTACCCACCTCCAGCATGATACTGTGCATACCTATGGTAATTTGTCACTTTGTGGCTTTGTTGGTATTTTTGTTACTATTTTTTCTGAAATTAAATATTATTTATCAGCAATGTTTCGCTAATGTTCATACTATGCGTTTTCCATAACAACAATTAAATTACCCTGAAAGTCAACAGATGTGTTCATCACCATCAGTTAGGTCTGTAAATATTCTGTTCAATATGTGTTTACATTACTGCATCATAATCATGAATGTAGATGAATACCATCATTCTAGTTAAGCCCTTAAAGTCAGTACAGACAACCCTGCATGTATATAGACATGACACATGATTTCCCACCCCTGACACGGTTGACACTTTCATCTGTATTGGCAAGGTACAGATTAATGTGGTATATGTATATCTCTAACACACACACACACATATATATATATATATATATATATATATATATATATAATGACACTTCATTAAATCTGGATTCTGTTGACTCTAATGCATGCTACGTTACAAACACATGGAAACAGTATAACATAATCATACTTTATTTCATACACAGAGCACAATCAGAAATGGACAATACTGTGCATTAATATTATGGATGTGGTGTGGGCAAAAGGATGTGGGCAAACAAAGGACACCTAAAAGGGTTAATTTTAGACAAAATCCTATGGACAAAGCATAACATCTACTAGGTTCACATGTGGTCAGGACACCACAGTAACCATAATCGGATGTGACATATGAACATCATATAACACTCCTTTTCATAGAAATCACCATTTATGCGCATACAGCAAACATATGGTCTCCATCTGCTATATTAAATAGATGCTAAACAGCAAGGATCATGTGATACTAATCAATTCCACACACAGTGGATTTTTATACATCACTGCTGATTACCAAATAGATGATAGGAATCTGTAAAACATAAAGAGGAGGTGTTAGAACAATCATAGGCTGTTATTATAGTACATTGTTTTAGCTCTGTACACTACAATAAACCGATTAACATGAACATTATCTACGAGCAGTAATAACAATATTGATTATGTGCTGTTCAATCAGCTATCCCAGAATATATTGAGGATGTGTAATACAACAAGGCATGCTTCACCGTGAACACAATTTGTCTGCAAAAATTACTATTACTATCTACATGGAATAGTTGTGCTATGCTGATATCACATCACACTGGTATATGGGCAGTACCAAGGCCAGTGGCAATACACTGTTCACATTACCCCTAAATACATGCACATTGATCCTGATGTCAAACCAAGGAAATCCTCCATTTTGTTTGCTCCACATGAAATATATTAATCCTCTTCCTATCATAACAGTATTCTGTTTAATTACAACACCTCATCTCAAGGTCAGTCCTCATTGAACATCAATAGTTGAAATGTTAAAATAGCCAGACATGTAAACACTTTGTAGCCAGAAAATAAGATGTTGGCGTTGGGGCCAAAGGTGACAGCAGCAGGGTTGGAGATCTCAGCAATGGGGCCTAAAAGTGACTGCCGGAGGGCTATAGGTGTCGGCAGCAGGACCTGAGATGTCTTAGGGGGAGGGCTGGGGTATTTGGCCATGTTGGGGGACCCCATTGTGTTTTAGGCCATATTGGGGGAGCCCATTGTGTGTTAGGCCATGTTGGGGGACCCCATTCTTTGGGAGGCGTTGTGGGCTGCCATGGCAGCAATATTGTTGGAGCAGGTGGCAGCTGTGATGATTGATGGGCATGGCCAGTGGAAGAGGCTGAAACAGCTATGCATGGCTGGTTGATGCATGTGAGGGACTAGTTTTTGACTCCCACTCCTGATATCCCAGTGAATGTGGCTGGCCAGCTCGTGTGGATGGGTCTGGGCCCTCTTAAATGTCCTGGCCTTCTTCCTCACCAATTCCCACCTTCAGTGGAGCCTCACCCTGTTTCACTGTGGTTGGCCTTGTCCTCCTGGGTACTGATATAGAAGAAAAAATATATTTGAGTAGCTTTCCATACACAATTGACAGCTATGTGTTTCAATATCCTTGACATCATGATCACCTGTGATAGACTGTGGTGCTTGTGTTACACAGATGAACCACTTCCTGCATAAAGAGCATTGTGGATCATGGCTCATATGAATATGTGTACTGCAGGTGCGGTGTGCCATCTGCATGTGCATTAGACACCTGCTCTGCTGGATCCTCTGTGCAGTGTGTGAGACTGACCAATCTGTGATGGGGCTCTACTGGATCCCTCCCTCTCTTTTATTCCTCACATTCAATCAATAACAAAATCTTGTCAAGTTCACCTAAACGAAATCTCCAAAATGTGCCGCTATCTTACGGAAGACACATCTAAAATTCTAATACACTCTCTCATCATATCTCAATTCGACTACTGCAATTCACTCCTTGCTAGCCTACCCATCTCTCGTCTGTCTCCCCTCCAATCCATAATGAATGCCTCCACAAGACTCATCTTCCATACCAAACGCTCAGTGTCTGCAGCTCCTCTCTGTCAGTCACTCCACTGGCTTCCCATAGCCTCCAGAATCACATTTAAAATCATGACTCTAACATATAAAGCCCTCAACAACAGTGCACCCCTTATATCTCTGCTCTTGTTTCAAAATACTCTCATAACTGACATTCTGCTTATGACCTTTTTCTTTCCTCCTATCTTATCACCTCATCTCAAGACGATTCTAGTGCTACCCCAACTATCTGAAACTCCTTGCCCCGCTCCATTAGACTATCTTCTTGACTCAAAACCTTTAAAAAAATACTAAAAATACCCCTGATTAAAAAATCAGCCTTAATATGTAAAACTGCACACTCCAAAGCTTAATAACACTTTCACCCATGATAGGATCAGATTAGTGAGTAAACATGTATTCTGATATGTGTGTCAATTATATCTGGGCACCTAGATATAATGAGAGAAAAATAATGCACAGAAATCAGAGTGTCATCAGGATAATCTCTGAATGTATTTAGGCGGCAGAATCTTATATAGCATAAAAACACGTCACAACTAGTTGAAAATACTGTTAAATACATTTTTGCAAGCAAGTGACTTTTTGTTTCTGTCTAACATAGCAAAATCCGGTTTCCTATAGATATCTCATCTCAGTTTCTGAAACAAAGACAGGATACAGGAAATAGATGTTTTTAAAGAACATTAACGTAAACATTCTACAGATGACGCACTTAAACATTCTAGTGAGATAAGAAAAATGCTGACATACCTTTATAATCATGATATTCTTAGCTAATTAATTTCTAAATGAAGAAATTAAAATACCTAACATATCCCTCCTCTTATAAATGTATTAGACCAAGGTCTTAAGGCAAGGTTCAGGTCATAGTCCTTTCTTTAGTGAAGAGTTGGGGTCTGGACCATCATGGTGCTTCTCTTAATCCACTTGTTTTTATACATCATCAATGTCATGATCAAGATAAGAATCAGATTCTCCTTGAGTGAGGGGTATCGTCTCTATTAGGTATTGTTGAGTTACTGCTTGGTCAACAACCTTATTCACCAATCCACGGATGCATGGTATCAATAGTCTGTCTGGGATCCTCTTTTTGCAGTACCTGAATATGCAAATATTCCATGTTGTTACCTCTGCCTGAGGTGTAAATTCCAAGAGTATATCTCCCCTCATCACACTTTTGTGGGTCCTGGAGGGTGATCCGGATGGGGTTGCATAGCTGATTTTGGCTGCAAGAGGATGGCTCCACACCCCATGTCAGCTTTAAGCGTCTCTTTGTACTTTTGATTAGGTGGGGAGTAACCCCAGTCAGCTCCTGTATTCCATAAGGCCAGTTTCCAGCTAGGACATCTCTCATTTCCATACAGAGAGGCTATACACAAATATACTGGCGCTTTTCTCACCCCTCCACTACGTCCTCCTCCAGAAAGTCCACATCTTAGTACTTGACATAGGTCTATTTGGTTGGTTCCTATCTGCCCTTCCTTGAACACTAGGGTCACTTGGCCAGTTAAATTGACTTCCATCATGTCTCTTTTCATTCTGTGCATCCACATCTCTCCGATAGATTGCGCCTGGTTGCCTCTGGGTCTTGTTACTTCTTCCCATATGATTATGGGTGCTACTATGCAAAGAGTTATCAAGATGAGGCATGTCAGTGAGATTCTTAGGCCACACCAGTTAGGTCTTTTGAACAGGTGCCAGGACATTTTCTTGGGCCAGTTGAGAACCCCAAAAACCTGCACCATTCGGTTCTTCACTGGGTTTGAGACGAGTTTACCCCCCTTTGTAGCCCAGCCTGACTCGCAATGAGTCAGCTAGCAGGTTTTTAGGAATCAACTGGCTCAAGCTCTGGCACTTTTACTCTCTTGCAGTGAGTCAGGTGTATCCAGGTGGCTCGTTCGGCAACTTTCAAGGCAGTGGGTGTTGACAGCAGAACTTGGTACGGTCCTTCCCACCTGGCCGATGCCCAATTTTTACGCTTGATTACTTTAATTAGAACCCACTGGCCTGGTTGTACCGAGCAGGGTCCCTGCTGTTGCTGTGGATGAGAGAGAGAGATGGAGGTAATATCTTTCTTACTTAACATTTTTCTCATATAGTCTGCTAAGTTTTCACTCATGTTCTCATCTTCTGAGATAAATGGTCTAAATTCTGGTAGTAGGAATGGTCTCCCATACAATATTTCAAACGGGGTTAACTTCTTCCTGCCTGGAAGCATGTGCATGTTTAGCATGACTAATGGTAAACAGTAAAGCCAATTTTTCCCTGTCGCTGCCATCGTTTTCCTCAATTTATTTTTAATGGTACCATTAGTTCTCTCCACTAATCCAGCTGACTGTGGGTGGTACGCACAGTGGTTTTTCAACTCTATGTGTAATGCTTTACTCAAGTGGTTGATAATTCTGTTCACAAAATGTGTGCCGTTATCGCTATATATTTTCTCTGGTATACCAAACCTAGGAATTATTTGTGTCACTAAGGTTTTAGCCACTGTGATTGCGTCAGGGTGTGCACATGGTTTCGTTTCCACCCACCTAGAGTATACATCAATTATCACTAGGCAATATTTCTTCCCTTCACACTTTGTTAGTTCAATGAAATCCATACATATTGTCTGGAAGGGGTATGTTGGTTCTGGGAATGTGCCCCTTATGGGGTGATAGTTACCCTGAGGGTTATGTTGTGCACAAACAAGGCACCCTGCACAGATTTTTTTAAAATAGGTGTTCAATCCATAGGCTGAATATATTCTGCTGACCATGTCTACCATACTCCCTCTTGAGACATGACTAATGCCATGGCTCAACATAGCTGCATATCTGAATAGTGATTATGGTAAAATTGGTTTCCCTTCAAGTAACTGCAAAAGGAGTTGTTTATGAGTGACTTGCCTGCCAGTAGATGTGACCATACCTCTATTTTTCCACAATTGTGCAAATATGTGCACAGTTGAGAATGCATATTGGCTGTCGGTGTATATATTTACTATTCGTCCCTTTCCTATTTTACAGGCTTCAGTAAGGGCCACGATCTCAGCTGCCTGTGCTGAAAAATGTGATGGAAGTTTTCCTGCTCTTATAGTTTCTTCTTGTGTTACTACTGCATATCCCGTTGCATTTGTACCATCTTTGTTTCTACTTGATGACCCATCTACAAACAGAGTTAGTGTAGCCTCGGTGTATGCAACATCTCTAAGGCCGTCTCTTGGTGAGACTTCTTTTTCTATGATTTCAGTACATGCATGTGGTGTGCCATCTTCCTGGATGGGAACTAACGTTGATGGGTTCAGTGTTGTGCACCTTTCTATGTGCAAGTGTGGTTGTGACAGAAGTATAGTCATGCATGATAAGTGTCTTGAAGGGGAAAGGTATGAAACCTTATTTTGTAGTAGAATGACAGATACAGCATGTGGTACTCTTAGAGTCAAAGGGTGGAACAAGACTAAGGCTGCTGACGCCAGAACTGCCATGGAAGCCGCCACTACAGCCTGTACACAAACCGGAAGTCCCCTGGCTACAGGGTCCAACCTGGTTGAGTAAAAAGCCAAGGGTCGGTCTCGCAGGCCATGTTTCTGAGTCACAACGGAAGTCATATAGCCTCCCCTTGAGTCAACAGTTTGTACAAATGGCTTGCTGTAATCTGGCAATCCCAATACAGATGTTCCCACTACTGTGTTCTTAAGCTGAATGAATGCTGCTTCAGCTTCATGTGTCCACGCTACCTTTTCATTAGCTGACATTGATTGTGCATAAATAAGGTGTTGTATGGGCCCTGTAAGTTCTGCATAGTTGGGAATCCAACTCCTGCAGAAATTTACCATCCCTAAGAAAGACATAACTTGTCTCTTTGTGACCGGCTTAGGGGCTTCTAGTATGGCCCTTTTCCTAACTGGGTCTAGTGATCGTCCCTTTCTGCTCACTAGGTATCCCAGGTACTTCACTTCTGCTTTCCAGAGCTGTAATTTATCCCGACTAACCTTATGTCCCTCTTCTGCCAGGAATGTGTGTTATCTGGCTGCATGTCATTTAGGAGTGTATGTGGATCTGGCACCGTGGGAATTACAGCTTTATTTACTGCTTTTAAATCCTGCACTAATCTCCAAGCTCCGTTGTCTTCCTGACTGGGTAAAGTGGGGTGTTACATGGGGATCCTGGGCATTCTATTATAATCCCTTTCTCAATCAAAACTTTTATAATAGGTTCTATGCCCTTCTCTGCTTCAGGTTTTAGAGGATACTGTCTCTGATGTGGCTGAAAAGTACTTTTTGGGGTGATTTTTACTGGCTCTACCCCCTTTATAAGGCCTACATCAGCGGGCCCTGTGGACCATAAGGTGTCCGGAAGGCTCTCTAATGCTGCCTCCTGTTCCTGAGTGAACAGTATCTGTGTGTTGTGTCATGGTTCCTCTAACAGAAGAACTTTCTCCCACCTGGATGACTGTAAGTGTATTCCTTTCTTTGTCTCAGTTACCCAGTTCAGGCTTTTCCGATATATTTTTGTGCTCGGTGAGTACTGCTGAGTACTGCACTCCGAGGTCATAGGGCAAGTACTCCCATGGTGTTTTATCTGTCTGAGCCTCTTCTACCATCCCTCCTACCTGTACCCACCTTCCACCAGCTGGCATAGTCAGTGATATGTGTGGCACTGTGTGTCCTGCATAGAGTAACTGGTCTTGATCATTCAATTTTACTCTTACCCCTGTATACCCATTTTCTGTCCAGTATATGTAATCCAAGGTTATTCTGGTATTGGTGTGTTTGAAAAATGTTTTTCATAGTCCACATCCCTCCCCGGTGTACTTTCAAATTTCATAGTGCAGTGTAATGACTCTGTGCTTTGCTTTACACTGGAAGATGGAGCTAGGTCATTAGCCATGGCTACCAAAGTGCTGGATACTTGTGCCGGCCCTTTCGACACCATGTCTAATGTGTAAAAGTAATGTGGTTCACCCATCCCCTGCACTACATTTACATTGACAGGTATGTCCCCCATGTATGCATTCATGCCTTTCTCTGTGGGAACCACTCTAATGTTGCATTTCAGCATCAGATCTCTACCCAAGAGATTTATCGGGCATCTAGGGGAGAGTATAAAAGGATGCTCAAATGTTTGGCCGTTGAACAATCTCCCTGTGAGTGGGCATGATATAGGTTCGCTATTTGTCTGTCCTGCTGCTGACCTAACCAGTATGTTTTGTGATGACGTATAAATACTCCATGTGCCATCATCGCTCAATACTGACCTACAGGCTCCTGTATCGCATAAAAATGTTATCATTACCCCCTCTACATCTAGTTTAATGACCGGTTGTTCTGCTAGAGCCATTAAGTCTATACATGATTCTAAATTCAACACATCATTTATTTCTGGCAAATTTGCATCATTATTACCATACTCATACAATTCAGATTCATGCAATTCTTGTTCAGCAAATATTAGTAAAGGAAGGGTACAACCTGGTTCTAGTCATTTGTCAGTCTGGTCATCGTCATCTGCTCCCTCTTCCTCCTGGTACTTTTTGTTTCTGCAGGAACTTGCTAAGTGGCCCGCCTTGCCACATACGTAACAATTTCCATAAAATTTGTCCTCTGCTTCCACCTCGACCACGTCCACCTCCTCTCCCTCCACGTTTTTGGTTATTTCCACCATCACCAGAAAAGAAAGCAAAAAGTTATAGGTTGCGCTTTCCCATCAACAGAAGTCATCAAATACACCTCCTTTGGGTTACTATCTTGCTTTATCTGTTTCTTTTCATTTGCTCTCTTACACTGCTCTTCTGCATGTCTAGCATATTCTATGGTTTCCCTAAGGGGACATGTTTTGTAAGTAATTTGGTGTTGTATCACAAAGTCATTTATTTGTTTAGCTGCTGAGCATATGGTCCAGCATCATCATATGGGTTAGGTCTGGCTACCCCGCTATGACTGTCAAATACTACCCGCAACCTCCCTATATATTGTTCCACACTTTCATCATCTTTCTGTACACACTCGTTTATCTTAGTCCAGTCTGCGTCTGTCAGCTATTCTGCCTATTAGAGTGTCTACTCTTTGGGTCAGTTCTTGTGATCCATATTGCAATGGCTCCCCCCTTTGGTCCAGTGGATTCCAGTCACCTTCACTAAGAATCCAATCGGACTCTAATATCTGCCTCAGACACCGTACAACCTCAACACCATTTAATTTAAAACTTTGCTGCAATCGCTGGAACTTAAGTCTGAAAATTCCCATATTGTCATTTGGGTGGGGGACTCCTTCTACAGCTCTCCTCACATCTGCATCTGTCCATGCTCGGTATACTAGCATTGTGGGTGGCAACACATTTCCCCCTCTAGGATTGGGAACCTCAATTAAGGGATAAAATGGCACAGATGTTATTCCCTTACCTCCGTATTGACGATCTGGTGCCCGCCTGGTTCTGGCGGGCCGTCCCTAAGGTGGTGGTGTTGGAGGAGGTGGATTTGGAGCGGTGGCGGCAAGCAGGTATTTGCGGGCATCATCAAATTCGTCCTCTACATCATCACTATAAGTGACCATATTCCCAGGAGTTGGAGGGGCGGTCAGTCGTGGAAGTCTTTTCTGTGTACACATAAACATATCCTCTTCCGAAGGAGAGAGGTGGTTAACATTACGTGTCCCTCCCCCCGTAGGCACCGTCATTGTGATACACATTTGGCTTTTTGTTTTCATCTTCAACAATTTTTTATTTTTAGTATAGAAAATGTATTTACTTTTTTTTTTTTTTTTTTTATTTCCTTAATTAAGTAACGTTGCGTGTACTTTTCCTTTTCTATACTTCTTTGTATATAGTAAAGCTCAATAAAGTTTGAACGTCTCCTATACCTTCCTTGTAATAAGGATTAATATTGCCAAGAAGTAGTGGATACAGGGCACTGATTCCAGCAGAGATAGTATAGTAGATGCTGTGTATCCAGTGGGTGCGGTGAGCATCGTCATCACTTAAAAGGGGTTATAATAACATACCTTTGTCTCTCTTTACAGCAACCACACTTCCTCCCTTCTGCTATGTTCCCTTAAGGTTACAGACAGACATATTTTACATAAAAAAACTAACACACACACACAGAGAAAATTGGAGTAGAAAGGGGACTGGTCTGCTATGCTGACTGTGGGGGGTGGGCCAGACCCTGCACATCGTCACACAATACAGATCAATCACCTCCCTGCCCAAAGGTAAAGCATCGAGTAAAGTTACAAAGACACAGAAACTTTATATATATACACAAATACACATAAGAAAACAATTCTAGAATACAGTGTTCACAATTCCCACACATAAGTGTGTTTCTACCAGACATAAGTTACAGATGCACACCAGAAACCCTTTGCATAATAAACATGTCTTTAGAGATTACCTTGAAAACTGCAGGGTCTAGAAACCACACTCCTGGCAGTGCCATTTATGCCCTTGAGAGCCTATCCACCTATACATATACATATATATACACATATACATATGTATATACCCACATATATATATATATCTTGAACTCCTATAGTATCAATTAAAGTTAATAGATATACACAACAAATAATATCACAGGTACATGGAAATATACATAGCATTACATATACATACAACACCCAACAGACCTTTTATACATTTTCCAGAAATAATCTGTATATCTCCCACCCAGTGCTTCATACACACAATCTTACAGAGTATTTTAGTAAGAAGTTATGAATACACAGAAACTGCAGACAAAATATTTCAACATTGTATAACCAAGTAAAGAATGAGAAAGATGAAAATTCAAGCAGTTAGATGCCTGTTGTGCTCAACTGCCACAAATTTTGGTTTGTGCGTCTTCCATAAACACAGGCAAGTCACAGGAATAGCCCTTCGGAGACTAGGTGGGTAATGCGTGACCACTCACTACCAAAAGTGGATAGTTTCAGGTAAGAATTTTGAGAACAACACAAAAGAATACATGTATATATATATACATACACTCACAAGTACACAGAAATATACAGAATGTTTACAGGTATATATAATAACCAAGAAACTGTTATCCGTGTTACACCCCTCACAAACATACATACACCCGGTACCGGTATTTAAATCATACAAAATGGTAACATGCACACACATACATATTTTCTTGCAAGAGCTCATGTGAAAGTCAGACTCATTTACCCCTTTTTCATGGTAAGCTTTCTCAATATTGTTACGTACGGAGAACTTATTTTATAGTCTTTTCCTCAGGATAATGACTCTTTTACCTCCCTATGGGTAAGTTTCAACCCTTCTACCTATTACTAGGCTAGAAACCTAGTTGTACAACTCTTTTACCTAATATCACTGTTAGGCAAGGACCTGGGACATACACACATATGCAAAATGCAGCAGAAATTCATATACTCACTGTCAGTTCGTTGTAAGCTGTGCCTTGTCATCCCTCGGAAAAACACCTTGCCTCTGTGATCCAACTGATCGTATATATCAGGCCTGAGGTCTTTCTCAAGGTAAGGGAGTCCTCAGTGACTTACCCCCCCCCCCCCCCCCCCCCCCCGTGCACGGTAAAAGGAGTTTTGCTTCGTCCGAGGAATGATAAGGGAAACAACTTCCGGCTCGAAGGACCAAAATGATAGGATCAGATTAGTGAGTAAACATGTATTCTGATGTGTGTGTCAATTATATCTGGGCACCTAGATATAATGAGAGAAAAATAATGCACAGAAATCAGAGTGTCATCAGGATAATCTCTGAATGTATTTAGGCGGCAGAATCTTATATAGCATAAAAACACGTCACAACTAGTTGAAAATACTGTTAAATACATTTTTGCAAGCAAGTGACTTTTTGTTTCTGTCTAACATAGCAAAATCCGGTTTCCTATAGATATCTCATCTCAGTTTCTGAAACAAAGACAGGATACAGGAAATAGATGTTTTTAAAGAACATTAACGTAAACATTCTACAGATGACGCACTTAAACATTCTAGTGAGATAAGAAAAATGCTGACATACCTTTATAATCATGATATTCTTAGCTAATTAATTTCTAAATGAAGAAATTAAAATACCTAACAACCCACAATCTACAGTACAACAAACAGACACCTTCACAAGACTAAACAAATTGCTTTTACATTGCCATCTTTAATTCATCACCCTCTTGTATCCCACCTAAACCCTTAGATTGTAAGTTTGCACCTTTCTATCTTGTGTCAGTGCTTTGGAAGCAAGCACTATGAACATTTGATTCTAAGCTCTCCATTATTTATAAGGTATTCATTTTGTTCTGCCGTGTACTCAACAGAGCTACAGAATATGCTAGAGCGTAATAAATAAAGATAATAATAATAATAATTATTATTATTATCCAGGTTGGCACAGTATATGACACGCATGTGCAGTCCTACAGAGCCTCTATCCAAATATGCTACAGTGGGTACACCCAGACATGTAGTCTCTTGCGAATGTCAAATCAATCACATATATAGTTGTCGTAATTGCGTGTGTCCATCACACAATGTTAAATGTTACGGTTTGCGCATGCACAATGCACGGCATGAGCTGCGTATGCATTCTGTGTTGTGTATGTGCAATGTGCAGCGTGAGCCGCGCATTCAAATTGTGTGGCGGGGGGGGGGGGTGCTTGCGCATGTGCATTGCGTGGAGGGAGAGGGGGAAAAGAGTCACAGGGAAGGGAGAGGGGGGAAAGGAGAGGGGTAACGGAGGCTCAGGGGAGGGAGAGGGGGGAAGGAGGCACAGGGGATGGAGAAGGGGAAGAGACATGTGGCAGGGAGGGGGAAACGACACAGTGGAGGGAGAGGGAGGGCTAAAGACACAGGGGAGAGGGGGGAAGAGACACAGGGGAGGGAGAGGGGGGAAAGAGGAGGTCTACTTAACAGACAGAGCAAAAGGCAACAAGAACAGAAAGCATACATAAAACTCTTCTAACAGTTCTCAAAACTGATGGCTTCTTAACAACTCTATGATATTTGGAGAACTTAGTGAAAGACTTCACATATTCTTATAATATATATTGTGATGGTGTGTCACCAGAGGGCAGTAGAGAGCCCTTCAAGACTTCTCCCCATGAGTGAGATTGTTAAGGAGATCCTTTAAAAGCTTGTCTGTAGCTGCAATCAAGACTGGCGGTTGCTGTCTCCAGGTGGAAAGCTGTTTGACAGTGCTGGAGTGTTGTGGAAGTGTGTAGGGCCGAAGTCAGAGGCCACACTGAAAACTAATGGACCAAAGCCAGAAGCTTTGAAGAGTGAGCATGCAGAAAAGAGGAACAGAAAGTCCCTGAAGGTGATGACCGAGAGAGGGATCTGCTTCGGAAAGAGAGGCCGGAGATACAGAGCCTGACAGAGAGGTAAGAGGGAAAGACACCTCTGCAACTTATGTTTGGACTGTATGTTTGCACTTCTATATAAGATAGTAAGGCCTTACATTGGTTGCATCAGGTTGGGGAGACCCGTACTGGGCCTCAAGATTTCTGATGGACTTAAATGACCAATGTAATACCCTGAGAAGCGGAGCTACTTCTTTTAATTATATATTGACCATTAATATCAATCATTTTCAATTATTTCTAAAAGCAAAAATCAATATCAAACTTATCCAAATCTTATCCACTCTGATATATATATATACTAGAATTCACTACATATTTGTAATGATACAGAGCCCCTGCTGTTTTTCTGACAAGGTTACTTTAGTCCATTCTATACTGATAGTGGGTTGGATCTGTTATCAGTTTCCAGAAGTCTTTTCTCTCAGTTTAACTTCAAACACACCTAAATCATAGACATGGATGGAGTAAAATGTGTTTCCCCCAACATTCGGTTTTCCTCATAATGAAACGTTTTTTTTTTCTCAGCATTTCCGATTTTCATGTTCACCATTTTGGTGCTGGATATTAGGACACGGATCCTGAGAGTGACAGTGAATCTGTCACAATATATATATATATATCCCATATATAGTTGTGAGCATACGAGCTTGCTTAAGCCGTTGCTCACACTTGCGAGGGCCGCAGTTGCTGGCATGGAGTGCCGAAGGCGCTCCTTGCCAGCAACTGAGCCCTCCTGGTCAGTAACTGGAACCTGAATCACTGTATTTACCTGCTACGCGAGCCCGCGGCCCTCGCATCAAGCTAATAAAGAACCGGAAGTGGGTGTACCAGAACACACTGCACAAAACTTCAACGCAAACAACACGACACAGCAACTGCGACCCTCGCAAACTATACGTCACAACGCAAACAACATACGAGACACGTTACCACTCATCACGACCTCGCAAAAATCGCCCGCAACCCGCGAACAGGAAAAAATGAAAAACACTATAAATACACACAACACATACATAAAAAGCTTACCTACAGCAAGAGGAACCATCCAGGACCTCAAAAATTTAAGTTACACCTTAATTTAACTCAAAATAAAAGAGTTTAAACACTAAAAAATTCTCTAAGCAACAGAAAAAATGGCCGCCGAACAAAACAAAAACGAGGCTACAGCACTCTAAACACGCAAAACACCACAAGAAACACGCAAAACACCACAAAACACCTACGGATATTCCAATACAGACGTATACCACACATTATCCGCCATTTTAGAACAATGCGGAAGTACACAACTACGCTAACGGTTTGGTCTCGCTCGCGCACGCACACTATTACACTGCACACATTCAGCACGCTTACACAGCAGCTCCACACCACTAATGCTCCAGCAACATCAAAATAGATTGCCAGCTCTTCAACACAATGCTTCAAAATAGGTAAAGTATATTCATTTATTAATGGATTATATATTTCATTATTACTCACCAAATGCTACCTTACAATTTCATTGCCGTCATTTTTGACAGGCAATACTCTAGTATATATATATATATATATATACATATATATATATATATATATATCACATATAATAGTTGTCAAACTGTGATTCGTCGTCACACTTTGCGACACTTTGCAGTTTGACAACGATGATTGATCGCAACCTCACCGGCTGCGTCTCTATCTCTACCAGCCTCCTCCATCCCTGCAAGAACATGGCCATGTGCCAGATCTCAGCAGGGACGCGATCGGGAGCCACCGCAGGGGTCCTGTATGTATGATCACTAGAGAGTCTCTCCTAAGCACTCCCCCTCTCTCAGGACTCTCTCTCTCTCCTCAGCACTCTCTCCCCTGTAGTCAGATTGGAGCAGGTCTGTCTCTCTCGGCACCAGCGCTGCTCCCTGTACTGAGGTGTCAGTGATGTCTGAGCTTGGTGTTCTGTGTGTGATTTGCAAGAAATGTGTTTATAAAGCAATTTTTTGTTTCATATTTATGTAAATCAAGAAACAAACAAGTTTCGTCTATTTGCAATTTCGTATTGATGTAAAATAACGAATTCAGATGAATTAACAAGTTTCGCCAATTTGCTGTTTCAGATTGATGTAAAATAAAGCATTTAGACAATTTTTTGTTTCATATTTAAATAAACTAACGAATTAAAAAGTTTCGTCAATTTGCAATTTCGGATTGATGTAAAAAATCTAATTCAGATGAATTAACACGTTTCATCAATTTGCCATTTTAGATTGATAAAAAATAAAGCATTTAGGCAATTTTTTGTTTCATATTTATATAAACTAACGAATGAACAAGTTTTGTCAATTTGCCATCTCAGATTGATGTAAAATAACAAATTCAGATGAATTAACAAGTTTCGACAATTTGCCGTTTCAGATTGATGTAAAATAACGCATTTAGGCAATTTTTCGTTACATATTCATATAAACTAACGAATGATGTACAATAACAAATGCAGATGAATTAACACGTTTGGCCAATTTGCTGTTTCAGATTGATGTAAAATAACGAAATTAGGCAATTTTTCGTTTCATCACATATAATAGTTGTCAAACTGCGAGACGTTGTAACGCTTTGCGAGGTGTGTACGACTTAAGCGATGAGCGCCGAAGCGAAGCGGGCTGTTATAATACAAGACGCAAAAAAAGATACGAGACGCAAAAATTTAAGAGATTAGCGGCCAAACAAAAAACCTGAAAAACACACTAAATACACGCCAAAAAAATACAAAAACATCACAGACAGCATGGGGCAACAGCCAGGATGTCTGGGAGTGAGGTGGAATTCAAATTTAACTCAATTTAGACGATTTACTTAACTACATATACATAAAAATATATATCTCTCTCAGAGGACCAAAAGTACACGACAGGAGAGGCTCGCAATGAGCGTTGAAGGCACTCATTGCGAGGCATGTGATTAGCCTCACAATGAGCGCCGATGGTCCTGAGGATCGCAATGAGCACCAAGGGCGCTTCATTGCGAGGCATTCGATGAATGCCAAAGGCTCTCAGCGCAAGCCTTGCGATGAGCGCCGAAGGTCCTCACAGTACAAAACGGTTTCAATTATGTCTCAAACAGCATTCCCATGGCTTCAAATGTTATTGCCCCGTCATTTTGGAAGTGCAAGTCGCTAGTATATGTATAATTGGCACTTTATTCAGGACAAAGTTCTATACCTGTTTACTATGTGTCTCTTCTGTTATGTTATCACTGATTTAAACAGAGATATTAATTGAGGGAAGGGGTCTTTTGTGAAGGGCCCACCACAGAAGGGGGCCCCATGCCAGCATACATTTATATTATGTTCAGACATGTCTGTCATCAGAACTTCCTAAAAACAGCCTGTCAGTGTTACATATATTTGTCTACCCTCCATTTAACAAAATGTCACTGCTGCATATGCAGTTAATGTAAAGAATGGCTGTAGCAGATGGGGTACATTGGTTGCATCAGGTTGAGGAGACCCGTACTGGGCCTCAAGATTTCTGATGGACTTAAATGACCAATGTAATACCCTGAGAAGCGGAGCTACTTCTTTTAATTATATATTGACCATTAATATCAATCATTTTCAATTATTTCTAAAAGCAAAAATCAATATCAAACTTATCCAAATCTTATCCACTCTGATATATATATATATACTAGAATTCACTACATATTTGTAATGATACAGAGCCCCTGCTGTTTTTCTGACAAGGTTACTTTAGTCCATTCTATACAGATGGTGGGTTGGATCTCTTATCAGTTTCCAGAAGTCTTTTCTCTCAGTTTAACTTCAAACACACCTAAATCATAGACATGGATGGAGTAAAATGTGTTTCCCCCAACATTCGGTTTTCCTCATAATGAAACGTTTTTTTTTCTCAGCATTTCCGATTTTCATGTTCACAAGTTCATTTATAGGACAATGAATCAGAACCATATCGATACATTTGGGCTTGAGAAAGATATAACTGCAGTCAATATATTACACCTGAACTGTGTTATATTGCAATGAGACCTCATCCACTTTGACAGGTAATGGATGCCAGAGCTTTTTCTGAAGCAATACACAAAATTATTCCTTTTCGAGTAATGGTTTATCAAAAGGTAATTTGTTAATTAAGTTATATTTCTAAATGTCCGCCCCCAAAAAAAGATTGCAATTGGCAAATACCCCAAATACATATATTTGTTGTCCTCTAAAGGTTTGGGTAATAAGTACTTTTAATTACTATGTATCTTTCTATTTGATTAGTTTGTATTTCTGATCTTCTAGTTATTTTTTCTTTTGTTCACCTAGAAAGGTGCAGCAGGAATTCCATGGTTCAATATTGGCCCTGAAATACTGAACTTGTAGACACATTAAATTCTCCTAACATAGCTCGTAATGTAGCCCGCAAGACTTATGGCTATTAAATTTGCCTCTTAAACCAGCCCACCTTGCGGGGTAGGAGCCAGAAAACCCTACAGGACGAGAGAGTTTGACTTGCGAGCCCACAAATCTTTTGATCTGTCAAGCCCGTAACCGCTACATTCAAATCTCGCTAATAAATTGCATCAAAATCACTGGCGTTCAACCCTGTAACTCGGAAATGGAGCCAAGAAGCCAATGAGTGCTAGAGAGGACACGCAAAGGGGGTAAAGTCCAATCCGTAGCACTTTAAATGCAAATATACACACACTACTGTACTTTTCTCAAGCTCGCAAATCGGACAAATAAAATAATTTATTTCATGTTTAAATTCCGTTTTATATCGATCCCGACAATCAATGTGTTAATACATATTATGGAACTTGCATGTAATAGAATATCATATTTACAGCTTTATCAATATTTCATTATATCTGGAATGTCGGTCCAATCGTAACTCGTAATTAAACCCCGTAAGACTGAAATCCCACCTATATTTTTCAGTGACGTAATTCTGACGATCTCTGTTTCCATTGGCTCCATCTAAACCTGTACCTAGGAGTTTGACTAATTGATCACGTTCACAGCCAGACATTCAATGAGCGACAAATGATTTATGGGTTTGCCTCTCAAACCAGTAGCTTGCAGCATATTCTAATTTAATAATCGGTCAAATTTCCAGCCCGTAGTTGTTGCAGGTCTCACATTGCACATACAAGCTTGGAATTTAATGTGGCTATTGAACACTTAATAACATATTTTCACTTTATTTGAGCACCTTCTAAGACTAGTTTTACACATGGCCGGATCTTCCATTATGCAAATTAGGCACTTGCCTATTTTTAATTAATTAAAAATAAAATTGAGAAAAAACAATCTAGAAATTCCGGGCGCCCCCCAAGTGATACCTCCCTGCATTTGGGGTGGGGAAGGGTGATTTGCTGCATATATTTGCCCTTTTATGCATTTTTAAAATGTGGTACGTGCTGTCAGGGGTTCCCTGATTTTATTGCATAGGGGCTCAAAAAAGCTAACTACGGGCCTGGCTTTACCATTTTCTTACAGAAGTTTTTTGATCATCAAACCTTATCAGTTGTTTGAACCAAACAGTTTTCAAGGCAACAATAGTTTTTTTGTGCTATATTTCATTATTTTTTTAATATAAAATAAAAAGACATCACAATGGCCATCAAATACTATCATTTATTACAAAGACATGAGCCAAACCATCATTTACACAATAAAGTAAAATGTCACATAATACTAGAGTGTCCACTGTGTTTGGCTTTGGTACCAAATTCCTTTTCATTTAGCACAGTAATTGTATCTCCAGCGTCTATCCCTGCAGAGCAAAGAAGATGAATTTAATATTACCACCAATATTAGATCCAGGAGTAACATTTTGTTAATGTCTGTATACATGAGCTCCTGGTTTAGCCAAGGCCGTTCAGCTACGAAAAATATACCAGCAGGACCTTCTATTTATATTAGCTAAAGGGGTCCTACAAAGCTTCACAAAACATGTAATTCACAGCTAAAATGGGATGAGTTAAGAATGTATGTGACACAAAATGCTTGATTAATACAGAGAGAAACTTAAGAAGACTTTCTCTACAAAACACTGAGGCAAACAAACTGATTGTGTCTCTACAAAAGGAATTTTTGAAATTTTTGATTTGATAGCCTTCTTTATAAGTGCTAATATAGATTATATTATTTTATTGGCAACAATTTATCATGCTTGGACACCCTAGTTGTTTCTTTTTAAGCTGTGGAGTAGGTTGACAAGTATAACTATGCAAAATGAGAATTCTCTGCTAATTTAAACATGGCAGCCTACAACACAGCTCACACAGAAGCCAGCCTGGACAGACAGTTTTTTTCATTTTTAAGCTATGATGCAGGCTGATAGGTTTCCTTTTGCATAACATGGCAACCTGCATCACAGCTAATACAGAAGCAAGTGAGCCATACTGCTGGGTTAAATATGAGTTAAATAGTTTATTGCAATGTGTATTGTCTCTAATATTAAACTTGCTTGAAATAAAGATGCCTCTTTCAGACAGACAATTTGAGAAGGCCCTGCCATTCATGTTATAAAATGCTTGCATACATATACTAAATATTTATTTGTTATTAAGGTTGAATGTGTCACTTTGAATACAGGTCATCTTAAGGTTCATACATCTCCTCTATATATATGGAATGCTTTCGATACTTACTCTCTGTTGTTATCATGGAAACTGGATGCCCCCACTAGGTAGTAATTAGGAGGTGCGTCCCACCTTAGGTAATCGTCAAACTCATTCACATAGTTGCTCCACTTGCAGTCTTTAGAAACTGAAATTTCCCCACTGCAGCATAAAAACCTCCATCTGGGAATTAGAGCATCAGAGCTTATTCCTGAAGATCTCAACCCAAAAGACAGCCTAAACTTTGTATTTATGCAAATCCAATAATCCTAGTGAGAAATTTTAATTGTCTGTAGACAATTGGATGTCGGACTATGCTGAACAAATATTGTTCCAGTATGTATTATCATTGTGTGGCCACTCGAGATTGTGGTGTGTCATATACAAAACAGTAACAAATCAGGGAGAGAGGGAATGTTTGTGAACTACAAAACAAAAGGCATAAACCATTTTTGGTCCACACCTTATAGACTAGTTGCCCTCTTTTATGGTAAAGGTTACAGGATTTGTTAGCTGCCCTATTCCTCTGCAAGCCAATGGGCATTCAATAAATGTATTTCACAATTATTTCTAAAATATTGAAAAAATAGATGATGGATAGGCATATAATTACTTCTAAGTTTTCTCTATAAAATGTGATACATTTTACAGTGGGTATTTTGTGATTCTCGATATTATGTGATGACACGTATTTGTCGAAACCCCATCCTACTTTCTGCTGTATATTTAGGGGTGGGCAAGATAGTGAAAAACCAAGAATGAGACAGCAACAAAAGACATATGCTCTCAAATATATAGATGCTGGTGGGCTGAAAGGGGTCATTTCATTTTCCTGGGCAGTATAAATTAGGGTACCTCCTCTGCCACCTTTTCTTAACTCTGTTTCATTAATGATCTCAATGTCAAAACTAACATTAACTCCTCTGCCACCAGGGTAAGGGCGTCTCTACACTACACTACACTACAGAAATAGATATACTATCTCTACATAGCACCCAGTCCCTCACAACATCTACCTGCACACAACGCATCAAAAACTACACTACAGCAGAAAAAAAATTAAATGCAAAAAAAAAGAGGAAGGCCTTGGTGCACTGCACCATTGGTAAATCCACCCCTGCCTTTTAGAACAAGATAACCAGTATCAATTATATTTACCTCCTGTCCTCTCTTTTGTTATCATGGAAACTATCCATACCAGAGAGGACAGAGCCAAATGGACATACAAAGTCGAATGGTTGGTCAAAGTCATTGACGTAGCCAGTCCAATAGCAAGAGGAAGCCCGGCTGAAAGTGTCCTTACAGCTGAAGTCCCATAGTCTGTCTTCATGGCTATTATGATGGATACTGGAGAGAGATAAAGAGGATATCAGAGAAGGTGCATTACATTTCGGAGTACCTATTTTTAACAAAAAATATCAACCATTAAACTGAGGTTAGACACCAAAATAACACAAACATAATTAATCATAAAAGTTTGTCTATATAAAAGACTTAAAAATATTTGCAAAGCTTAGACCTTGGATCAATATCCTACATATCATACTATCTGACATAACGGTGTATGCCCTTTCTAATCAAAAATATATCAAATTCCATTTTTAAATTTATCTATTGACTCTGCTGTCACAGCCTGGTTTGGTAGTACATTCTACAATCTGTGAAGAATTTTCTTCTTTCTTTAATATGATTTTTTTTTTCTTCTAAAATCAAGGGGTGACCTCTTGCCATCTGTAAGCTTCTTGGCAAGAAACGTTCATTTGGCAAAACCTTACACTGAATACGGATGTATTTATATAAGGTAATCAGATCATCAGGTACGTACTTTTTTCTAGAGAAAATAATCATAAAATTTGGTTAGCCTCCCTTCATAACTAAACCCCTTTTGTGTGCTTTTCCCCCTCTTCCTCCCCCTTGTCTCCTCCCCCTCATCTATCTCCCTTGTGTCATTCCCCCATTATCTTCTGTGTCTCTCCACCCTTCCCCTTGCCCTGTGTCTCCTTCCCCTCTCTCCCTCCCCTGTGTCATCTTCCCCCCATCTCGCTCCACTGTGTCGTCTTCCGCCATCTCCCTCCAATGTGTCTACTTCCCCCATCTCCCTCCCCTGTTCCTTTCCCCCCTCCCCTATGTCTCTTTTCCCCTTTCTCTCCCCTGTGTCTCTTTCCCTCCCCTGTGTCTCCCCCCCCACTCTTTCCCCTCTCTCCTTCCCTTACGACTCTCCCCCCGTGTTTCTCCCCCCTCTCCCTCCACTGTGTTTCTCCCCTCGTCTCCCTCCATTGTGTCTGCTTCCCCCATCTCCGTCCCCTGTGCTTTTTTCCCCCTCTACTATTTTCCCCCCCGCTCTCCCTCCCTTGTGTCTCTTCCCCCACTGTGTTTATCCCCTCCTCTGTCTCCCCTTTGTCTCCTTCCCCCCTCTCCCTCCCCTGCGTCTCCTTTCTCCCCCCCCACCAGTCTCCCTCCCCATGTCTCCTTTCTGCCTCCCTCTCTCTCCCCTGTGTCTCCTTTCTCTCTTCCTCCCGCTCCCAGCGCACATGCCACGCGTTGTGCATGCGCGCCCCTGGATGGAAAAAAGACTTAAAACCAGTATATTAATCCCAAAATTAACAATGAGCCTTTCATCCATTTATTGTCCCATTATTGCACTGTAATACATTTACCTTATTATCATGCCAATGCTCTGATGAGCTTGACACTGGAAATTCAAAGGTTGATCATAGTTATTGACCCATCTATTATTTTTTCCTGCTGAAAAAACATAAAAAATATGTGTTATAGTTTTTCAAGATATTACTTTATTACTTTTTATGCAAGGCTATTTTCTCAAATATTTTCTTATGTATAGCCAGCCTTTCCAGATATATCTGTGTTTTAAAGATTAGGTTATTCTACTGTCTTGTTGAACAACTTTGCCCAAGGATGTAGCCCATGGATAAGTCCTGGAAACACTGGTGGGCCTTAGATGCAGTCAATAAATATTTGCCACCATATTGTTAATGGAGTATATAGTATAAAAGTACCACACAACTGCTTCTTTACACATAATTTCATTATAATAATCACACACATAATCCTCCCGCTCCCCCACTTCCTACACATGAGGATGGTGAGTAATACAAACTCGGAGTGAATTATCTTTCACCTGAAATAAGTCTGATATTTTTAGGTTTATTTAATTATCAGCTTCCTGGTAGACAAATTCACCTCCTCCATTAACCTTCTAGGGGTGAATACCAGCAGCAGAAGTCTGACCTCTGACAAAAAGTTTAATATCAATCAGTAGCTAAATACAATATCTTGCTCCTCTTTTAGAGCACCTCAGTGGTCCTTTAAAGGGCCAATTTAACAACCTATATTTTTAAAAACTCTATTTTAAAGAACTAGTATTGATAATAGTAAATACAATCTGTGCAATTGTAGGCAGTCCGGGCTATTGTTGTTTTCTAATACATGACCCAATCAGTGACTATATATTTCTTGTAAAAAGATCATTTTTGTGATCTAAAAGAATTGTTAGGTAGAGATTAATAGCAAAAAACATTTATTAAACGCTTACTATGCTTTTCAATGCTTTTCAATGCTTTTTAATGTTTGGAGTGTTAGGAACCACATTAAATAATCAAGGAAAAACGCAAACAATACCTTCTTCTGGAACAACACGTCCTGTGGATGTATTTGCAAATGCAGCCATAATGGCCAGAAACAGAGTCACTGCCACCTTCATGATAGAAAGCGTCACAGTCTGGATCTCACAGGAGGTTTGAGGAAGTCTCAACTCTGCTTGGTTTAGACCAAAACTTGTAAGACTTATATATTGCTCTGAGTTATTGACTTATATGTTAACTAACTGTCCTTCAGATATCAGACCCGAAATAAATCAACTGAAGGTCAGCAGTCAAATCCTTATCATGACCCGTGAGCATATATTGACACTTATATTACATAAACTAGAAAAAACAAGTAGAGCATGAATAGATCCAGATGTAGTATAGATTTTATTAAAACAAGAAACAACCATCTAATTTATTTTATTTATAAGCAAAAAAAATGTATAAAGCTGATCATCTAAACAATGGAAATATTATTGCCTCAGCTATAGAGATGGAAATCAATGTAAAGCTTTTAAATGCAGTATCAAAAGGATATATAGAAAGGGAGGTGATGACTCAAATATCAGTACTCTGTAACAATAAAAAAGAATGTCCTCTGTTTAAAAATGATAATCCAATTACACAGTGTTTATTTTTGTGTAACCAGAATTAAATAGCAGTTTTTATATCACATATAATAGTTGCCAAACTACGAATCGTCGTGACGCAAAGCAAGGAACGCGAAGCGAGGGGCAGCATTTGCGGAAGGTGGAGGCTTTAAGGAGCATGACTTTGGAACAACACAACCCGCATAATCCTTAACTCGCACACTAACAACACAACCCCGCATTGTTAACTCGCAGCACTTTCCATACGGCGCGTTAAAACACCATACAAATCTCCCACACAAACCTCAAGTCGCAGCACTTACTCCTACGACACCACACACCACCGGACAAAACTCACAGCACTTAGCCGATCAAACATGATGATCGCAGGACTTAGAAAAAAAACAATTACGACTCCAAATACAAGTGGTAAAAATACGAACTTAGCGGCCGAGACGCGCAAACCAAAAAACAGTAAAAACACACTAAATACACCAGAAAAAAATTACAAACACATCACAGAGAGCATGGGGCAATTTCGCCACTTGAAAATCGCCTAAGCGAGAATAAAAATGGCTGTCTAAAAAAATTAAAACGAGGCTACACGACTGTGAAGCGAGCAAAATATAGCCAGACTTGTAGCAGTGTGACAAGGCACGCATGAGATACTACAGCAGACTGTTACTAAAGACTGAAAATTCTTCCGACGCACGTAACACATACAATATCGCCGCCATTTTACGATAATCAATAATGCAATAACGTATCTCAAATAGCGGCTTTCCTGCCTAAACTAACGGTTTTGGCTATTAAAAAAATATATTACTAAAAAAAACATTACCGTATATACTCGAGTATAAGCCGACCCGGGCATAAGCCGAGGCACCCATTTTACCACAAAATACTGGGTAAAATGAGTGACTCGTGTATAAGCCGAGGGTGGTAAATGTGCTGCTTTCTGTGTCCCTCTTTGTCCCCCTCTCTCTCCATGTCTCTTCTCCCCTCTCCCTTCCCTATGTCTCTTCCAACCTCTACCTTCCCTGTGTCTCTCCCCCCTCTCCCTGTGTCTCTTCCCCCCTCTCCCTTTGTCTCTTCCCTCCCTCCCTTCCCTGTGTTTCTCCCCCCCTCATCCTCAATCTCCCTCCTCATCCTCAACCTCCCTCCTCATCCTCAACCCCCTCCTCAACCCCCTCCTCAACCTCACTCCTCATCCTCCCTCCTCAACCCCCATCCTCAACCCCCCATCCTCCTCCCCCCTCCTCATCCTCAACCTCCCTCCTCAACCCCCATCCTCAACCCCTTCCTCAACCTCCCTCCTCAACCCCCCATCCTCATCCTTAAACCCCCATCCTCATCCTCAACCCCCTTCTCAACCCCCCATCCTCATCCTCTCTCCTCAACCCCCCATGCTCAACCCCCCTCCTAAACCCCTCCTCCTCATCCTAATCCTCCCTCCTCATCCTCAACCTCCATCCTCAACCTCCCTCCTAAACCCCCTCCTCAACCCCCATCCTCAACCTCCCTCCTCAACCTCCCTCCTCAACCCCCCATCCTCAACCTCCCTCCTCAACCCCCCCATCCTCAACCCCCCATCCTCAACCCCCTCCTCAACCTTCCTCCTCAATCCCCCATCCTCAACCCCTCAATCCTCATCCTCAACCCCCATCCTCAACCCCCATCCTCAACCCCCCATCCTCAACCCCCCATCCTCAACCCCCCATCCTCAACCCCCTCCTCAACCCCAACCCACCTCCTCAACCTCAACCCACCTCCTCAACCCACCTCCTCAACCTCAACCCACCTCCTTAACCTCAATCCCCCTCAACATCAACGCCCCTCAATCCCCCTCAACCTCAACGCCCCTCAATCCCCCTCAACCCTACCCGCCCTCCTCAACCTAACCCCCCTCAACCCCCTCCTCGCCCTAAACCCCCCTAAATACCTCCCCCCTCACTTACCTGCTTGTACTCCGGCCTCCGCTCCTTGACCCGGCGTGCATGTGACGTCACATGCGTGCTACGTCATTAGCATATACCGGGTGGCGACTCGTATTTTGCCGGCACCCGGTATATGCTAATGACGCGGCGCGCATGTGACGTCACATGCGCGCCGGGTGAAGGAGCGGAGGCCAGAGCACAAGCAGGTAAGTGAGGGGAGAGGGGGGAGGTATTTAGGGGGGTTTAGGTGGAGGAGGGGGGTTGAGGGGGGTTTAGGTTGAGGAGGGGGGAGGGAAAGAGACACGGGGTAGAGAGACACACGGGGGGGGTTAGAGACACATGGGGGGGTTAGAGACACACAGGAAGGTTAGAGAGACACGGGGGGGTTAGAGAGACACTGGGGAGAGGGATTCGAGTATAAGCCAAGGGAGCCCTTTTTTGCCTTAAAAAAGGGCTGAAAACCTTACTACATTTTGAAATACCTGTAGTTTATCAAGTTTATCAATCATTAACCATTTCAAATATGTTTATTAATTCATTAATTAATTTTTAATGGACATTAATGTATTAATTATTAATTATTTATAAAAATTGTATACAATTGTCACTACCTTTACTTTACGATTACATTATTGATTAACTCTTTATAATTATATAATATTTAGTCATTGATTAATTACTAATGTTCCTTAATTAATTAATAATTAATTAATCATAATAAGAAAGTTAATAACAAATTTATAAGAAAATATGTATATTTCACACTGGACTTACATTTTGGGGTTGATGCTCAACTATTAATGTTCATTAATTACTTAATCATTAAGACTAGTAATGTTCATTAATTAATTATTAATTAGTCATAATAACAAATTTAGTAAAAAAGGGATAAAAAAATATGTATATTTCACAGTGGACTTACATTTCGTAGTTGCCTCTCAACTATTAATGTTCATTAATTACTTCATTGATCATTCATATAACAAATATTTTGGGGAAAATGCCTGAAAACATATGTACATTTTGCACTGCACTTACATTTCAGTGGTGCTGCTTAATTATTACATTGCTGTTATATTTATTTTTTCAGCCTTCATTATTAATGCACTTATTTTTGTGTGTTGATGCTTAATTATTAATGTTCATTTGAAAATTGAATGCATCACAAAATAAGTAGATTTTACAGTGTAATCATATTTATCTGTTGCTGCTCATTGTCTCAAAGGAATAGGATCCTCAAATTGCTTAAATATTTACTTTATTACATTTTATAGTGCATTTACTTATATTTTGCATGTATGGTAAACATCATACAAACATTAACAATGCTTTTCATTTTATTTCACAGTTTGATCATCTGGTCACCTGACTACATGCGCGCCACGTCATTAGCATATACCGGGTACCAGCACCCGGTATATGCTAATGACGTGGCGCGCTTGTGACGTCTCATGTGCGCCACATCAAGACCCGGAAGAAGCAGAGGCCGGAGCAGGTAAGTGAGGGGAGAGGGGGGGTTTAGAATGAGGGGGGGGGATTGAGGATGAGGAGGGAGTAGGGAAAGAGACACGGGGGTTTAGAGAGACACGGGGGATAGAGAGTCACGGGGGTAGAGAGACACAAGGGGGGGTTAGAGAGACACAGGGGGGGGGGGAGACAAGGGGGAGTTAGAGGGACATGGCGGTGGGGGGAGTGACTCAAGTATAAGCTGAGGGGGGCCTTTTTAGCCTTAAATAAAGGGCTAAGAAACTCGGCTTATACTCGAGAATATATACGGTATATCTTTTGACAGATTTCTCACGCCTCCACCTGCCTGAACGTAGGAGTCGCCTCTGCAGGATTTCACATTATAGAACATCTACTTCACAGGTATATGATTTTGTGATGAGATTCTTTACAAATATAGGAGGAAGTATTTTTGTAAGCTCATTGATGACAGATATTGCTTAATTCATTTATGTCATTCATTTTAAAAATTCATCAATAATTACAAGCAAAAAAAAAGAATACATATATACTTAGCTATTGATGTTTTAACTAATTACACTTTAACATCATATCTTGACTCATTGATTAATTATGCATTAGATCTTCATTTATTCATTAATTTATGTACTACCAAAAAAAAATTACTTTCATGCCAACCTATACTTTGCTCAGAGCTATTTCCGTTTGCCCTTCTTTACGAAAACATGTTTAGATTTTGTAGTGATAGCACTTTTACATTCTTTTATTCATGCGTATTCTTTCATTCATTAATTCATCATTATGTTACTGCTCATTGTCTAACAGGGATATGACCTTAGAAGCAGTTAAATATTTAATTTCATGTATTATATTAGGTCACTTTTTAACATTTTAAAATGCTTTTAACATATATTTATGATTAGGATTTATGTTTGCTATGTATGCCAATTAAAATGCATATTTAAAACCACTTAATATGTAATTTTACAGATCCATCATCTCTGTACCTCCCTGAAGACATAGAGTGAAGTATGCAGTATTTCAGTTGATATCACATCTAATTGACAGGTATCATTATTGATGACATTATTTATTAAAACAGGATTAACAGCCTTTTTAAATTGCAAGTTGCCCTACTAAATAGAGCTCGATATAAGCACACAGCATATTTTGGAATACAACTTCTTACTTACTGAAGACCTTGCTTTTGGATAGAAGATAACTAACTACAAACTTACATAACCAAAATATGTTATGTGGTTATATAGAGCACTATTCAATTCGTTAAATCACAATTTAATAAGTCTCTAAGTGTTTTTTCATCGACATTATTCACAGCTTGTCAATCATTAAAAAATACATATATGAAAACACATTTTCGAATGTGACATATATGAAAACACATGAATGAGAATTGCACTTCAGATGTTTTTGCATGTCAATCTATAGTTTGCTAATAGCTCTTTTGCTTCGCCCTTCTTTAGGAACACATGATTACCTGTTTATGGTTTTGCAGTCATGACAGAGAGAGAGACACACAGAGAGACACACAGCGAGAGAGAGAGAGACACACAGAGAGAGAAACAGAGAGAGAGAGAGACAGACAAACAGAGATACAGACAGATATAGAGACAAACCGACAGAGACAGAGAGAGACACAGAGAGAGACACACACACAGAGAGACAGAGAGATAGACACAGAGAGAGAGACACACCCAGAGAGACACAAACACACACATAGAGAGACACACACACACACACACAGACACATACACAGAGGAAGCAGAGATGGAGAGATGCACAAACCCCTGAGAACCCTGAGACTTCACAACATTTAAGAGAAGAAGATCGACAAAGACTTCTAAATAAAAGGAAAATGGCTAAAAAAGCACAAAATGAGTCTGATGGAGATTCAAAGAAAAGAAAAAGTAAACAAAAAAATGTCTCTAAAACATTCTCTAATGGCCCTATTTTGCCTGACACCAATGTAGATAGAGATGACACCAATGTAGATATAGAAAGTTTAACTGAGATCTATACTGAGGAAAGTCATGATAGTCCTTTATTTAGAGCATGAACAGTAGACACTCATTATTGTGGATTAATGAATGTGGTTTGTCAGTTTTGTGGGGCCTATCACTTTCTGAAAGAAAGACCAACTGATGGAGAGTTTATTAGTTGCTGTCAGAAAGGAAAGGTAAGACTTCCAGAAAGACACACATTTCCAGAATATTTAAAAAGTATAATGAGTGATCCTACATTTCCAAATTACAACAATTTTAAGAAAAACATTCAGTCTTATAACAATGCAATTTCATTTGCTTCCATGGGTGGAACATTAGCCGAAAACGTCCCAGGACATGGTCCTTACTTTTTTAAAGTCCGAGGACAAATATACCACCGGACTTCACATTTACACCCAGAATCAGGAGAAAAAAGGAAATTTGCACAGTTATATGTCCTTGATACAATGGAAGCTGTTGAACAACGAATGATGCTTCCTGAAAAGAAACAATGCTTACCCATAGTCTTTGAACAGCTTGATAACATTATGGCCAACAACCCATATAGTAAAGCATACCAAAAATTAGCTGAAGTTGAAAAAGAAAAACTGGCACATGCGCAAAGACATCAATTGCCAATGCCAAGAGTAAATATGGTTCTCAAAAGAGATCGCCACACTGATCAAAGATGATATAATTTACCAACAGCAAATGAGGTTGCCGTGGTATTTGAAAATGATGACCATTTGAGCCGGATATTAGAATATATCCACGCAATCAAGAACAACCTTTTATAAACATAAATATTTTATTCAGTAATTTGGATCCTATGACATATCCTATTTTCTTTCCAAATGGGGAGCCAGGATGGCAACCAAAATTACAGTTGCAAAGTTATCCCAATAGTAAAGTTTGTGTTAGAAACAATATTTCCATGCTGGAATATAAAGTGGCACAAACTGCGGTTCGGGATCATTTTAATCCTATTTTATGTGGGGGCAAACTCACACAACAATGGATTATTGATTAATATCTACAAGTCGAAGCAAATAATCTAAATTTTGTCATATTTCAACAAAACAAGCTTTGAGTAGAACAATATTGTGGATTCATAGATTATGTCGCTGAATTGGCTGCAAACAGAGACATTCCTGCTGGACGAGCAATGATTTTGCCATCCTCTTTCCAAGGATCTTCTCGCAATATGCGAGAAAGGTACAATGATGCCATGGATATTCTCACTAAATTTGGCAAACCAGATGTATTCATTAAATTTACATGTAATCCACAATGGCCAGAGATCAAAGAAAATGTACTGCTTGGACAAACTACTTCTGACCGACCAGATTTAGTGGCAAGAGTATCACATATATAGTTGTGAGCGTAAGAGTTGTTGCTAATGCTGCGGGCTCGCTGTGCCAGGTTCTCAGTTGCTGGCATGGAGCGCCACAGGCGCTCCATGCCAGCACCTGAGGACCTCGCAAAGCGAGGGCTTCAGTTGCAGCAACTGCGACCCTTGCAAAATTCACAACACAAATTCCCAACCCAAAGAACTGCGAATCTCGCAAAGTTCACGTCGCAACCCAAAGAGCACGACACACATTACGACACTCGCAAACAACATACTACACACGCTCACACACATTACGGCCTTGCAACACTCGGACGCAACTCGCGAACATTACAAAATTAAAAACACAATACATACACACAGCACATACATAAAAACCTTACCTACAGAAACAGGAAGCACCCAGGACCTCAAAAATGCACCTTACAACTTAATTGCACTCAAAATAAAAGAGTTTAGACACTAAATAATTTGCTAAGCGACACAAAAAATGGCCGACGAATAAAACGAAAACGAGGCTACACACGCAAACACCATACGAGACACGTTACCACACATTACGACCTCGCAAACATCGGCCGACATACAACCATTAAAAACTTAAGAAATACACACAACAAACACATAAAAAGCTTACCTACAGCAAGAGGAACCATCCAGCACCTCAAAAAAACAAGTTACATCTACATTTATATCAAAATAAAACACTTTAGACACTAATATCATCGCTAAGCGAGAGAAAAAATGTCCGACGAACAAAACGAAAACGAGGCTTCAGACGTAACTACACTAAACTTACTCGCAATAATGAAACACATACTATGCGGAACGTATCACAATCATATTAGACACCATTTTGAACAGTAATACGCAGAAAATGGCGGATGGAATGCAAATTGTAAGCTGGAACGCAAATAGCGCATGCGTATTGCGTTCTAACGGTCTCACTTTCCAGAACTTTCTACAAGTTTATAAATACTGCCTATTTCACACAAAAAAATACATTTCTCCTCAGGTGATGAACGGAGTGACTTCAGAGATAACTGCTGCTTTTACTTGAGAAGACAATTCTTTACTAATTTACTACTTTACATTGTGCAAATTACAACTGAGAGGTAAGCTATAATATATTACATTTTATTATCAGGACAGGTCAAACAAATAAAAAAATAAACTAGGATTTATGTAGTGACATATATGCCACATTTATGTGGATAGGCTCACAAAAAAAATACGGTTCATTTAACAAAACAAAAAAAAAACATAATTCAATATTAAACAGAGGTTTATGTATATTGACATGTGACACGCACACATATATGTCTATAATGTATAGTGACATCTGACACGCAGATATATGTGTATTGCCCCTTCAAAGTGACATGTGACACTAACATATATGTGTATAATGTATAGTGACACGCACATTTATGTGTATTGCCACTGCAACAAAATTAGCTTAAAACAAAATCAGTAAACAACTACATTTAAATGACATTATATGTCATGTATACTGATATGTGACACGCACATATATGTGTATCATCTATAGTTACATCTCACACACAGACATTTATGTGTGTTGCAAAAAAAACATATAAAGTTAATTTAACAATTTAAATATGATTCATGTATACTGATATGTCACACGCACACAAAATAATTACATTAAACTATGGAATGTGCTTCATGTATGTGACATATGTGTGTAGCCCCCACCAAAAAATAAGGTCAATTGAAAATAATTACACAAGTATATTTAAATGACATTAATTTACTGCAATTCAATAGATCATATAAAGCTGAATCTTTCTATTTCTTTTAATATTCAAACAGACTCTGCATCAACAGCGTCACTCAACAATTTGCACCGTGCACTGTGAAGCACAATCCCTTTTAAAGAACACCAACAAAGAAGAAGAGGTAAGATACAACAAGACATTACATGCTCAAAAGGCCATGCTTTGCTAGATGAAAAATTATAAATATACAAATAACTATTTCACTTTCTTTTTCAAACAGACACTACAAGAAGACCGGCGGATTAAGATTGGCAGGAGGGGACCGTCTGTCATTCGACACTTCAATCAAGGTAAAGTATTAAGTATAAACAAGAAAGAACCATGAGCCTTATTCAATTGCGACTTGCTCAATTGAATAGGGCTCTATATAAGCACATAACATATTTTTTATACAGAACTTTTTAGTTACTGAACTTCTAACCACAATCAAGGTTTTCAATAACTAAAAACTTTGCTCAATAAATATGTTATGTGATTATATAGAGCCCTCTTCAATTGGCAAAATTGCAATTCAATGAGGACCTATATATTTTTAATGGCCAAGGGCCTCACTCAAATGTGATTTGCCCATTTCAATAGGGCTCTATATAAGCACAGAGCATATTTTTTAAAGGAACTTTTTATTTAGTGAACACGTTTCTTTTGGATACAAGTTCACTAAATACAAAATTCGGTAAAAAAATATGCTCTGTGCTGATATTGAGCTCTATTCCATTGGCCAAAACACAATTGAATGAGGAGCTGACAATATAACAAATGCAGTAACCAAAGGCCCTCATTCAATTGCTATTTTGGACAATTTAATATGGCTATAAATAAGCACTTTTAGGCCCTTATTCAATTGCCATTTTGCTAATTCTATAGGGATCCAAATAATCACATAACATATATTTTTTAAAGAACTTTTTCGTTACTGAAAACATTGCTTTTGGATAGATGCTTAATAACTAAAAACTTCTTTAACAAATATATGTGATGTGCTTATTTTGAACTCTATTCAATTTTCAAAATTGCAATTCAATGACGGCCTTAGAGTACTATTACATTGTAAAAAATGCAATTCAATGAGGGGCAAACTATGCAACATATGGTACACAGAAAGGCCCTCATTCAATTGCAATTTGCCCAATTGAATAGGGCTCTAAATAAGAACATAACAGTTTTTTTAAAAGAAGTTTTTAGTTACTAAAAATATATCCAAAAGAAAGTTTTTCACTGACTAAAAACTTCTTTAAAAAAATATGCTATTTGCTTATTTAGGGCACGATTCAATTAGCCAAATCGCAATTGAATGAGACCCAAACTGCTACACACAAAACAGAATTTCTTATTCAATGTTTAACAACCTATAAGCCTTACAAACAAGCCAAAATAAGAATAACAAAAGTGTTGCGCACCTAATAACATTGTACAAAAAATCACACAAACACATAGGAAACTATATTAACATTCTTCTTTAATGTTTACCAACCTATAACCAGTACAATCAAGAATAAATAACTTTTGCACAAGTGGTGCGCACAAAACAGGATTGTAAAAAAATAACACAAACACATAGCAAACTACATTAATTATATTATTTCATGTTTCACTAACTATAACCATCCCAATAAAGGTTAAATAAGTATAACACACGTGGTGCGCACAAAACAGGATTGTACAAAAAACTAACATAAACACATAGCAAAATAAATTCATATTCTTATTTAATATATCACAACCCACAAGCCTTACTAAGAACCTTAAATAAGAATAACAAAAGTCGTGGGATTGTACAGAAAGTAAAAAATAAAAAATAGAAAAAAATAACCATAACTGATACAATACAGCCAAATTCATACATTTTTTACTTATTTAAAAGACATTTCACTCAAACAACATTTTCTATTTTATATTACAACAGATACTGCGTGAAGACAATCGGACGAGGACTTTCTCCACAGGACCAGACCATCGGACAAGGACTTTCAACACAGGACCAGACCAGCGGACGAGGAATTTCAACACAGGACCACACCATCGGACGAGGACTTTCACCAAAGGACCACAACATCGGACGAGGGCTATCGCCACAGGACCACAACATCGGACGAGGGCTATCGCCACAGGACCACACCATCGGACCAGAACTTTCAACAGAGGACCAGACCATAGGACCACGATTTTACACAGAGGACCACACCATCGGACCAGGACTTCCAACAGAGGACCACACCATTGGACAACGATTTTGAACCGAGGACCAACAAACATTCGGATTTAAATCACACTTCAACCAAGGTACAGTATAATAAGTACTAAAGTAGAAAACTAAAGAAACTGCTTTCAGTGCAAATAAGTTTTGCAGTGGTAAATATCTATCCACAAACAACGTTTTTAATAAATAAAACCATTATTTTAAACAAATACGTTACATGCTTATTTACAGCAGTATTCCATTGGCCAAATTCTTAGCCAGTGAGGACAGGAATTATAATTTTAATTAAATATAACTGATACATTAATGATTTGTCTTTTATTTCACCAATTGTGCACAAGAATCTTTAACAGGAATTACAAATTAAAATATACACAATTACATTTTTTTTTTCCTTTACAGATTAATATGGCTGATAACGAGACCAAAGAAGAGAAGAAAAGACGTCAAACTAGAGAAAGACAAGAGAGATGGGCCGCCCAGCAGACACCGGAGGAGAAAGAAATTCGACGAGAAAAAGAACGCAAAAGACTTGCAAATAAAAGAATATCAGCTGCAAAAATGAGAGATACAACCAAAAAAAATAAAAAGATAATAAAGCATTTACAAACTGTTCCTCAAACATCAGATGACATTTTACAAGATATCAGTCAAGACAGACCAAAAAAAGCAACTACAAAAACAAAGCATTTAGAAACTCTTACTAAAAACTTAGAGGACATTTCAACAAAACAAGGACAACATATACCAAGAAAAGCCATGAAAAAAACTAAACATTTAGAACCTGTTGTTGAAACATTTCATGACTTTTCACCTGATGAATATGAAAGTCAACATCCGATATGCTTTGCAAATTGTCCTCTACTCAAGTCTTTAGCAGTAGAGGTTCATAGTTGTGGGGACATGAGTACTCAATGTCAATTTTGTGAGGCTTATTATTTTAAACAGGAGAGACCCAGAGATGGACAATTTATTAGTTGTTGTCAAAAAGGCAAGTTCAAACTTCCAGAAAGGAAACAATTTCCAAGCTATTTACAAAATATTATGACTGAACCTACTTTTCCAAATTACAAAAATTTTAAGACAAACATAAGATCTACAATAGTGCCATATCATTTGCATCTATGGGGGCAACATTGGCTGCTAATGTACCAGGACATGGTCCTTACTGTTTTAAAGTACAAGGACAAATTTATCATCGGACTTCACATTTACATCCAGAGCAAGGAGAGCAAAGAAAATTTGCTCAACTATATGTCCTAGATACAATGGAAGCTGTTGACCAACGTATGCAGATGGAAGAAAATAAAAAATGCTTACCCAGTGTTTTCATAGAGCTAAATAACATTATGGACAACAATCCCTACAGTAAAGCATACAAAAAATTGGCAGAAGTAGAAAATGAACAACAACTTCATGCACAAAGACATCAATTACCCATGCCAAAGGTTAATATGGTGCTTAAAAGAGATAGACATACTGATAAACGTCGTTATAACTTGCCAACATCAAATGAAGTTGCAATGGTATTTCAGAATGATGAAGGAGAACCACCATTTCAAAGAGACATTAGAGTATATCCCAGAAATGAGGAGCAACCATTTATTAATATTAATATCTTAAGTCCAAATTTAGATCCAATGACATATCCCATATTTTTCCCACATGGAGAAGCAGGTTGGCAACCAAAATTAACCCTTCCCAGTTACCCAAATGCTAAAGCCAGAATCCGAAATAATGTTTCTATGCTTGAATTTAAAGTAGCTCAAATTGCCATTAGAGATGAATTTAATCCAATTTTATGGAAAACTAACACAACAATGGATTATTGATTCATATTTGCAAGTTGAGGCAAATAATTTAAACTTTATCAAATATCAACAAGATAAACTATGTGTAGAACAATATTGTGGACTCATGGACTATGTTGCTGACGTGGCTACAAGCAGAGACATGACAGCTGGCAAAGCCATCATTTTACCATCTTCCTTTCAAGGATCTCCTCGAAATATGAGAGAAAGATACAATGATGCTATGGCTATTGTGACAAAATTTGGAAAACCAGATTTATTTGTGACATTTACATGTAATCCACAATGGCCAGAAATTAATCAAACTCTACTTCTTGGACAAAGTGCTTCAGATCGACCAGATTTAGTAGCCAGAGTTTTTAAGATCAAATTAAATGAATTAATACGTGACTTCACTATAAATCAGTTATTTGGCAAATGTCTTGCTTATGTATATACCATTGAATTTCAAAAAAGAGGCCTTCCACATGCACATCTTCTCATAATACTTCAAGAGAAAGATAAATTAGATACTTCGGACAAAGTGGATGCAGTCATAGTTGCTGAACTACCAGATCCAGAACTATATGGTAGACTATATGAGATTGTTACTCATCGCATGATTCATGGACCCTGTGGAGACCTTAATCCAAAATCACCATGTATGGAAAATAATAAATGTTCAAAAGATTTTCCAAAAGATTATAGAGACAAAACATATGCAAATTGTGATGGATATCCACTTTATAAAAGAAGAGAAGGAGATAGTGCCATTATTCATGGAAAAAAAGTGGACAATAGATATGTAGTACCCTACAATCCACATTTACTCATGAAGTACAACGCCCACATCAACGTAGAAGCCTGCACTTCCATCAAATCCATTAAATATGTCTACAAATATATTTACAAAGGCTATGATGCAGCTACTGTAGTCGTCAAAAGTGCAGACAACCCTGAATGTAGTGAGTTAGTTTATGATGAACTTGCATCTCATGTAGATGCTCGCTATGTCAGTGCACCAGAAGCTATGTGGCGGCTTTTAAAATTTGAAATGCATGATAGATCACATGCAGTATATAGATTAGCAGTACATTTGCCACAACGACATTTAGTCTATTTCCATGCTGGAAATGAAATGAATGCATTGGCCCAAAGTGAAGATCGTCACACTACACTAACTGCATGGTTTGCATTAAATTCAAATGATGCTCAAGCAACACAATACTTATATATTGAAATTCCATATCACTATGTTTTTGTGAATGGATTATGGAGACCAAGAAAAACCAGAGGCAATAAAATAATTCCACGAATTTACACAGTCAGTCCAAGAGATGTTGAACGTTTTTGCTTACGGATATTACTTTTAAATGTTCCAGGAGCACAAAGTTTTGAACAATTAAGAACTGTTAATGACATTGTATATGAATCCTTCCATTTAGCTGCAAGACATAGAAACTTACTCGCTGATGATACAGAGTGGGAAAGATGTTTAGAAGAAGCAGCACAATGTCAAATGCCACGACAGATGAGAGAACAATTTGCTTTTATTTGTATCTTCTCAAATGCTCCAAATGCATTAGCTTTGTGGGAGACTTTTAAAAGTAATATGGCTGAAGACTTTATGCGACGATACAATGAACCCATTGCACACTTAAAAGCGTTAATGGAAATCCAAGAAGTATTTTTAACTCATGGATTAAGTTGTGCAAGTTTTAATTTGCCTGATCCAGGTCTTATAGATGACATAAACTTTGAAGACTATGACATTCAAATACAAGCAGAAAGAACACAAGAAAGACTTGCAACTTTAAATACACTACAATTGCAAGCATTTCATGCCATTAAAAATGCAATAGATGATGACATGGTGACAGAGCGTTATTTCTATCTGGATGGACCTGGCGGATCAGGAAAAACCTATTTGTACAATTTATTAATGAGTTCAGTACGAGCACAAGGACAAATAGCAATGGCGTTTGCCACTACTGGAATTGCTGCACTTTTATTAGAAGGTGGAAGAACTGTTCATAGTGGATTTAAACTGCCAGTGCCTATTTTAGAAAATTCTGTGTCGCATGACATCCTTACAAGCAAAGAAATTTAAGAAATGTAAATTAATTATAATAGATGAGGCCACAATGATGTCATGCTATGCCCTCCAATGTATTGACCGTTTGCTTCGTGAAGTCATGGATAATATTTTTCCATTTGGTGGAAAGGTAATGTTGTTGGGTGGCGATTTTAGACAAACATTACCTGTTGTTGTACATGGAAATCGAACTGACATTATCGAAACCTGTATCAAGTCAAGCACAGTATGGAAACATTTTACCCATCTTCAACTGCAAAAAAATATGAAATCAGAAGGACAAAATGATTTGAATGATTGGCTTATTAAAATTGGAGAAGGCAGAACAGAAAAAATACTACATTTAGCTGACGACACTGTAGAGATCCCACCTCAGATGATTTGTCAACAAGATATTATATCGGCTATATTTGAAGGGAGCATCAATAACGAAGAATATTCCGAGCTTGCCAACCAAGTCATACTGACGTGTAAAAATAAAGAGGCATTAAACCTCAATAATGAAATCTTAAAAAAAATGTATGCACCGCACAGAAATTATCACAGTGCTGATTCTGTACTTGCTGATGACAATGAAAGTCAGGCTAACTTTTCGACTGAATTCATAAACTCTCTAACTCCTTCTGGAATGCCACCACATATTTTGCAGCTAAAGAAAGGTGCAATTATCATGTTACTGCGAAATATGAACCCCAAAAAAGGCCTATGCAATGGCACAAGATTAATTGTTCAACAATTAAAGGACCATTTTATAGATGCTGAAATTTTAACTGGGACCCATAAAGGAGAGAGAGTTTTCATACCAAGAATAGATTTAGCACCAAGTGAAAGTAGTCTCCCTTTTATACTTCAAATAAGACAATTTCCCATTATTATGGCATTTGCCATGACCATTAATAAATCACAAGGTCAAACTTTCAAATCTGTGGGTATTTTTTTGGAAGAACCAGTATTTGCACATGGTCAATTGTACGTTGAATTGTCACGGGCTATTAAAGTTTACATTGAAAAAAATGAAAGTCAAGGTGATTTATTAGAAGATGGACGTATTTTTACTAAAAACATTGTCTACTATGAAGTACTATAACTTTGCAGGATACAAACTAAAGCCATGCAAACATTTTGGAAAAACATTCAAAAATACATAACAATTTGTTGTTTAATTCAGTCATAATTAATGGAAGTACTGTTTATGAATGATTCGCCTCACAAAATACTTGCCTTGCATTTCTATGAAAAAATATGTTAAAATGTTAAGTCACTATGTTAATGTTTCTAATGTTACAAGTTTAAAAACAATATTTTCAAGTTATTTCATTCAACATATTACAAAGTTCATGTTAAGAGCTCAAGCACCTTTTAAGTCACAATGTAAATATTCTCTGTTATCTTAAGATTACTACATACATTAATGTTTATCGCCAGTTTATGTGGTCAGTAAGGAATTACTTTCATTAGTTACGGTTTAAGGAGAGTTTTTACTGTATGCCTTCCTCTACATTCAATGTATATTAAACTTAACAATTATTCTAATATAAATTGCATGTTAATACTGATTAATTTTAAGTTAAACTGTTTTTACATTCAAATGTTAATACTTTTTATTCAAAATTATGTTACAAAATGTATTTACTATGTTCCTGTTTATAATGTTCAAAATTAGACTAATGTTTTGAAAACTTACAAAGTTACATAAAAAAGAAAGTTAAATTTTAAAAATATATACTTTCAAGGTTATTGCTTACATATATTTTAAACTTCATGTTAAAATTTGGGACGTTTCAAAAAGTCTTTTTACTTTTTACTTTCCTCTGGATTCTATGTATATTAAAGTGAACAATTCTTCAGATACAAATTTCATGTTAAAAAACCATTACATCAACATTTTACAAAAATACATGTTCATGTCACAATACTTACAAGGGTCAAAAATATATTTAAATAACTAAACAACTTCACAAACATATACATCACAATGCCGTCATTTTTTGACGGGCAAGTCGCTAGTTCAAAATAAAACTCAATTCATTTATTCATGATATAACTAAAGCAGACTTATTTGGAAAATGTGTGGATTTTGTTTATACCATTGAATTTAAAAAAAGAGGCTTGCCACATGCACATATACTTTTAATCTTGCAAGAAAAAGATAAATTGGATACGGCAGACAGTGTGGATTCAGTAATTACTGCTGAACTGCCACATACAGAAAAACATTCCAAACTTTATGAGATTGTAACTCATAGAATGATACATGGCCCATGTGGAGACATCAATTCAAATTCACCATATATGGAAAATAAAAAATACATAAAAGAGTTACCAAAACCATTTCAAATACAGACTTATGTTAATTGTGATGGATAATTGAATAAAAGAAGAGAAGGACAAACAGCTATTATCCATGGACAAAAGGTCGATAATAGATATGTGGTTCCATACAATCCACATTTGCTGATGAAGTACAATGCACATATCAATGTGGAAGCATGCACTTCTATCAAATCCATCAAATATGTCTATAAATATATATATATAAAGGATATGATGCAGCAACTGTTGTTGTGCAAGGTGCTCAAAATGAAAAAGACAATCCAATTATACATGACGAACTTTCATCTTATTTTGATGCTCGCTATGTAAGTGCTCCAGAAGCAATGTGGCGTCTTCTCAAATTTGAGATGCATGATCGGTCACATGCTGTGTATCGATTAGCTGTCCATTTGCCACAAAGTCAATTTGTTTGCTTCACTGGAGGCAATGAAAGAAATGCTTTAGCACAAAGTGAACATAGAGCAACAACACATACTGCTTGGTTTCAATTAAATTGTCAGGACACTCAGGACAGACAGTTTTTATGCATTGACATTCCAAATCACTATGTATTCGTAAGTGGTGAATGGAGACAACGAAAAAAACATAATTATAAAATTATACTAAGAATATATACCGTCAGTCCACGAGACATTGAACATTTCAGTTTAAGATTACTTCTTTTATATGTTCCCGGTGCACAAAGTTATGAACATTTACATACAGTCAATGACATAGTTTATTATACTTTTCAGTTAGCTGCAAGACATCAAAACTTTCTGGCAGATGATACAGAAGCGGTGAGATGTCTTGAGGAAGCAGCGCTATGACAAATGCCAAAGCAAATGAGACAACAATTTGCTTTCATTTGCATCTTTTGCAATGTACCTGCATTAACTTTGTGGGAAACGTTTAAATTACATATGTGTGAAGATTTCTTGAAAAGTTACAATGAGACCATTACACAAATGAAAGCATTAATGGAAATACAGGAAATCTTTCTTTGTCATGCATTAAATTGTGCCAATTTTAATCTGCCTGATCCAGGAATTATAGATGAAATAGACTTTGAAGAGTATGACACTGACATTAAATACCCAAAAACACAAAAAAAATTGGAACTTTAAATGCATTGCAATTGGAAGCATTTAACGCCATGACAAATGCAATAGAAAATGACATGCTCAAAGAGCGTTATTTCTATCTGGATGGCCCTGGTGGATCAGGAAAAACGTATCTATATAATTTGTTGATGAGTTGCATTCGAGCACAAGGTCAAATAGCACTGCCATTTGCAACAACTGGAATTGCAGCACTTTTGTTAGAAGGTGGTAGAACTGTGCATAGTGGATTTAAACTGCCAGTTCCCATTCTGGAAACATCAGTGTCGGATATTCAAATGAATTAATTACAAGCAAAAAAAATTTACAAGAGTAAATTAATTATAATAGATAAGGCAACTATGATTTCTAGTCATGCCCTGCAATGTATTGATCGACTATTAAAAGAAGTTATGGCTAATGATTTGCCATTTGGTGGAAAGGTGATGTTGTTAGGAGGAGATTTCAGGCAAACATTACCTGTGGTGCCACATGGCAATCAGACTGACATGTGTATAAAAAGAAGTAAGCTGTGGAAAATATTTACACACCTTAAATTAGAAGTATATATGAGATCTGAAGGCCAAAATCAATTAAATGATTGGCTCATTCATATTGGAGAAGGAAAACAGCCAAAAAAATTATTTACCTGATGATGCTGTTAAAATTCCACCAGAAATGATTTCCAAAGAACCACTAATTTCGACAATCTTCCTCAATACCATCAATAAGGAGGATTACTCAGACATTGCAAGCAAAGTCATATTGTCATCAAAAAATATAGATGCCTTGAATCTAAACAACAAAATATTAAAATTAATCAATGCACCCCAAAAAAACTATTACAGTACAGATTCTGTTCTGGCTGATGACAAAGATAGTGAAGCAAACTTTACTATGGAATTTATTCATTCTTTAACTCCCTCTGGAATGCCACCACATGTTTTGCAACTTAAAAAAGGGGCAATTGTCATGCTACTGAGAAATATGAATCCCAAAAAAGGACTTTGTAATGGGACCAGATTAATTGTGAAGTATTTAAACGATCATTTTATACATGCAGGAATTATGAGTGGAACCCATAAAGGAGAACCAATTATTATACAGAGAATTGATTTGGCTCCAAGTGAGAGTGGTTTGCCTTTTGTCCTTCAAAGGAGACAATTTCCCATTTTCATGGCATTTGCCATGACCATCAATAAATCCCAAGGACAAAGTCTGTGGGTATCTTTTTGAAGGAACCTGTGTTTGCACATGGTCAACTATATGTTGCATTTTCAAGATGCAATATTCCCAAGGAAATTAAAGTACCTGTTGAAGAAAACTCAAGTCAGGGTGATTTATTGGAAGATGGATGCGTTTTTACCAAAATATTGTCAGATCATATGATCACGCCACTGAAATTAGACATTAAAGCCAGGGTTCAGCCGTAAGGCCAGAATTTGTGAGCTTGAGTCAATAGAATACATCTAAACATTTATTAAAACAAATACCCGCAGCCAAATGAATGCGTTTAAGGCATTTGCGGGCTTCTCATAGAATAGGGCCCTATATTTGGATCTATACTCTCTATTATATAATTTTCTTGTTTACGATTTACTATGTTGTTGTTTTTTTACTTTTGCCTGGACCATTCAAAGACAATAGCTGTGTTTATGTTTCATTGAAAACATGTTGAACTGTAAAGTATACATCATTATTTTTTATTTATAATTTTTATTACTGCCGTTATTATACATGCTACTGTGGATTTAGTATGCCAGATCCCTCCATTTTCATGGTATGTCTTTGAGTTTTAAGCCATGGCAAAGCTGTCTGACACACAATGTAAAGCTTTTTCTACTGTGAGGACCTTCAGCGTTCATTGCAAGCTTCGCACTGAGCGACTTTGGCACTCATCGCGTTGCTCGCAATGAGCGCCTTTGGCGCTCATAGCGATCCGCTGCTCTCATTTACTTTTGTTCCTATAAGCGCCTTGTGCTCTCATGACAAAGACCGATATATATCTAAAAATTTTTAGTAGAATTATTAATTATTTACTCAATAAAATAATATTCTATACCTATTTGTAATTGATATATCCAGCAATGAATAGCCTGAAGAGCTAGGTATCTATTTTTACTTTCCTGCAGCATACAATGTACAGTTGGCCTGTTGCTGCTGTGAGAAGAAAGTGTCATCTATGCAGGGTGCGCAAGGGCAAACTGTTGCTTTAGTTGTGTAAATCGCCATTTTAGATTTGTAGTGTTAGTGTTGTAAAATGGCGTTGTTTGTCTATGTGCTACACGGGTCGCGAGGATTTCCTGTGCTGCCTAAGTGTGTATTTTAGTACCTCATACGTCTGTGGCAAAAGTCGTACATGTCTGGCGGTGTTTTGCGCATTTCCTCGTTTTAATTTTTTTCGTCCCCCATTTATTTCCTCGCTTAGGCGATTTTAAATTGTCTAAACTCGTTAAATTGGACTTTAATAGGGATTCAACCTTACTGGCAGATGTCATGGCTGTCCCCCCATGCTCTGTCTGTTTTTTTTGTTTTTTTTGTATTGCTTTGTGTTGTTTTTGAACTTACGTACTTCGTCCGTTAACCTCGTATTTTTGCGACCTTGTATTATTTTTTTCTAAGTTCCGCGGGTCGTAATTAAAAGTCGTACGTCCTTGTCAGTATTGTATGCGCTTTGGGGTCGTTGAGCCTTGTTTTCATTTTTTGTGTTTTTTGCTGTACGCGTTTTGGCCTTTAAATTCGTATTTTTGTGACCTCAGGTTGTATTTTTCTTTTTTACGCCCCACAGGGTCTTTTTTTTTTTGCAAAGTCCTGCTTTTCTGGGGTTTATTTGTCCCAGGAGTGAGGTGGCATAGAGCTTCCAACTACGCAAATGTGCCCCTCGCTTTGCGAGGGTTCGTATTTACGACCTGCAATGAGCCTTCGGCCCTTTGCTGCCGACGTTGGAGCCTCCACCTTTGCAAAAGCGCCCTTCGCTTCGCAAGGGTCCGCATTTGCGGCCAGAACTGGGTCCCTCGCTTTGTCAACGATTCGCAGTTTGACAACTATTATATATGATTCGCAGTGCTGAAAGTAAATACACAAAACATAACATTATTAGTGTATAAAAACTCTCTTCCCCAGTTGAATGTTATATTGTTGTTTGTCCAGAAAAATCCATGGTTTGACACAATGAGGCTCAGTTGTTTACAGTTAGTCATAGGAGTTTCTATGTATTACACTCTGTTTAGCCTATCTTTTATGCAGGGGAAGAAAAGTATGAGCCTCATTCAATTGGCCAAATTGCAATTACACTAGCCCATAATGTAGCCCGTAAATGTTAAATGTAAATGGCGTAGCTCAGTCGTGTCTGACTCTCCATGACCTCATGGACTACACACCATGCTGATCCACTTGGTTTTCATGGCAGATATACTGGAGTGGGTTGCCAGTTCCTTCTCCAGTGTGCCACAGCATACAGCTCCTGGTATTTCCAGTTGGTCTCCCATCCAAATACTTACCAGTGTAACTTCTTGGTTCCCTGGCTGGATTCTTACTGATATTCAATTGGCTACATTTAGCTACTTGCATTCCAATTGCGAGTTACAGGCTCAAAAGCACTGTAGTTGTGAAAAACATAACTCCATCCTATCGTGTCCATTGATTTTTCAAGCCCATAAATGTTACCAGTGCTGAAGGCGCAAAATTGCTATTCAATTACAAAACTTTAACAAGCCCACAATTGCCTTCATAATCGTAAATTGCAACTGTATCAAAAAATTATACAAGTACTAGATGCAAGTTTCTTTCCTAAGTACTTTGGGAATTCACCATGGACATTGGATTCCTAGCTCAAAGACAGGACCCTCCTTCCTTTGCTAAATGTTAATCTATATTAATCACTGTCTGAACCTAATTTATGTACAGCGCTACGGAATATGTCGGCGGGTTATAAATAGACTATAATAATAATAATAGATAGGACTCGCAAGTGGGTTAAACACCTGTTCATAACACTGCAGCAGCAAATAAACACACACAACTGTACTTTAAAATACCGGGAAAGCAATGAAAGGCATTAGATTTAATTGCACAACAGGCTCAAGCTCAAAAATCTGCAATAAAAAAATATTATTTGTAACTTTTATTTCTGTGTTATATTGATCCAGGAACTCAAAGGGTTAATACATATCAGGCCACCCAAATGTACTTAAACAGATGCTTTAATGTATTTCAAGATTGTTTGAGTGATACCCGATCGGCAAAAATAAATTATTTGTGTGTATTAATGCTTAACCTACAATTGCAGATTAATTGTAAACTTTATGTTTTACTGACGTCATGAAGACTGTCTTATGGACTATTAGCTCTGTCTAAAAAGTAACTTACGGGCTTGTTTAATTATTGCCAGATAACAGGATCATGCCCCCTGAAATCCTACATACGAGTTCATGGTTTGCATGTGCAGGCTGTGAACCTGTAATTATTTATTAAAGACAATTGAATACATATAAATGTTGCGAAAAAATTTAACCGCAGGCCAAAATGTCTGATTACAGGTAAATGTGGACTTGCAATTGAATGAGGCTCCATATTTGTAACAGTTTAAGGATCACTGCATTTCATTTAGAGAGCCACTGAACTTTTTAAGACTTAGTTTATGAGTATAGGAATCCATATTGTGTTTGTTACATCAATTCCTCAGAGCTGAATCATGAGGAATGTAATGGCTCTCTCAACCGTACAACTTCCACCCATGTCTTGTGGATTCTCCCAGGGCCCTGCAGAGGCATGAAACTTATTTTTTTGCTAATTAAAAACTAGCTGTACATCCATTGTATCTTGATGCAGGAATAGCATAGCCTTAGAGATGGATTATTAATCTCAAATTTCAACTGTGACATTTATTATTTTAATATTGTTTTACACATATAGAATCTGGATGAGAGTTTGTTATTGGAAAAGTGGGTCGAGATTGTCTTCTTTTCTTAACAGTAGACCATTTGTTTTGAGGTATTGGGGGACGTTTTAATGTTGCAGAAGGTTGTATGGAATTCTGATCCAGTAGATTCAGACGTTGAAGCAATTGTAGCCTCAATTCCAGTTGACAAATTATATATGTTGTGTTATGATAGGTGAAAAGAAATCTACAGGATAAACGCCAAAATTTTACATTTTATGAGTTTGTAAAATTTGGAGAAATTATTTATGATTTCTTTTTTTTTAAGTAATAGGAGTCTGAGAAGAGCTGTGTGGCCTTCATAAGTTAAATATTTTTTTTCTCTTACTGCTTGCATAACATTTTCTTGATAAGAAAATGTCTTAAACATACAATAATATCTTGGTTAGTTTGTAATTGATTTTACAAAATAATACAATTGAATGCTAATACTATTCTTGTCCATGTGGGTGGCCAGATATGTACAGTATTAATTCCCAACCCTGAATTGAAACATAAAATAAAAGATTTTTATTGGCGATTTGCGAGTTTGAGACTTTTGTACAGTTCATTCTAATGTCTTTCATTGCTTTCCCTTTTATTTACAGTACAATATTGATTCTTTGCATTTAAAGTGCTACAGACATGCCTTTAACCCCTTTGCGGGTCCCATCTGGTACCTGTAGGATTTTCTTCTACATTTGCCATTTACGGGGGTGAAAACATTTGAAGGCTTGCGTAATTGTTGCAATTGAATAGCGATTTGCGATTTTGGCAATCGTAGCTCTTGCGGATGTGAAAGATCAAAGGCTTTTAGCCTGTTTGTGGCTTGCGAAATAGACGTCAATTTAATAACTTACAGGCTTCCAGTAACCTACAATTGCTTGATTGAATAGGGGCTTATATCTAAACTATTATTATAAGATTCCAGAACTCCACTAAATCTTATAGTATTTCTTCTTGATCTATTATCCAGATCTTCTAGTTGTCCATGATGTTTTTAAGAGTATCTTTATGACTAAAATTTGTGATCTAAATGGATTGTAATAAGGAAATTATATCATTTGTTTTCTGTCATCTATACAATTGAAAGAGAAGCTATATTTTTTTTGAAAATCTGATTTAACTGTGGAATGTCATTTTTAAATAAGAAATCATTTTTTTAACATAATATATCATGTTCTGTTTTTTCTCTTTTCATTCTTTAAACTAGATGTTATATTTTTCTAGAACTGAATGTGGTTAAAATTCTGAATCAGTTTCTTTGGAAGTTGAAAAATTTGATGTTTTAGAGAAAATATATTCTCTGTCGATTACCTTTTTTAAAGTTTTGGAATATGCAGATGGCATTTTGTATATAGATAATTAATGACTTATAGATCTTTATTCAGCTCTCTTCATGGCCTCACAACTTTAGCCTTAAAATGTATTTAAATGTGTAGGTAAAACTACTGTGTTATTTTGTGCATGTATATTGTGATTAAACAAGCAGATTGGATTAGATTGGTTTTGTGTGCTGAGACCGTCATCTTGCGTCCTGCCACACAGGCAGTTAGAACAGAGAATCAGGCCCATATAGAGATTATATGTAACTATAATATTGTTCCTTGGCAAAAATCTACAATTGCTGGGAATCAACCTAAGCAAGTAAAAGGCTGGTGTACAAGAGCCCAAATAAACTAATGGGACATATATCTGTTGGTATGTTCATAAATATTAAAGATTTTGTAGTTTTAATGAATTGTGATCTTTTAGCTGCTTGAGCAATGTCAGTTCCATCTATCAGCCTTCTCTCCATACATTGTAAATATCCTAGCGCAAATCAAATTGGTAAGTTAGATTTCTCAATCAAATTTAAACCGAGAAATAGTTTATAATAGTTTCCACACAGATTTAAATAACCAGCAGCCCTATTAAATTGAACGTGTAAAATCGTAGCGCGTAACATAGCCCGCAAGACTTATGGCTATTAAATTGGCCCCGTAAAGCAATGAGCTAATGGTTTGCAGGGTAAGGGCGAAAAAACCCTACGGGATGTCGAAATTTTAACTCCGCAACCGCAAATCCTTTGTTCTGTCAAGCCTGTAACTGTTACGTTCCAATTGCGCTATTAAATTGCAGCAATCTTCCAAAGACGCCTTGGCGTTCAAGCCCATAACCCACAAATGGAGGCAAAAACATTACAGCATCCAAATAGGACCTGCAAAGGGTTTACAGACAATTTCTCAGCACTGTAAAGACAATATAAACACACCAGTGGACTTAACTAATCCTTAACCATGACAACCCAGGTGCCCAAATCAGAGGCTCCTGTTGAATAATAATTGCCTCACCTGTGTTTACACACTGTAAAATAGAAAACCTGACATGTCCAGCTAGCCCCGAAGGATTAGATTGTGAAACACTGCTATACACATTGCCAAAAAGAGTTAATGCAGCATTTAAAGAGATAGCACACTTATACAAGACCATGTACATTCAATGAACTATAGGAGATATCATCACTTATTAAACACTGAGGCACAAAAGAAAATATATCAATCCAAATGAAACTCACAGGTCAAGAAATACATGTGAACAGTAAAGGCCATATGAAGGCCTGCCACTACAGTAAGACAAACATCAAAACATTAACAATAGCAATGCTATTAACAATAGCAATGCAATCAGAGAGACATTCTGAATCAATCAATAAATAATCTGATACTGTTGTCACTAATATAATTTGTTTACCTGCATCAAACAGTAAGTGTGATCTATATATGGTGCAGAGCAATCATTAGCTGAAATGCCAAATAAGTTCCAGATCCACAGGTGACCAATTCCAAACCTAAAATCCACCTGCCTATTAGCAGGTTCTATCATCAGCAAGCTATATAACCCCATCCCCAACAAGTCATCAGCACATCTGAAACAGCATGGATTCCCAATATGACAGAGAGATGAATGACAATATGGATGCTTGGTCACATTAGAGGTATTATTGTTTGCACAGAATCTTCCATGATAGACATCCAGATGCAAGGTGTGTGATTGAGGAGAGGATGAGGAGTGGCAGAGAGGAGTGTCTGGGAGTGAATAAGGGTGCTACAGAACCAAGCCAGGCATGTGAATTACCACAGGCCATGCATATTACCATGGTGGAGGATCCATGGTGGAGGATCCAGGAGGAGAGAGAGCTCCAGTAGCAAAGGGACAAGGGAATATAGGGGCACCTGCAGACAGGGAGGGTGACATTGATGTGAGTGATCAGCTGTTGGAGGGGCATTACAGGAAATGGGTGCACAGGAAGTGCTGGCTCAGGCACACCTACAGGCACAGGGGGTTGAGTTGGTCCAGGATCCTTTGAGAAGAGTCCAGGCACCCAATGTATACAGGGAGAGGCTCATTAGAGTGGTTAACTGATGGGGAGGTGTATTAGCATTTTCAGCTGACCCGTGCCAGTCTTGGTGAGCTCTATGCGGTCCTGAGCAAGGACCTTGAGCATTGTGCATGGACCAATAGAGCCATCCCAGGGCTGACATGGATGTTAGCTGCAATACACCTTCTTGCCTTCTGGTAGCTTCCAGAACACCCTCAGCATAGGAGGATGAATGTCTCACCCAAGCCTGTCTAATTGTTTTAGTACATTCCTCCGTGCTATTGTTCTGAAAGCTACCAGAAACATCAGTTACCCTAACACTGTGCAAGGGATCTTAAAGGTGAAAGCTGATTTCCACCGAATAGGATGTGACCCTAATGTTCTCAGTGCCATTGATTGCGGACATATTGCATTGATACCTCATAGAGAGCAAGAAGCACTGTTAAAAAATCGCAAACATTATCATTCAATCAACGTACAGGTTGTTTGTGATGCAAACATGCGCATACAAAATGTTTTTGCATCCTTCACTGGAAGTGCTCACGACACCCATATCCTGCGTCAATCATCCACATATGATTTGCTTGTGTCCGGCCAATTCCTCTTTAGATGGCTACTGGGTGCGAACACATAAGTAATCACAAGCAACCATACATTACTAACACTGGATACAATAACATATACATCATGTTTCTCTCTATTGCTCTGATGTTCACATGTGCATAAGGGATTAATACTACCTGAGCCATAACGTAATTGCTAGTTGCTGCGCATAACCCCCCGTTTTAGCTTGCCCAAACAGCTCACAACAACATGCACAAAAATGAACAATAGATTAATCATTAGGTATATGTTCATATGCTTTGACAAACATCACAACATCCTATTAATATCAACATTTCCCATTTTGTTTCCATCAGGTGATGCAGGAATTGGGTGTTTGCCGTGGCAGTTGACCCCTGGGTGCAATCCACAGACCCAGGCAGAGGAGAGGTATAATGTGATGCATAAGACATGCCGTAATGTAATTGAACGAACCTTCGGCACTCAAGATGTGATTCAGATGCTTACATTCCTCTGGTGGTGCTCTACAATATAGCCCAGACAACGTTTGTCGGATTATTGTTGCCTGCTGTTGTCTGCACAATATAGCAGTACAAGCCAACTGTCTTGGGGGCATTGATGCGGCTCCGCTACATGGGAAGGAAGAGCCTTTACCTCCCCCTGTAGTAGATAATCTGGAGGGGACACAAAAACGTTAACGCATCATTTGGGAGTACTTTACATGTAAGTACAAACCCAATAGGAAATAACTATAATGTAGCTTGATTATGCATCACTCCTCTGTTCTCAATCCCCACATTTGTATATGAAAACCTCAACACACTATAGACCAGTAAAGTTCACATTGTCTTATCATGAAAATCCACATCCAATAAAAATCAATACAATTCATATAAATCTGGAAAGATGAACATACCTGCAGATAAGTAACGGGAATATATGTACTGCATGAAATAAAAATATGTCATCTATAATCATATTTTAACTTAATGTTGAAAGCAAAATGATTGCAGTGGATAATTTGTGACTCAAATAGTCACATTATACTGCCATTACAGAACTGCTGCCGTGTGTCAACTCATCTTTCAACAACATGGACAAAGAAAAAAAACATGTACAGCAAAAGAACAACTGCTACATCTTTGTGAACTACATAGTGAGTATTTGCTGAATAAGATGGGCATGTATGCTGAAGGACACATTAATAACACAATAATAACAACTCCATTAATGCAGGCCTACCTTTCAAATTCCAGAATAAATCCCATACACTATTCCTAAGCAGTCCAAAATAATAAAGATCCACATCGGACGTGTCCTGGTAGAACAAATCACCTCATGGATAATCTCAAAACGGCGTCCAAGGCAAAACACCCCATGTGGTCTTAACAATGATGCATTAATGTGCAATAGTTGTGATATTCCTACATCATTAGTAATCAGACATATCCTTCCTCATCATCTGACAGATGAGTAGCTTGTTTCATATGTAAGAAAATAACAGTGATAATGTTTATGTGCCATAATTGTTCATGTGTTGCATCCTGTGAGATACATGATTCTTACTACTGATTAGCTAATTTACAGTATGTAAAGCTTAAATTGCAGACTACAATGATGTCAGACGTCATGTGACATGTGTCACTTGATGTTCCTTGCATATCCACAGCATGTGTATGCTCACATACTCTCCATAGATTTTTATGTACCTATTGCTTTAGACATGCTATTCTCTCCTCTACTTGGACTATTGTGAAGGCTGCATCATACTTCCTTCCATATCTCTTTTTCAGTGCTGATGCGATCCTACCTGTACATATGGAGAAGAGTAGCTCTAGGCTTGAAACATAACTATTAATGAGGTTACATTCATCTTCAGTTATGCACATGCAACAACAGATAATAGAGATGATCATTCAGAGAACATAATTGCCCTCAAATTGGCCGGTTTGTTGGGAATGAATCTCTCGCATAAGTTAGAACACACTGACATGGTCCTGGTCAGGTCCCAAGCTGAGTGTCCAAACTTAGCTAGGGAGAGGTTGCTCTCATAGTGGATTATAATTGCCAGAGAACTGACCTATTAGGGTTATAACATTAACTGATTGCACACTTTTACCTCTGCAGTTGCATAGAAGTGTCTGTTGGACACACAAGCCTACAGTTCACTTCTCCCCATAAGTATATCTCGTTATTCTGTATTATTGTTTTTGCTTATTGAATGTTATATTTCTATTGATATCTGTAATGATATGATGTAACTTATATTGCCTCATGTTGAATGATAAACTGTAAATCCCCCTCAACTAATCATCTATATCAATGTCATCCCCACTGTCTGCAGTCTGTTCCTATATCCCTATTTCCCTGTGTTATTGAAACTCTGTATCCTACCCACCTCCAGCATGATACTGTGCATACCTATGGTAATTTGTCACTTTGTGGCTTTGTTGGTATTTTTGTTATTATTTTTTCTGAAATTAAATATTATTTATCAGCAATGTTTTCGCTAATGTTCATACTATGAGTTTTCCATAATAACAATTAAATTAGCCTGAAAGTCAACAGATGTGTTCATCACCATCAGTTAGGGCTGTAAATATTCTGTTCAATATGTGTTTACATTACTGCATCATAATCATGAATGTAGATGAATACCATCATTCTAGTTAAGCCCTTAAAGTCAGTACAGACAACCCTGCATGTATATTGACATGACACATGATTTCACGCCTCTGACATGGTTGACATTTTCATTTGTATTGGCAAGGTACAGATTAATGTGGTATATGTATATCTCTAAACACATATATATATGTATATACAGGGAGTGCAGAATTATTAGGCAAGTTGTATTTTTGAGGATTAATTTTATTATTGAACAACAACCATGTTCTCAATGAACCCAAAAAACTCATTAATATCAAAGCTGAATATTTTTGGAAGTAGTTTTTAGTTTGTTTTTAGTTTTAGCTATTTTAGGGGGATATCTGTGTGTGCAGGTGACTATTACTGTGCATAATTATTAGGCAACTTAACAAAAAACAAATATATACCCATTTCAATTATTTATTTTTACCAGTGAAACCAATATAACATCTCAACATTCCCAAATATACATTTCTGACATTCAAAAACAAAACAAAAACAAATCAGTGACCAATATAGCCACCTTTCTTTGCAAGGACACTCAAAAGCCTGCCATCCATGGATTCTGTCAGTGTTTTGAACTGTTCACCATCAACATTGCGTGCAGCAGCAACCACAGCCTCCCAGACACTGTTCAGAGAGGTGTACTGTTTTCCCTCCTTATAAATCTCACATTTGATGATGGACCACAGGTTCTCAATGGGGTTCAGATCAGGTGAACAAGGAGGCCATGTCATTAGATTTTCTTCTTTTATACCCTTTCTTGCCAGCCACGCTGTGGAGTACTTGGACGCGTGTGATGGAGCATTGTCCTGCATGAAAATCATGTTTTTCTTGAAGGATGCAGACTTCTTCCTGTACCACTGCTTGAAGAAGGTGTCTTCCAGGAACTGGCAGTAGGACTGGGAGTTGAGCTTGACTCCATCCTCAACCCGAAAAGGCCCCACAAGCTCATCTTTGATGATACCAGCCCAAACCAGTACTCCACCTCCACCTTGCTGGCGTCTGAGTCGGACTGGAGCTCTCTGCCCTTTACCAATCCAGCCACGGGCCCATCCATCTGGCCCATCAAGAATCACTCTCATTTCATCAGTCCATAAAACCTTAGAAAAATCATTCTTGAGATATTTATTGGCCCAATCTTGACGTTTCAGCTTGTGTGTCTTGTTCAGTGGTGGTCGTCTTTCAGCCTTTCTTACCTTGGCCATGTCTCTGAGTATTGCACACCTTGTGCTTTTGGGCACTCCAGTGATGTTGCAGCTCTGAAATATGGCCAAACTGGTGGCAAGTGGCATCGTGGCAGCTGCACGCTTGAGTTTTCTCAGTTCATGGGCAGTTATTTTGCGCCTTGGTTTTTCCACACGCTTCTTGTGACCCTGTTGACTATTTTGAATGAAACGCTTGATTGTTCAATGATCACGCTTCAGAAGCTTTGCAATTTTAAGAGTGCTGCATCCCTCTGCAAGATATCTCACTATTTTTGACTTTTCTGAGCCTGTCAAGTCCTTCTTTTGACCCATTTTGCCAAAGGAAAGGAAGTTGCCTAATAATTATGCACACCTGATATAGGGTGTTGATGTCATTAGACCACACCCCTTCTCATTACAGAGATGCACATCACCTAATATGCTTCATTGGTAATAGGCTTTCGAGCCTATACAGCTTGGAGTAAGACAACATGCATAAAGAGGATGATGTGGTCAAAATACTCATTTGCCTAATAATTCTGCACTCCCTGTATATAATGACACTTCATTAAATTTGGATTCTGTTGACTCTAATCTCTAATGCATGCTACGGTACAAACACACGGAAACAGTAAAAACAGTATAACATAATCATACTTTATTTCATACATAGAGCACAATCAGAAATGGACAATACTGTGCATTAATATTATGGGTGTGGTGTGGGCAAAAGGCTGTGGGCAAACAAAGGACACCTACAGGGTTAACTGTTAGACAAAATCCTATGGATAAAGCATAACATCTACTAGGTTCACATGTGGTCAGGACACCACAGTAACCATAATCGGATGTGACATATGAACATCATATAACCCTCCATTTCATAAAAATCACCATTAATGCGCATACAGCAAACATATGGTCTCCATATGCTATATTAAATAGATGCTAAACAGCCAGGATCATGTGATACTAATTAATTCCACACACAGTGGATTTTTAAACATTACTGCTGGATACCAAATAGATGATAGGAATCTGTAAAACATAAAGAGGAGGTGTTAGAACAATCATAGACTGTTATTATAGTACATTGTTTTAGCTCTGTACACTACAATAAACCGATTAACATAAACATCATCTACGAGCAGTAATAACCATATTGATTATGTCCTGTTTAATCAGCTATCCCAGAATATGTTGAGGATGTGTAATACAACAAGGCATGCTTCACTGTGAACACACTTTGTCTACAAAAATGACTCTTACTATCTACATGGAATAGTTGTGCTATGCTGATATCACATCACACTGGTATATGGGCAGTGCCAAGGCCAGAAGGAATACACTGTTCACATTACCCCTAAATACATGAACATTGATCCTGATGTCGAACCAAGGAAATCCTTCATTTTGTTTGCTCAACATAAAATATATTAATCCTCTTCCTATCATAACAGTATTCTGTTTAATTACAACACCTCATCTCAAGTTCAGTCCACATTGAACATCAATTGTTGAAATGTTAAAATAACCAGACATGTAAACACTCTGTAGCCAGCCAATAAGATGTCAACATCTATATCAATTAGTATTCAGCGAGGAGTGATCAAGAGGAGGACTTCCTGGATGGTACTAAGACCTACACTTCGGCAGCACAGGGCCCCACCTTCCGTGCTTGCGCCCCGTCTCATTCTTCCACGAGGTGGTGGTGTAGGAGCATGAGGTGCCACTACATTGGGTGGCTGGGGATCAGGTTAAGATGGTGGTGAAGTCTGAGATGAGGAGGCCGATGTCTATGTTTTCAGTTGTGCAACCAAAGGCTGGACAGGTGTGAGCTGGCGTTCAGCTAATTGGATGAGTTGCTGTCTGTCCCGATTTGCCCATTCCTCATATCTCTCCATCCTTCAGTTGTGCCTCCTCACCTCAGAATTCAGCGATCGGGGGCTCTCTAGGAGGGTGTGTAAGCCCACACTGCCTTCTGAGCAACCGGAGCCTCTCATTTTGTTGCTTCCTATGTGCAATGTCCTCCCTGGTAAATGGGCCATGATTTCCCTCAATGTCAGGGGTGGTGGTGTTGATGGCATTGTGGCTGATGTTGAAAGCATTGGGGTCAAAGGCGACGGCACTGGGGCCGGATGTGTCGGCATTGGGGACGGAGGTGTCAGCATTGGCGCCAAAAGTGACGACAGCAGGGCCGGATGTATCGGCAGCAGGGGCTGAGGTGTCGAAAGTAGGACCAGAAGCGATGGCAGCAGGGCCTGAGGTGTCGGCAGCAGTGCCTGAGGTGACGGCATTGGGGCTGGAGGTGTCAACATTGGGGCCGGAGATGTCGGCGTTGGGGCCAAAGGTGACGGCAGCAGGGTTGGAGATCTCAGCAATGGGGCCTAAAGGTGACTGCCGGAGGGCTATAGATGTCGGCAGCAGGACCTGAGATGTCTCAGGGGGAGGGCTGGGGTATTTGGCCATGTTGGGGGACCCCATTGCATTTTAGGCCATATTGGGGGAGCCCATTGTGTGTTAGGCCATGTTGGGGGACCCCATTGTTTGGGAGGGGTTGTGGGCTGCCATGGCGGCAATATTGTTGGAGCAGGTGGCAACTGTGATGATTGATGGGCATGGCCGGTGGAAGGGGATGAAAAAGCTATGCATGGCTGGTTGATGCATGTGAGGGACTAGTTTTTGACTCCCATTCCTGATATCCCAGTGAATGTGGCTGGCCAGCTCGTGTGGATGGGCCCGGGCCCTCTTAAATGTCCTGGCCTTCTTCCTCACCAATTCCCACCTCCAGTGGAGCCTCCCCCTGTTTCACTGTGGTTGGCCTTGTCCTCCTGGGTACTGATATGTAAGAAAAAATATATTTGAGTTGCTTTCCATACACAATTGACAGCTATGTGTTTCAATATCCTTGACATCATGATCACCTGTGATTGACTGTGGTGCTTGTGTTACACAGATGAACCACTTCCTGCATAAAGAGCATTGTGGATCATGGCTCATATGAATATGTGTACTGCAGGTGCGGTGTGCCATCTGCATGTGCATCAGACACCTGCTCTGCTGGATCCTCTGTGCAGTGTGTGAGACTGACCAATCTGTGATGGGGCTCTACTGGATCCCTCCCTCTCTTTTATTCCTCACATTCAATCAATAACAAAATCTTGTCAATTTCAACTAAACAAAATCTCCAAAATGTGCCGCAATCTTACTGAAGACACATCTAAAATTCTAATACAATCTCTCATCATAACTCAATTCGACTACTGCAATTCACTCCTTGCTAGCCTACCCATCTCTCGTCTGTCTCCCCTCCAATCCATAATGAATGCCTCCGCTAGACTCATCTTCCATACCAAACGCTCAGTGTCTGCAGCTCCTCTCTGTCAGTCACTCCACTGGCCTCCCATAGCCTCCAGAATCACATTTAAAATCATGACTCTAACATATAAAGCCCTCAACAACAGTGCACCCCCTTATATCTCTGCTCTTGTTTCAAAATACTCTCCCAACTGACCCCTTCATTCTGCTTAGGACATTTTTCTTTCCTCCTATCTTATCACCTCATCTCAAGACTATTCAAGTGCTGCCCCAACTATCTGAAACTCCTTGCCTCGCTCCATTAGACTATCTTCTTGACTCAAAACCTTTAAAAAAATACTAAAAATACCCCTTTTTAAAAAATCAGCCTTAATATGTACAACTGCACACTCCAAAGCTTAATAACACTTTCACCCACAATCTACAGTACAACACACAGACACCTTCACAAGACTAAACAAATTGCTTTTACATTGCCATCTTTAATTTCCCTTAGATTGTAAGTTTGCTCCTTTCTATCTTGTGTCAGTGCTTTGGAAGCAAGCACTATGAACATTTGATTCTAAGCTCTCCATTATTTATAAGGTGTTCATTTTGTTCTGCCGTGTACTCAACAGAGCTACGGAATATTCTAGAGCGTAATAAATAAAGATAATAATATTATTAATAATAATAATAATAATAAAAATTGTAATAATGTTCCCAGCAATGGTTGTTAACGTGCAGCTGAGACATGGTCCAGGTTGGCACAGTATATTACATGCATGTGCAGTCCTACAGAGCCTCTATCCACATATGCTACAGTGGGTACACCCAGACATGTAGTCTCTGGCGAATGTCAAATCAATAACATATATAGTTGTCGTAATTGCGTGTGTCCATCACACAATGTTAAATGTTACGGTTTGCGCATGCACAATGCATGGCATGAGCTGCGTATGCATTCCGGGTTGTGTATGTGCAATGTGCAGCGTGAGCTGCGCATTCAAATTGTGTGGCGGGGGGGCGCTTGCGCATGTGCATTGTGTGGAGGGACAGGGGAAAAAGAGTCACAGGGAAGGGAGATGGGGTAAAGGAGAGGGGGAATGGAGGCTCAGGGGAGGGAGAGGGGGGAAGGAGGCACAGGGGAAGGAGAGGGGAAGAGACACGTGGCAGGGAGGGGGAAAAAACACAGTGGAGGGAGAGGGAGGGCTAAAGACACAGGGGAGAGGGGGAAGAGACACATGGGAGGGAGTGGGGGGAAAGAGGAGGTCTACTTAACAGACAGAGCAAAAGGCAACAAGAACAGAAAGCAGACATAAAACTCTTCTAACAGTTCTCGAAACTGATGGCTTCTTAACAACTCTATGATATTTGGAGAACTTAGTGAAAGACTTCACATATTCTTATAATATATATTGTGATGGTGTGTCACCAGAGGGCAGTAGAGAGCCCTTCAAGACTTCTCCCCAGGAGTGAGATGGTTAAGGAGATCCTTAAAAAGCTTGTCTGTAGCTGCAATCAAGACTGGCGGTTGCTGTCTCCAGGTGGAAAGCTGTTTGACAGTGCTGGAGTGTTGTGGAAGTGTGCAGGGCCGAAGTCAGAGGCCACACTGAAAACTAATGGACCAAAGCCAGAAGCTTTGAAGAGCGAGCATGCAGATAAGAGGAAAAGAAAGTCCCTTAAGGTGATGACCGAGAGAGGGATCTGCTTCGGAAAGAGAGGCCGGAGATACAGAGCCTGAGAGAGAGGTAAGAGGGAAAGACACCTCTGCAACTTATGTTTGGACTGTATGTTTGGACTTCTATATAAGATAGTAAGGGAACTACAGTTTAGTTATGCAGGGCTTTAAAGAGAAGCTAGGACTTATTTTCTGTTTGGTTTATTTTCTGTTGTATGCTGACAAATAAACAGCACAAATCTGCTAAACATTTAAAGGGCTCCTGCTTTCTCCATTTTGGTGCTGGATATTAGGACACGGATCCTGAGAGTGACAGTGAATCTGTCACAATATATATATATATATATATATCACATATATAGTTGTGAGCATACAAGCTTGATTAAACCGTTGCTCACGCTTGCGAGGGCCGCAGTTGCTGGCATGGAGCGCCAAAGACGCTCCTTGCCAGCAACTGAGGCCCTCTTGGTCAGTAACTGGAACCTGAATCACTGTATTTACCTGCTTGCGGGCTCGCATAGCAAGCCCGCGGCCCTCCCGTCGCGCTAATAAAGAACCGGAAGTGGGTGTACCAGAACTCATTGTACAAAACTTCAACGCAAACAACACGACACAGCAACTGCGACCCTCGCAAACTATACATCGCAAACAACATACGAGACACGTTACCACTCATTACGACCTCGCAAAAATCGCCCGCAACCCGCAAACAGGAAAAAATGAAAAACACAATAAATATACACAACACATACATAAAAAGCTTACCTACAGCAAGAGGAACCATCCAGGACCTCAAAAAATTAAGTTACACCTTAATTTAACTCAAAATAAAAGAGTTTAAACACTCAAAAATCTCTAAGCGACAGAAAAAATGGCCGCCGAAACAAAACAAAAATGAGGCTACAGCACTCTAAACACGCAAAACACCACAAGAAACACGCAAAACACCACAAAACATCTACGGATATTCCGATACAGACGTATACCACACATTACCCGCCATTTTAGAACAATGCGGAAGTACACAACTACGCTAACGGTTTGGTCTCGCTCGCGCATTCACACTATTACACTGCACACATTCAGCACGCTTACACAGCAGCTCCACACCACTAATGCTACAGCAACATCAAAATAGATTGCCAGCTCTTCAACACAATGCTTCAAAATAGGTAAAGTATATTCATTTATTAATGGATTATATATTTCATTATTACACACCAAACAGCATTAGCTACCTTACAATTTCATTGCCGTCCTTTTTTGACTGTAATTCTCTAGTATATATATATATATATATATATATATACATATATATATATATATATATATACATACATATATATCACATATAATAGTTGTCAAACTGTGATTCGTCGTCACACTTTGCGACACTTTGCAGTTTGACAACCATGATTGATCGCAACCTCACCGGCTGCGTCTCTATCTCTACAAGCCTCCTCCATCCCTGCAAGAACATGGCCATGTGCCAGATCTCAGCAGGGACGCGATCGTGAGCCACCGCAGGGGCCCTGTATGTATGATCACTAGACAGTCTCTCCTAAGCACTCCCCCTCTCTCAGGACTCTCTCTCTCTCCTCAGCATTCTCTCCCCTGTAGTCAGATTGGAGCAGGTCTGTCTCTCTCGGCACCAGCGCTGCTCCCTGTACTGAGGTGTCAGTGATGTCTGAGCTTGGTGTTCTGTGTGTGATTTGCAAGAAATGTGTTTATAAAGCCATTTTTTGTTTCATATTTGTGTAAACTAACAAACAAACAAGTTTCGTCTACTTGCAATTTCGGATTGTTGTAAAATAACAAATTCAGATGAATTAACAAGTTTTGCCAATTTGCTGTTTCAGATTGATGTAAAATAAAGCATTTAGGCAATTTTTTGTTTCATATTTATATAAACTAACGAATTAACAAGTTTCGTCAATTTGCAATTTCGGATTGATGTAAAAAATCGAATTCAGATGAATTAACACTTTTCATCAATTTGCCATTTTAGATTGATATAAAATAAAGCATTTAGGCAATATTTTGTTTCATATTCATATAAACTAATGAATGAACAAGTTTCGTCAATTTGCCATTTCGGATTGATGTAAAATAACAAATGCAGATGAATTAACACGTTTGGCCAATTTTCTGTTTCAGATTGAAGTAAAATAATGAAATTAGGCAATTTTTTGTTTCATCACATATAATAGTTGTCAAACTGCGAGACGTTGTAACGCTTTGCGAGGTGTGTACGACTTAAGCAATGAGCGCTGAAGCGAAGCAGGCTCTTATAATACGAGACGCAAGATTTAGAAAAAAAATATGAGACGCAGGACTTCAAAAAAAAAAGATACGAGACGCAAAAATTTAAGAGATTAGCGGCCAAACAAAAAACCTGAAAAACACACTAAATACCCCCCCAAAAAATACAAAAACATCACAGACAGCATGGGGCAACAGCCAGGATATCTGGGAGTGAGGTGGAATGCAAATTTAACTCAATTTAGACGATTTACTTAACTACATATACATAAAAATAAATATCTCTCTCAGAGGACCAAAAGTACACGACAGGAGAGGCTTGCAATGAGCGCCGAAGTCTTCAAATGTTATTGCCCCATCATTTTTGAAGTGCAAGTCGCTAGTATATGTATAATTGGCACTTAATTCAGGACAAAGTTCTATACCTGTTTACTATGTGTCTCTGTTATGTTATCACTGATTTAAACAGAGATATTAACAGAGGGAAGGTGTCTTTTGTGAAGGGCCCACCACAGAAGGGGGCCCCTTGCCAGCATACATTTATATTATGTTCAGACATGTCTGTCATCAGAACTTCCTAAAAACAGCCTGTCAGATATATTTGTCTACCCTCCATTTAACAAAATGTCACTGCTGCATATGCAGTTAATGTAAAGAATGGCTGTAGCAGATGGGGTACATTGGTTGCATCAGGTTGGGGAGACCCGTACTTGGCCTCAAGATTTCTGATGGACTTAAATGACCAATGTAATACCCTGAGAAGCGGAGCTACTTCTTTTAATTATATATTGACCATTAATATCAATCATTTTCAATTATTTCTAAAAGCAAAAATCAATATCAAACTTATCCAAATCTTATCCACTCTGATATATATATATATATATATATGTATATATATATATATATATATATATATATACATATATATACATATATATATATATATATACTAGAATTGACTACATATTTCTAATGATACAGAGCCCCTGCTGTTTTTCTGACAAGGTTACTTTAGTCCATTCTATACAGATGGTGGGTTGGATCTGTTATCAGTTTCCAGAAGTCTTTTCTCTCAGTTTAACTTCAAACACACCTAAATCATAGACATGGATGGAGTAAAATTGTTTTTCCCCCAACATTCGGTTTTCCTCATAATGAAACGTTTTTTTTTCTCAGCATTTCCGATTTTCATGTTCACAAGTTCATTTATAGGACTATGAATCAGAACCATATCCATACATTTGGGCTTGAGAAAGATATAACTTCAGTAAAAATATTACACCTGAACTGTGTTATATTGCAATGAAACCTCATCCACTTTGACAGGTAATGGATGCCAGAGCTTTTTCTGAGGCAATACACAAAATTATTCCTTTTCGAGTAATGATTTATCAAAAGGTAATTTGTTAATTAAGTTATATTTCTAAATGTCCGCCGAAAAAAAAGATTGCAATTGGCAAATACCCCAAATACATATATTTGTTGTCCTCTAAAGGTTTGGGTAATAAGTACTTTTAATTACTATGTATCTTTCTATTTGATTAGTTTGTATCTCTGATCTTCTAGTTATTTTTTCTTTTGTTCACCTAGAAAGGTGCAGCAGGAATTCCATGGTTCAATATTGGCCCTGAAATACTGAACTTGTAGACACATTAAATTCTCCTAACGTGTAAAAACATAGCTCGTAATGTAGCCCGCAAGACTTATGGCTATTAGACTGGCCTCTTAAACCAGCCCACCTTGCGGGGTAGGAGCCAGAAAACCCTACGGGACGAGAGAATTTGACTTGCAAGCCCACAAATCTTTTGATCTGTCAAGCCCTTAACCGCTACATTCCAATCTCGCTATTAAATTGCATCAAAATCACTGGCGTTCAACCCTGTAACTCAGAAATGGAGCCAAGAAGCCAATGAGTGCTAGAGAGGACATGCAGGGGGGGGGGGTAAAGTCCAATCCATAGCACTTTAAATGCAAATATACACACACTACTGTACTTTTCTCAACAGGGAAAGTGATGTCAGGTCTTAGAATTAATAGCACAATATTCTCAAGCTCGCAAATCGGACAAATAAAATAATTTATTTCATGTTTAAATTCTGTTTTATATCGATCCCGACAATCAATGTGTTAATACATATTATGGAACTTGCATGTAATAGAATATCATATTTACAGCTTTATCAATATTTCATTATATCTGGAATGTCGGTCCAATCGTAACTCGTAATTAAACCCCGTAAGACTGAAATCCCACCTATATTTTTCAGTGACGTAATTCTGACGATCTCTGTTTCCATTGGCTCCATCTAAACCTGTACCTAGGAGTTTGACTAATTGATCACGTTCACAGCCAGACATTCAATGAGCGACAAATGATTTATTGGTTTGCCTCTCAAACCAGTAGCTTGCAGCATATTCTAATTTAATAATCGGTCAAATTTCCAGCCCGTAGTTGTTGCAGGTCTCACATTGCACATACAAGCTTGGAATTTAATGTGGCTATTGAACACTTAATAACATATTTTCACTTTATTTGAGCACCTTCTAAGACTAGTTTTACACATGGCCGGATCTTCCATTAGGCAAATTAGGCACTTGCCTATTTTTAATTAATTAAAAATAAAATTGAGAAAAAACAATCTAGAAATTCCGGGCACCCCCCAAGTGATACCTCCCTGCATTTGGGGTGGGGAAGGGTGATTTGCTGCATATATTTGCCCTTTTATGCATTTTTAAAATGTGGTACGTGCTGTCAGGGGTTCCCTGATTTTATTGCATAGGGGCTCAAAAAAGCTAACTACGGGCCTGGCTTTACCATTTTCTTACAGAAGTTTTTTGATCATCAAACCTTATCAGTTGTTTGAACCAAACAGTTTTCAAGGCAACAATAGTTTTTTTGTGCTATATTTCATTATTTTTTTAATATAAAATAAAAAGACATCACAATGGCCATCAAATACTATCATTTATTACAAAGACATGAGCCAAACCATCATTTACACAATAAAGTAAAATGGCACATAATACTAGAGTATCCACTGTGTTTGGCTTTGGTACCAAATTCCTTTTCATTTAGCACAGTAATTGTATCTCCAGCGTCTATCCCTGCAGAGCAAAGAAGATGAATTTAATATTACCACCAATATTAGATCCAGGAGTAACATTTTGTTAATGTCTGTATACATGAGCTCCTGGTTTAGCCCAGGCCGTTCAGCTACGAAAAATATACCAGCAGGACCTTCTATTTATATTAGCTAAAGGGGTCCTGCAAAGCTTCACAAAACATGTAATTCACAGCTAAAATGGGATGAGTTAAGAATGTATGTGACACAAAATGCTTGATTAATACAGAGAGAAACTTAAGAAGACTTTCTCTACAAAACACTGAGGCAAACAAACTGATTGTGTCTCTACAAAAGGAATTTTTGAAATTTTTGATTTGATAGCCTTCTTTATAAGTGCTAATATAGATTATATTATTTTATTGGCAACAATTTATCATGCTTGGACACCCTAGTTGTTTCTTTTTAAGCTGTGGAGTAGGTTGACAAGTATAACTATGCAAAATTAGAATTCTCTGCTAATTTAAACATGGCAGCCTACAGCACAGCTCACACAGAAGCCAGCCTGGACAGTCATTTTTTTTCATTTATAAGCTATGATGCAGGCTGATAGGTTTCCTTTTGCTTCTCCGTTGCCATAACATGGCAATCTGCATCACAGCTTATACAGAAGCAAGCGAGCCATACTGCTGGGTTAAATATGAGTTAAATAGTTTATTGCAATGTGTATTGTCTCTAATATTAAACTTGCTTGAAATAAAGATGCCTCTTTCAGACAGACAATTTGAGAAGGCCTTGCCATTCATGTTAAAAAATGCTTGCATACATATACTAAATATTTATTTGTTATTAAGGTTGAATGTGTCACTTTGAATACAGGTCATCTTAAGGTTCATACATCTCCTCTATATATATGGAATGCTTTCGATACTTACTCTCTGTTGTTATCATGGAAACTGGATGCCCCCACTAGGTAGTAATTAGGAGGTGCGTCCCACCTTAGGTAATCGTCAAACTCATTCACATAGTTGCTCCACTTGCAGTCTTTAGAAACTGAAATTTCCCCACTGCAGCATAAAAACCTCCATCTGGGAATTAGAGCATCAGCGCTTATTCCAGAAGATCTCAACCCAAAAGACAGCCTAAACTTTGTATTTATGCAAAGTCCAATAATCCTAGTGAGAAATTTTAATTGTCTGTAGATAATCGGATGTCGGACTATGATGAACAAATATTGTTCCAGTATGTATTATCATTGTGTGGCCACTCGAGATTGTGGTGTGTCATATACAAAACAGTAACAAATCAGGGAGGGAGGGAATGTTTGTGAACTACAAAACAAAAGGCATAAACCATTTTTGGTCCACACCTAGACTAGTTGCCCTCTTTTATGGTAAAGGTTACAGGATTTGTTAGCTGCCCTATTCCTCTGCAAGCCAATGGGCATTCAATAAATGTATTTCACAATTATTTCTAAAATATTGAAAAAATAGATGATGGATAGGTATATAATTACTTCTAAGATTTCTCTATAAAATGTTATACATTTTACAGTGGGTATTTTGTGATTCTCGATATTATGTGATGACACGTATTTGTCGAAACCCCATCCTACTTTCTGCTGTATATTTAGGGGTGGGCAAGATAGTGAAAAACCAAGAATGAGACAGAAACAGAAGAGATATGCTCTCAAATATTTAGATGCTGGTGAGCTGAAAGGGGTCATTTCATTTTCCTTGTCAGTATAAATTAGGGTACCTCCTCTGCCATCTTTTCTTAACTCTGTTTCATTAATGATCTCAATGTCAAAAATAACATTAAAGAAACAAATGCAGTTAAAGAGGAGGTTTTAAACATTAAAAATAGCATTGACATGAAAATATTATATAGTATAGAGGTATATTTAGTTTTATTGTTTTAAACTAATCAGAGCCTGTACAAATATACTGAAGACATTGCTGATTTGCTGAAAACGTATTTCTTTCTCTAACAAGGTGATATACTGCTATCTTGTTAGACACATCACATACCAAAATAATAGTCCTGGTAGCAGTGGCAGAGTTAGAGAATGGAGGGCCCTGGTGTAATAACAATGTTGGGGCCCCCAAAGGGGGTTGTAGAAAAGGTTTTTGTTCTGTTTCGCCCTGTGCCAATTTACTCACTGCCCCTCCCCAAGACCCCTTCCCATAACATCTCGCATCCTTAAGACCCCTTCCCAAAATAGTACCCTTTCCCTTTCATGCTGTCTGTGAGAAACTCCTCTGATACCAGGGTAAGGGCGTCTCTACACTACACTACACTACAGAAATAGATATACTATCTCTACATAGCACCCAGTCCCTCGCAACATCTACCTGCACACAACGCATCAAACACTACACTACAGCAGAAAAAAAATTAAATGCAAAAAAAAGAGGAAGGCCTTGGTGCACTGCACCATTGGTAAATCCACCCCTGCCTTTTAGAACAAGATAACCAGTATCAATTATATTTACCTCCTGTCCTCTCTTTTGTTATCATGGAAACTATCCATACCAGAGAGGACAGAGCCAAATGGGCATACAAAGTCGAATGGTTGGTCAAAGTCATTGACGTAGCCAGTCCAATAGCAAGAGGAAGCCCGGCTGAAAGTGTCCTTACAGCTGAAGTCCCATAGTCTGTCTTCGTGGCTATTATGATGGATACTGGAGAGAGATAAAAACGATATCAGAGAAGGTGCATTACATTTCGGAGTACCTATTATTAACAAAAAATATCAACCATTAAACTGAGGTTAGACACCAAAATAACACAAACATAATTCATCATAAAAGTGTCTCTATATAAAAGACATAAAAATATTTGCAAAGGTTAGACCTTGGATCAATATCCTACATATCATACTATCTGACATAACGGTGTATGCCCTTTCTAATCAAAAATATATCAAATTCCATTTTTAAAGTTATCTATTGACACAGCCTGGTTTGGTAGTACATTCCTACAATCTGTTAAGAATTTTTTTATTTCTTTAATGTGATTTTTTTTTTTTCTAACATCAAGGGGTGACCTCTTGCCATCTGTAAGCTTCTTGGCAAGAAACGTTCATTTGGCAAAACCCTACACTGAATACGGATGTATTTATATAAGGTAATCAGATCATCACTTTTTCAAGAGAAAATAATAATATAATTTGGTTAGCCTCCCTTCATAACTAATTCCCTCCAGTTTTCTTGTTATTTATTGCCATTCTCTGAAAGGCTTCTAGCTCTACAATGCCCTTCTCTTAAGTGTTGCCCCATATTTCAAATGAGGTCTTATAGGGGATTTATGTAGTGGCAGAATTATATTTGCTTCCCTTGCTTCTATACTCCTCTTAATACATGCTAATATTGTACTTGCCTTTACTGCTGCTACCTTACATTGAGCACTGTTACCTAGGTGGCTGCCCACAAGTAATCCCAAATCCCTTTCAATATCTAATACCCTAAATTTGTTTGATTTAGATAACATATTGCATCCTTATTTTTCCTTCCTAAATGCAAAAATTAAACATTCTTCTATGTTAAACCTCATTTGCCATTTAGCCGCCCATTCTTCTAGTATATTCTACTCCCTTTGGAGGGAAAGCAAGTCCTGGCCTAATTTAATTGTGTTGTACAGTTTAGTGTTCTCAGCAAATATGGAGACATTGCTCCCCAGTCCTACTTCTACATCATTAATCAATATATTAAAAAGAAGGGGATCTAGTACTGAACCCTGAGATACCCCACTTACCAATTACCGTATATACTTGAGTATAAACCGAGTTTTTCAGCCCTTTTTTTAAGGCTGAAAAAGCCCCCTTCAGCCTATACTTGAGTCACACTGCTCCTGCTGCTATATCCCTGCCCTGTGTCTCTCCCCCCTCCCCTGTTTACCCCCTCCCTCTCCTGTGTCTCTTTCCCTCCCCAGTGTCTCCTTCCCTCCCTCTCTATTTCCCCTCGCTTACCCCCCCCGCCCTTTCCCCTCACTTACTTTCATCAGCTGCTCCTCTGCGCGTCTTCTTGCTGTGTCGGGACCCGGCATATGCTAATGACGTGTTGTCACATGCGTGTCACGTCAATAGCATATCCCGACTCATCCTCCTTATCTTCCCTTCTCCCATCTAATCACTTTCCCCCTCTCCAATTACGCCTCCTCGCCCTTTTTCCCTCACTTACCTTCATCAGCTGCATATGCTAATGACGTGATGTCATGTCATTAGCATATGAAGGGTCCTGACAAAGCTGGAAGATATGCAGAGGAGCAGCTGATGAAGGTAAGTGAGGGGAAAGGGAGAGGGGGAAGGAAAGTGAGGGGAAAGTGAGGGGGTGTAAGTGAGGGGAAAGAAAGAGGGGGGGGGTAAGTGAGAGAAAAGGGAGTGGAAGTAAGTGAGGGGAAAAGAGAGGAGGGTTAGTGACGGGAAAGGTAGAGGGGGGTAAGTGAGGTGAAAGGGAACTTAAGTGAGGGGAAAGGGAGAGGGGGTGGTAAGTGAGAGGAAAGGGAGTGGGATAAGTGAGGGGAAAGGGAGAGGGGGTAAGTGAGGGGAAAGGGAAGGGGGGTAATTGGAGAGGGGGGAAGTGATTAGGAAGGAGGATGAGGAGGGATGATGAGGAGGGAGGATGAGGAGGATGATAAGGGAGGGAATGAGATACAGGGGAGGGAGGGGGGAGAGAAACAGGGGAGGGAAAGGGGGGGGCACAAGAAAGGGGCACAGAGGGGAGGGAGAGGGGGGACACAAGAAAGGGGCACAGAGGGAACACAAGAGGGGGGGACACAGGCCACAAGAGAGACACAGGAGGCAGCGCATTTCCCACCCTGGGCTTATACTCGAGTCACTAAGTGTTCCCAGTATTTTGGGGTAAAATAGGTGCCTCATCTTATATTCGGGTCGGCTTATACTCGAGTATATACATTAGTCCAATTTGAATATGTTTAATTTGTTTCCTGCCTTTTAACCAGTTCTCTATCTATATGCAAATATTTACTGCAATTTGTGTTTTCTTCATTTAGTACAATAGCCTCCCTTGTGACACTGTATCACAAGTCTTTGGAAAGTCCAAAAAGACTATATCAACAGAGTGACCCTGATCCAAATCACTGCTTATCTTCTTATGGAAACTAATTACATTCATTTCACAAGACCTCTTTTCATAAAACCATGCTTATTCCTACTTATTATCTTGTTCTATTAGATATATTTCTGAAAACAGCACTATTTCCCCCCTCCTCCCGTGTCTCTCCCCCTCTCTCTCCCCTGTGTCTCTTCCAGCCCTCCCCCTCCCGTGTGTCTCTTCCACCCCTATGTCTCTTACATCCCCTCTTCCTCCCCTTTTCCCACCCCTGTGTGCTTTTCCCCCTCTCCCTCCCCTGTGTCTCCTCTCCCTCATCTCACTCCCTTGTGTCATTCCCACATTATCTTCTGTGTCTCTTCACCCTTCCCCTTGCCCTGTGTCTCCTTCCCCTCTCTCCCTCCTCTGTGTCATCTTCCACCCATCTCGCTCCACTGTGTCGTCTTCCGCCATCTCCCTCCAATGTGTCTACTTCCCCCATCTCCCTCCCCTGTTCCTTTTAACCCCTCCCCTATTTCTCTTTCCCCCTTTCTCTCCCCTGTGTCTCTTTCCCTCCCCTGTGTCTCCCCCCCCACACTTTCCCCTCTCTCCTTCCCTTATGACTCTCCCCCCCATGTTTCTCCCCCTCTCCCTCCCCTGTGTTTCTCCCCTCGTCTCCCTCCATTGTGTCTGCTTCCCCCATCTTCGTCCCCTGTGCCTTTTTCCCCCTCTACTATTTTTCCTCCTGTTTCTTTCCCCTGTGTCTCTTTACTTGCCCTGTGTCTGTCCCTGGCCACTCTTTCCCGCTCTCCCTCCCTTGTGTCTCTTCCCCCACTGTGTTTCTCCCCTCCTCTGCCTCCACTTTGTCTCCTTCCCCCCTCTCCCTCCCCTGCGTCTCCTTTCTCCCCCCCCCCCGATAGTCTCCCTCCCCATGTCTCCTTTCTGCCTCCCTCTCTCTCCCCTGTGTCTCCTTTCTCTCTCCCTCCCGCTCCCAGCGCACATGCCACGCGTTGTGCATGCGCGCCACTGGATGGAAAAATAACTTAAAACCAGTATATTAATCCCACTGTTAACAATAAGCCTTTCATCCATTTATTGTCCCATTATTGCACTGTAATACATTTACCTTATTATCATGCCAATGCTCTGATGAGCTTGACACTGGAAATTCAAAGGTTGGTCATAGTTATTGACCCATCTATTATTTTTTCCTGCTGAAAAAACATAAAAAATATGTGTTATAGTTTTTCAAGATATTACTTTATTACTTTTTATGCAAGGCTATTTTCTCAAATATTTTCTTATGTATAGCCAGCCTTTCCAGATATATCTGTGTTTTACAGATAAGGTTCTTCTACTGTCTTGTTGAACAACTTTGCCCAAGGATGTAGCCTATGGATGAGTCCTGGAAACACTGGTGGGCCTTAGATGCAGTCAATAAATATTTGCCACCATATTGTTAATGGAGTATATAGTATAAAAGTACCACACAACTGCTTCTTTACACATAATTACATTATAATAATCACACACATAATCCTCCCGCTCCCCCACTTCCTACACATGAGGATGGTGAGTAATACAAACTCGGAGTGAATTATCTTTCACCTGAAATAAGTCTGATATTTTTAGGTTTATTTAATTATCAGCTTCCTGGTAGACAAATTCAACTCCTCCATTAACCTTCTAGGGGTGAATACCAGCAGCAGAAGTCTGACCTCTGACAAAAAGTTTAATATCAATCAATGGCTAAATACAATATCTTGCTCCTCTTTTAGAGCACCTCAGTGGTCCTTTAAAGGGCCAATTTAACAACCTATATTTTTAAAAACTCTATTTTAAAGAACTAGTATTGATAATAATAAATACAATCTGTGCAATTGTAGGCAGTCCTGGCTATTGTTGTTTTCTAATACATGACCCAATCAGTGACTATATATTTCTTGTAAAAAGATCATTTTTGTGATCTAAAAGAATTGTTAGGTAGAGATTAATAGCAAAAAACATTTATTAAATGCTTACTATGCTTTTCAATGCTTTTTAATGTTTGGAGTGTTAGGAACCACATTAAACAATCAAAGAAAAATGCAAACAATACCTTCTTCTGGAACAACACGTCCTGTGGATGTATTTGCAAATGCAGCCGTAATGGCCAGAAACAGAGTCACTGCCACCTTCATGATAGAAAGCGTCACAGTCTGGATCTCACAGGAGGTCTGAGGAAGTCTCAACTCTGCTTGGTTTAGACCAAAACTTGTAAGACTTATATATTGCTCTGAGTTATTGACTTATATGTTAACTAACTGTCCTTCAGATATCAGACCCGAAATAAATCAACTGAAGGTCAGCAGTCAAATCCTTATCATGACCCGTGAGCATATATTGACATTTATATTACATGAACTAGAAAAAACAAGTAGAGCATGAATAGATCCAGATGTAGTATAGATTTTATTAAAACAAGAAACAACCATCTAAATTCTTCTATTTATAAGCAAAAAAAATGTATAAAGCTGATCATCTAAACAATGGAAATATTATTGCTTCAGCTATAGAGATGGAAATCAATGTAAAGCTTTTAAATGCAGTATCAAAAGGATATATAGAAAGGGAGGTGATGACTCAAATATCAGTACTCTGTAACAATAAAAAAGAATGTCCTCTATTTAAAAATGAGAATCCAATTACACAGTGTTTATTTTTGTGTAACTAGAATTAAATAGCAGTTTTTATATCACATATAATAGTTGCCAAACTACGAATCGTCGTCACGCAAAGCAAGGAACGCGAAGCGAGGGGCAGCATTTGGGGAAGGTGGAGGCTTTAAGGTGCATAACCGCATAATCCTTAACTCGCACACTAACAACACAACCCCGCATTGTTAACTCGCAGCACTTTCCCTACGGCGCGTTAAAACACCATACAAATCTCCCACACAAACGTCAAGTCGCAGCACTTACTCCTACGACACCACACACCACCGGACAAAACTCACAGCACTTAGCCGATCAAACATGATGATCGCAGGACTTAGAAAAAAAACAATTACGACTCCAAATACGAGTCGTAAAAATACGAACTTAGCGGCCGAGACGCGCAAACCAAAAAACAGTAAAAACACACTAAATACACCAGAAAAAAATTACAAACACATCACAGAGAGCATGGGGCAATTTCGCCACTTGAAAATCGCCTAAGCGAGGATAAAAATGGCTGTCGAAAAAAATTAAAACGAGGCTACACGACTGTGAAGCGAGCAAAATATAGCCAGACATGTAGCAGTGTGACAAGGCACGCATGAGGTACTACAGCAGACTGTTACTAAAGACTGAAAATTCTTCTGACGCACGTAGCACATACAAAATTGCCGTCATTTTACGACAATCAATAATGCAATAACGTATCTCAAATGGCGGCTTTCCTGCCTAAACTAATGGTTCTGGCTATTAAAAAAATATATTACTAAAAAAAACATTACCGTATATACTCGAGTATAAGCCGACCCGGGTATAAGCCGAGGCACCCATTTTACCACAAAATACTGGGTAAAATGAGTGACTCGTGTATAAGCAGAGGGTGGTAAATGTGCTGTCCTCTGTGTCCCTCTTTGTCCCCCTCTCTCTCCGTGTCTCTTCTCCCCTCTCCCTTCCCTGTGTCTCTTCCAACCTCTACCTTCCCTGTGTCTCTTCCTCCCTCTCCCTGTGTCGCTTCCCCCCTCTCCCTGTGTCTCTTCCCCCCTCCCTTCCCTGTGTCTCTTCCCACTCTCCCTTCCCTGTGTCTCTTCCCCCCTCCTCATCCTCAACCTCCCTCCTCATCCTCAACCTCCCTCCTCATCCTCAACCCCCTCCTCAACCCCCTCCTCAACCCCCCTCCTCACCCTCCCTCCTCAACCCCCCATCCTCAACCCCCCCCATCCTCAACCCCCTTCCTCATCCTCAACCTCCCCCCTTAACCCCCCCATCCTCAACCCCTTCCTCAACCTCCCTCCTCAACCCCCCATCCTCATCCTTAAACCCCCATCCTCATCCTCAACCCCCTTCTCAACCCCCATCCTCATCCTCTCTCCTCAACCCCCCATGCTCAACCCCCCTCCTAAACCCCTCCTCCTCATCCTCAACCTCCCTCCTTATCCTCAACCTCCATCCTCAACCTCCCTCCTCAACCTCCCTCCTCAAACCCCCTCCTCAACCCCCATCCTCAACCTCCCTCCTCAACCTCCCTCCTCAACCCCCCATCCTCAACCTCCCTCCTCAACCCCCCATCCTCAACCCCCTCCTCAACCCCCCCATCCTCAACCCCCCCATCCTCAACCCCCTCCTCAACCTTCCTCCTCAACCCCCCATCCTCAACACCCCAATCCTCATCCTCAACCCCCATCCTCAACCCCCATCCTCAACCCCCCCATCCTCAACCCCCCATCCTCAACCCCCATCCACAACCCCCTCCTCAACCTCAACCCCAACCCACCTCCTCAACCTCAACCCACCTCCTCAACCCACCTCCTCAACCTCAACCCACCTCCTGAACCTCAACCCCCCCTAACCTCAACGCCCCTCAATCCCCCTCAACCCCAACCCCCCTCCTCAACCTAAACCCCCCTCAACCCCCTCCTCGCCCTAAACCCCCCTAAATGCCCCCCCCCCTCACTTACCTGCTTGTACTCCGGCCTCCGCTCCTTGACCAGGCGTGCATGTGATGTCACATGCTTGCCGCGTCATTAGCATATACTGGGTTACGACTCGTATTTTGCCGGCACCCGGTATATGCTAATGACGCGGCGCGCATGTGACGTCACATGCGCGCCGGCGCCGGGTTAAGGAGCGGAGGCCAGAGCACAAGCAGGTAAGTGAGGGGAGAGGGGGGAGGTATTTAGGGGGGTTTAGGTGGACGAGGTGGGTTGAGGGGGGTTTAGGTTGAGGAGGGGGGAGGGAAAGAGACACGGGGTAGAGAGACACATGGGGGGGTTAGAGACACATGGGGGGGTTAGAGACATACAGGGGGGTTAGAGAGACACAGGGGGGTTAGAGAGACACTGGGGAGAGTGATTCGAGTATAAGCCAAGGGAGCCCTTTTTTGCCTTAAAAAAAGGGCTGAAAAACTTGGCTTATACTCGAGTATATACGGTACCTTACTACATTTTGCAATACCTGTACTTTATCAAGTTTGTCAATCATTAACCATTTCAAATATGTTTATTAATTCATTAATTAATTTTTAATGGACATTAATGTATTAATTAGTAATTATTTATAAAAATTGTATACAATTGTCACTACCTTTACTTTATGATTACATTATTGATTAACTCTTTATAATTATATAATATTTAGTCATTGATTAATTACTAATGTTCCTTAATTAATTAATAATTAATTAATCATAATAAGAAAGTTAATAACAAATTTATAAGAAAATATGTATATTTCACACTGGACTTACATTTTGGGGTTGATGCTCAACTATTAATGTTCATTAATTACTTAATCATTAAGACAAGTAATGTTCATTAATTAATTATTAATTAGTTATAATAACAAATTTAGTAAAAAAGGGATAAAAAAATATGTATATTTCACAGTGGACTTACATTCGTAGTTGCCTCTCAGCTATTAATGTTCATTAATTACTTCATTGATCATTCATAAAACAAATATTTTAGGGAAAATGCCTGAAAACATATGTACATTTTGCACTGCACTTACATTTCAGTGGTGCTGCTTAATTATTACATTGCTGTTATATTTATTTTTTCAGCCTTCATTATTAATGCACTTATTTTTGTGTGTTGATGCTTAATTATTAATGTTCATTTGAAAATTGAATGCATCACAAAATAGGTAGATTTTACAGTGTAATCATATTTATCTGTTGCTGCTCATTCTCTCAAAGCAATAGGATCCTCAAATCGCTTAAATATTTAGATTACTTTATTACATTTTATAGTGCATTTACTTATATTTTGCATGTATGGTAAACATCATACAAACATTAACAATGCTTTTCATTTTATTTCACAGTTTGATCATCTGGGCACCTGACTAGATGCGCGCCACGTCATTAGCATATACCCGGTACCGGCACCCGGTATATACTAATGACGTGGCGCGCTTGTGACGTCACTGCATTAGCATATACCGGGTCCCAGCATCCGGTATATGCTAATGACGTGGCGCGCATGTGACGTCTCATGTGCGCCACATCAAGACCCGGAAGGAGAGGAGGCTGGAGCAGGTAAGTGAGGGGAGATGGAGGTTAAGAATGAGGGGGGGGGGATTGAGGATGAGGAGGGAGTAGGGAAAGAGACTCGCGGGTTTAGAGAGACACGGGGGGTAGAGAGACACGGGGGTTAGAGAGACACAAGGGGGGGTTAGAGAGACACAGGGGGGGAGAGAGACAAGGGGGAGTTAGAGAGACATGGGGGGGGGGAGAGTGACTCAAGTATAAGCTGAGGGGGCCTTTTTAGCCTTAAAAAAAGGGCTAAGAAACTCGGCTTATACTCGAGAATATATACAGTATATCTTTTGACAGATTTCTCACGTCTCCACCTGCCTGAACGTAGGAGTCGTCTCTGCAGGATTTCACATTATAGAACATCTACTTCACAGGTATATGATTTTGTGATGAGATTCTTTACAAATATAGGATGAAGTATTTTTGTAAGCTCATTGATGACAGATATTGCTTAATTCATTTATGTCATTGATTTTAAAAATTCATCAATAATTACAAGCAAAAAAAAAAGAATACATATATACTTAGCTATTGATGTTTTAACTAATTACACTTTAACATCATATCTTGACTCATTGATTAATTATGCATTAGATCTTCATTTATTCATTAATTTATGTACTACCAAAAAAAAATTACTTTCACGCCAACCTATACTTTTCTCAGAGCTATTTCCGTTTACCCTTCTTTACGAAAACATGTTTAGAATTTGTAGTGATAGCACTTTTACATTCTTTTATTCATGCGTATTCTTTCATTCATTAATTCATCATTATGTTACTGCTCATTTTCTAACAGGGATAGGACCTTAGAAGCAGTTAAATATTTAATTTCATGTATTATATTAGGTCACTTTTTAACATTTTAAAATGCTTTTAACATATATGTATGATTAGGATTTACGTTTGCTATGTATGCCAATTAAAATGCATATTTAAAACCTCTTTATATGTAATTTTACAGATCCATCATCTCTGTACCTCCCTGAAGACATAAGTGACGTCTGCAGTATTTCAGTTGATATCACATCTAATTGACAGGTATCATTATTGATGACATTATTTATTAAAATAGGATTAACAGCCTTTTTAAATTGCAAGTTGCCCTATTAAATAGAGCTCGATATAAGCACACAGCATATTTTGGAATACAACTTCTTACTTACTGAAGACCTTGCTTTTGGATAGAAGATAACTAACTACAAACTTACATAACCAAAATATGTTATGTGGTTATATAGAGCACTATTCAATTCGTTAAATCACAATTTAATAAGTCTCTAAGTGTTTTTTCATCGACATTATTCACAGCTTGTCATTCATTAAAAAATACATATATGAAAACACATTTATCCTTACATGAATGAGAATTGCACTTCAGATGTTTTTACATGTCAATCTATAGTTTGCTAATAGCTCTTTTGCTTCGCCCTTCTTTAGGAACACATGATTACCTGTTTATGGTTTTGCAGTCATGACAGAGAGAGAGACACACAGAGAGACACACAGAGAGAGAGAGACACAGAGAGAGAGAGAGAGAGAGAGAGACAGAGAGAGAGAGACAGACAAACAGAGATAAAGACAGACATAGAGACAGACCGACAGACAGAGACAGAGAGAGACACAGAGAGAGACACAGAGAGAGAGACACACACACAGAGAGACAGAGAGATAGACACAGAGAGAGAGAGACACACCCAGAGAGACACAAACACACTCATAGAGAGAGACACACACACACACACAGACACATACACAGAGGAAGCAGAGATGGAGAGATGCACAAACCCCTGAGAACCCTGAGACTTCACAACATTTAAGAGAAGAAGATCGACAAAGACTTCTAAATAAAAGGAAAATGGCTAAAAAAGCTCAAAATGAGTCTGATGCAGATTCAAAGAAAAGAAAAAGTAAACAAAAAAATGTTTCTAAAACATTCTCTAATGGCCCTATTTTGCCTGACACCAATGTTGATAGAGATGACACCAATGTAGATATAGAAAGTTTAACTGAGATCTATACTGAGGAAAGTCATGATAGTCCTTTATTTAGAGCATTAACAGTAGACACTCATTATTGTGGATTAATGAATGTGGTTTGTCAGTTTTGTGGGGCCTATCATTTTCTGAAAGAAAGACCAACTGATGGAGAGTTTATTAGTTGCTGTCAGAAAGGAAAGGTAAGACTTCCAGAAAGACACACATTTCCAGAATATTTAAAAAGTATAATGAGTGATACTACATTTCCAAATTACACCAATTTTAAGAAAAACATTCGGTCTTCTAACAATTCAATTTAATTTGCTTCCATGGGTGGAACATTAGCCGAAAACGTCCCTGGACATGGTCCTTACTTTTTTAAAGTCCGAGGACAAATATACCACCGGACTTCACATTTACACCCAGAATCAGGAGAACAAAGGAAATTTGCACAGTTATATGTCCTTAAAAAAATGGAAGCTGTTGAACAACGAATGATGCTTCCTGAAAATAAACAATGCTTACCCATAGTTTTTGAACAGCTTGATAACATTATGGCCAACAACCCATATAGTAAAGCATACAAAAAATTAGCTGAAGTTGAAAAAGAAAAACTGGCACATGCGCAAAGACATCAATTGCCAATGCCAAGAGTAAATATGGTTCTCAAAAGAGATCGCCACACTGATCAAAGATGATATAATTTACCAACAGCAAATGAGGTTGCCATGGTATTTAAAAATGATGACCATTTGAGCGGGATATTTGAATATATCCACGCAATCAAGAACAACCTTTTATAAACATAAATATTTTAAGCAGTAATTTGGATCTTATGACATATCCAATTTTCTTTCCAAATGGGGAGCCAGGATGGCAACCAAAATTACAGTTGCAAAGTTATCCCAATAGTAAAGTTTGTGTTAGAAACAATATTTCCATGCTGGAATATAAAGTGGCACAAACTGCGGTTCGGGGTCATTTTAATCCTATTTTATGTGGGGGCAAACTCACACAACAATGGATTATTGATTAATATCTACAAGTCGAAGCAAATAATCAAAATTTTGTCATATTTCAACAAAACAAGCTTTGAGTAGAACAATATTGTGGATTCATAGATTATGTCGCTGAATTGGCTGCAAACAGAGACATGCCTGCTGGACGAGCAATGATTTTGCCATCCTCTTTCCAAGGATCTTCTCGCAATATGCGAGAAAGGTACAGTGATGCCATGGCTATTCTCACTAAATTTGGCAAACCAGATTTATTCATTAAATTTACATGTAATCCACAATGGCCAGAGATCAAAGAAAATGTACTGCTTGGACAAACTACTTCTGACCGACCAGATTTAGTGGCAAGAGTATTCAAAATAAAACTCAATTCATTAATTCATGATATAACTAAAGCAGACTTATTTGGAAAATGTGTGGATTTTGTTTATACCATTGAATTTAAAAAAAGAGGCTTGCCACATGCACATATACTTTTAATCTTGCAAGAAAAAGATAAATTGGATACGGCAGACAGAGTGGATTCAGTAATTACTGCTGAACTGCCACATCCAGAAAAACATTCCAAACTTTATGAGATTGTAACTCATAGAATGATACATGGCCCATGTGGAGACATCAATTCAAATTCACCATATATGGAAAATAAAAAATACATAAAAGAGTTACCAAAACCATTTCAAATACAGACTTATGTTAATTGTGATGGATACCCTTTGAATAAAAGAAGAGAAGCACAAACAGCTAGTATCCATGGACAAAAGGTCGATAATAGATATGTGGTTCCATACAATCCACATTTGCTGATGAAGTACAATGCACATATCAATGTGGAAGCATGCACTTCTATCAAATCCATCAAATATGTCTATAAATATATATATATAAAGGATATGATGCAGCAACTGTTGTTGTGCAAGGTGCTCAAAATGAAAAAGACAATCCAATTATACATGACGAACTTTCATCTTATTTTGATGCTCGCTATGTAAGTGCTCCAGAAGTAATGTGGCGTCTTCTCAAATTTGAGATGCATGATCGGTCACATGCTGTGTATCGATTAGCTGTCCATTTGCCACAAAGTCAATTTGTTTGCTTCACTGCAGGCAATGAAAGAAATGCTTTAGCACAAAGTGAACATAGAGCAACAACGCATACTGCTTGGTTTCAATTAAATTGTCAGGACACTCAGGACAGACAGTTTTTATGCATTGACATTCCAAATCACTATGTATTCGTAAGTGGTGAATGGAGACATCGAAAAAAACATAATTATAAAATTATACTAAGAATATATACCGTCAGTCCATGAGACATTGAACATTTCAGTTTAAGATTACTTCTTTTACATGTTCCCGGTGCACAAAGTTATGAACATTTACATACAGTCAATGACATAGTTTATGATACTTTTCAGTTAGCTGCAAGACATCAAAACTTTCTGGCAGATGATACAGAAGCGGTGAGATGTCTTGAGGAAGCAGCGCTATGACAAATGCCAAAGCAAATGAGACAACAATTTGCTTTCATTTGCATCTTTTGCAATGTACCTGCATTAACTTTGTGGGAAACGTTTTAATTACATATGTGTGAATATTTCTTGAAAAGTTACAATGAGACCATTACACAAATGAAAGCATTAATGGAAATACAGGAAATCTTTCTTTGTCATGCATTAAATTGTGCCAATTTTAATCTGCCTGATACAGGAATTATAGATGAAATAAACTTTGAAGAGTACGACACTGACATTGAATACCCCAAAACACAAAAAAAATTGGAACTTTAAATGCATTGCAATTGGAAGCATTTAACGCTATCACAAATGCAATAGAAGATTACATGCTCAAAGAGCGTTATTTCTATCTGGATGACCCTGGTGGATCAGGAAAAACTTATCTATATAATTTGTTGATGAGTTGCATTCGAGCACAAGGTCAAATAGCACTGCCATTTGCAACAACTGGAATTGCAGCACTTTTGTTAGAAGGTAGTAGAACTGTGCATAGTGGATTTAAACTGCCAGTTCCCATTCTGGAAACATCAGTGTCGGATATTCAAATGAATTCATTACAAGCAAAAAAAATTCACAAGAGTAAAATAATTATAATAGATAAGGCAACTAAGATGTCTAGTCATGCCCTGCAATGTATTGATCGATTATTAAAAGAAGTTAGGGCTAATGATTTGCCATTTGGTGGAAAGGTGATGTTATTAGGAGGAGATTTCAGGCAAACATTACCTGTGGTGCCACATGGCAATCAGACTGACATGTGTATAAAAAGAAGTAAGCTGTGGAAAATATTTACACACCTTAAATCAGAAGTATATATGAGATCTGAAGGCCAAAATCAATTAAATGATTGGCTCATTCATATTGGAGAAGGAAAACAGCCAAAAAAATTATTTACCTGATGATGCTGTTAAAATTCCACCAGAAATGATTTCCAAAGAACCACTAATTTCGACAATCTTCCTCAATACCATCAATAAGGAGGATTACTCAGACATTGCAAGCAAAGTCATATTGTCATCAAAAAATATAGATGCCTTGAATCTAAACAACAAAATATTAAAATGAATCAATGCACCCCCAAAAAACTATTACAGTACAGATTCTGTTCTGGCTGATGACAAAGATAGTGAAGCAAACTTTACTATGGAATTTATTCATTCTTTAACTCCCTCTGGAATGCCACCACATGTTTTGCAACTTAAAAAAGGGGCAATTGTCATGCTACTGAGAAATATGAATCCCAAAAAAGGACTTTGTAATGGGACCAGATTAATTGTGAAGGATTTAAAGGATCATTTTATATATGCAGAAATTATGAGTGTTACCCATAAAGGCGAACCAATTATTATACAGAGAATTGATTTGGCTCCAAGTGAGAGTGGTTTGCCTTTTGTCCTTCAAAGGAGACAATTTCCCATTTTCATGGCATTTGCCATGACCATCAATAAATCCCAAGGACAAAGTCTGTGGGTATTTTTTTTGAAGGAACCTGTGTTTGCACATGGTCAACTATATGTTGCATTTTCAAGATGCAATATTCCCAAGGAAATTAAAGTACATGTTGAAGAAAACTCAATTCAGGGTGATTTATTGGAAGATGGATGCGTTTTTACCAAAATATTGTCAGATCATATGATCACGCCACTGAAATTAGACATAAAAGCCAGGGTTCAGCCGTAAGGCCAGAATTTGTGAGCTTGAGTCAATAGAATACATCTAAACATTTATTAAACAAATACCCGCAGCCAAATGAATGCGTTTAAGGCATTTGCGGGCTTCTCATAGAATAGGGCCCTATATTTGGATCTATACTCTCTATTATATAATTTTCTTGTTTACGATTTACTATGTTGTTGTTTTTTTACTTTTACCTGGACCATTCAAAGACAATAGTTGTGTTTATGTTTCATTGAAAACATGTTGAACTGTAAAGTATACATCATTATTTTTTATTTATAATTTTTATTACTGGCGTTATTATACATGCTACTGTGGATTTAGTATGCCAGATCCCTCCATTTTCATGGTATGTCTTTGAGTTTTAAGCCATGGCAAAGCTGTCTGACACACAATGTAAAGCTTTTTCTACTGTGAGGACCTTCAGCGTTCATTGCAAGCTTCGCACTGAGCGACTTTTGCTCTCATTTACTTTTGTTCCTATGAGCGCCTTGTGCTCTCATGACAAAGACAGATATATATCTCAATTTTTTTAGTAGAATTATTAATTATTTACTTAATAAAATAATATACTTTACCTATTTGTAATTGATATATCCAGCAATGAATAGCCTGAAGAGCTAAGTATCTATTTTTACTTTCCTGCAGCATACAATGTACAGTTGGCCTGTTGCTGCTGTGAGAAGAAAGTGTCATCTATGCAGGGTGCGCAAGGGCAAACTGTTGCTTTAGTTGTGTAAATCGCCATTTTAGATTTGTAGTGTTAGTGTTGTAAAATGGCGTTGTTTGTCTATGTGCTACACGGGTCGCGAGGATTTCCTGTGCTGCCTAAGTGTGTATTTTAGTACCTCATACGTCTGTGGCAAAAGTCGTACATGTCTGTCGGTGTTTTGCGCATTTCCTCGTTTTCATTTTTTTCGTCCGCCATTTATTTCCTCGCTTAGGCGATTTTAAATTGTCTAAACTCGTTAAATTGGACTTTAATAGGGATGCAGCCTTACTGGCAGATGTCATGGCTGTCCCCCCATGCTGTGTGTTTTTTTAATTTATTTTGTATTGTTTTTGAACGTACGCACTTCGTCAGTTAACCTCGTATTTTTGCGACCTCGGATTATTTTTTTCTAAGTTCCCCGGGTCGTAATTAAAAGTCATACGTCCTTGTCAGTGTTGTATGCGCTTTGGGGTCGTAGAGCCTTGTTTTCATTTTTTGTGTTTTTTGCTGTACGCCTTTTGGCCTTTAAATTCGTATTTTTGTGACCTCAGGTCGTATTTTTCTTTATTACGCCCCGCAGGGTCTTTTTTTTTTTTGCAAAGTCCTGCTTTTCTGGGGTTTATTTGTCCCAGGAGTGAGGTGGCATAGAGCCTCCAACTACGCAAATGCGCCCCTCGCATCGCGAGGGTTCGTATTTACGACCTGCAATGAACCTTCGGCTCATTGCAGCCGACGTTGGAGCCTCCACCTTTGCAAATGCGCCCTTCGCTTCGCAAGGGTCCGCATTTGCGTCCAGAACTGGGTCCCTCGCTTTGTCAACGATTCGCAGTTTGACAACTATTATATGTGATTCGAAGTGCTGAAAGTAAATACACAAAACAAAACATTATTAGTGTATAAAAAAACTCTCTTCCCCAGTTGAAGGTTATATTGTTGTTTGTCCAGAAAAATCCATGGTTTGACACAATGAGGCTCAGTTGTTTACAGTTAGTCATAGGAGTTTCTCTTTATTACACTCTGTTTAGCCTATCTTTTATGCAGGGGAAGAAAAGTATGAGCCTCATTCAATTGGCCAAATTGCAATTACACTAGCCCATAATGTAGCCCGTAAATGTTAAATGTAAATGGCGTAGCTCAGTCGTGTCTGACTCTCCATGACCTCATGGACTACACACCATGCTGATCCACTTGGTTTTCATGGCAGAGATACTGGAGTGGGTTGCCAGTTCCTTCTCCAGTGTGCCACAGCATACAGCTCCTGGTATTCCCAGTTGGTCTTCCATCCAAATACTTACAAGTGTAACTTCTTGGTTCCCTGGCTGGATTCTTACTGATATTTAATTGGCTACATTTAGCTACTTGCATTCCAATTGCGAGTTACAGGCTCAAAAGCACTGTAGTTGTGAAAAACATAACTCCATCCTATCGTGTCCATTGATTTTTCAAGCCCATAAATGTTACCAGTGCTGAAGGCGCAAAATTGCTATTCAATTACAAAACTTTAACAAGCCCACAATTGCCTTCATAATCGTAAATTGCAACTGTATCAAAAAATTATACAAGTACTAGATGCAAGTTTCTTTCCTAAGTACTTTGGGAATTCACCATGGACATTGGATTCCTAGCTCAAAGACAGGACCCTCCTTCCTTTGCTAAATGTTAATCTATATTAATCACTGTCTGAACCTAATTTATGTACAGCGCTACGGTATATGTCGGCGGGTTATAAATAGACTATAATAATAATAGATAGGACTCGCAAGTGGGTTAAACACCTGTTCATAACACTGCAGCAGCAAATAAACACACACAACTGTACTTTAAAATACCGGGAAAGCAATGAAAGGTATTAGATTTAATTGCACAACAGGCTCAAGCTCATAAATCTGCAATAAAAAAATATTATTTGTAACTTTTATTTCTGTGTTATATTGATCCAGGAACTCAAAGGGTTAATACATATCAGGCCACACAAATGGACTTAAACAGATGCTTTAATGTATTTCAAGATTGTTTGAGTGCTACCCGATCAGCAAACATAAATTATTTGTGTGTATTAATGCTTAACCTACAATTGCAGATTAATTGTAAACTTTGGGCCCTATTAAATTCCAGCCTCGTAAATAAGAGGCTTCTACTTAAGCCCTACGTACTGCAAAGTTTCTCTAACTTACAATGCTATTAAATTAGCCCTGCTGCGAGCAACGTATGAGCTACGCAGCAGGGCCGTACATATCTACACTGCGTAAATGTACATGAGGAGTGACAGCCTGCGATTGACCACCATGAGTTAATGGGTTAATTTAGGCCTTATGGTGGTCTGGATTGACCACCATGAGTTAATGGGTTAATTTAGGCCTTATGGTGGTCTGGATTGACCACCATGAGTTAATGGGTTAATTTAGGCCTTATGGTGGTCTGGATTGACCACCATGAGTTAATGGGTTAATTTAGGCCTTATGGTGGTCTGGATTGACCACCATGAGTTAATGGGTTAATTTAGGCCTTATGGTGGTCTGGATTGACCACCATGAGTTAATGGGTTAATTTAGACCTTATGGTGGTCTGGATTGACCATCATGAGTTAATGGGGTAATTATAGTTGCCTGGGGTTAATATTTTTAGTGCGAGTCCTTTCAGGACCTTTACGGTCCTTTGAGGACCCGCGAGGCGGGAAATTTAAAATTGAATTGCAGCAGGGTCACGATCGGTGCCGATCGGGGCCCCCCGCTGCAGGGGGTTTATGTGGGGACACTTCGGGGGTCCCGATGGGGACCCCCAGCATAGAGGGGGGTTAATTTTAAGTGCCGCGGCCTGGATTGGGTAATAGTGTGTCGCGCTCCCTTTAAGGAGCCGCAGCGGGGAATTTAAAAGTTTTAAATGCAGCGGGGGGCCTGATCTTTGCAGATCGGGGCCCCCCCCCTGCAATGGGTTTATGTGGGGACACTTCGGGGGTCCCGATGGGGACCCCCAGCATAGAGGGGGGTTAATTTTAAGTGCCGCGGCCGGGATTGGGTAATAGTGTGCCGCGGTCCCTTTAAGAAGCCGCGGCGGGGAATTTAAAAGTTTGAAATGCAGCGGGGGGCCTGATCTATGCAGATCGGGGACCCCCGCTGCAAGGGGTTAATGTGGGGGTGCTGCAGGGGTCCTGATAGAGACCCCTGCAGCATGGGGATGTGTATAGGGTGCAGGGGGGAGCCTCACACTGCTGTCTCGGGCTGTTCCGAAGCAGCACGTAGAGGCTTTCGGATCCCTTGCGTGGACTTTTTGTCCACGTAGGGAATCTTACGATAAGCGAGACTCGTGCATAGATTTAAGGCTACGTAGCTCTCTCGGAGCCTATTCTCGGCCATTTTCTCGCAGTCATATCGTAAGGCAGGCTGCGAGAGATTCGGTTCTCGCAAACAGCAGGAAAACTGCCTTTTGCGAGCACCGAGAGAACTACGAGGGAGAATTTAATAGGGCCCTTAGTTTATGAGTATAGGAATCCATACTGTGTTTGTTACATCTATTCCTCAGAGCTGAATCATGAGGAATTTAATAGCTCTCTCAACTGTACAACTTCCACCCATGTCTTGTGGATTCTCCCAGGACCCTGCAGAGGCATCAAACCTATTTTTTTCTAATTAAAAACTTTTTCTATTTAAATGTCATCTTGATGCAGGAGTAGCAAAGCATTAGAGGGGATGGATTATTAATCTGAAATTTCAACTGGGACATTTATTATTTTAATATTGTTTTACACATATAGATTGGTTGAGAATTAGAGTTTGTTATTGGAAAAGTGGGTTGAGATTTTCTTCTTTTCTTAACAGTAGACCATTCGTTTTGAGGTATTGGGGGATGTTTTAATGTTGTGGAAGGTCGTATGGAATTCTGATCCAGTAGATTCAGACGTTGAAGCAATTGTAGCCTCAATTCCAGTTGACAAATTACATATGTTGTGTTATGATATGTGAAAAGTAATCTATAGGATAAACTCCAACAATTTTACATTATATGAGTTTGTAAAATTTGGAGAAATTATTTATGATTTCTTTTTTTTTTTTTAAGTAATTGGAGTCTGAGAACAGTTGTGTGGCCTTCATAAGTTAAATATTGTTTTTCTCTTACTGCTTGCATAACATTTTCTTGATAAGATAATTTCTTAAACATACAATAATATCTTGGTTTGTTTGTAATTGGTTTTGTAAGACATTTGCGTGCTCTGTTTATCATATTTTCTATATATATAAATATATGTTGTGATGTCAGTTAAAACCCAATGAACCTTTTTCTTGAATGAGCGGAGAGCCTCATTCAATCAGAAGCCTGCATCTCGCTGTATACAGGTTGTATGTCTGCGCGCCTGCTGCAGGCTCGCACTCTGCTAAAATTACGGTGTTATTCAATTGAACAATCCCGCAAGTTACTAGCTGAAAGGCAAAACCGTAAACCATGCATTCGTGCGTAGCAGTTCAGGACCATGATATACGCAAGGCCTTAACTACCCATTTTGAAATAGCAAACAGAAAACGAGACCGTCATCATTATGGCAGTAAAACATGGAGGTTACATGTCAACTAATTAGCGCTTAGAGGTTCAAAAAGCGATCAGACACGCAAAATCGCAAAATACAAAATAATAAAATTGAATGCCAATACTGTTCTAGTCCATGTGGGTGGCCAGATATGTACTGTATTAATTCCCAATCCTGAATTGAAACATAAAACAAAATATTTTTATTGGCGATTAGCGAGCTTGAGACTATTGTGCAGTTAATTCTAATGTCTTTCATGACTTTCCCTTTTATTTACAGTACATTATTGATTCTTTGTTTGTATTTACAGTGCTACAGACATGTCTTTAACACCTTTGTGGGTCCCATCTGGTACCTGTAGGATTTACTTCTACATTTGCCGTTTACGGGTGTGAAAACATTTGCGGGTTTGCGGAATCGTAGCAATTGAATAGTGATTTCCGATTCTGGCAATCGTAACTCTTGTGGACGCGAAAGATCAAAGGTTTTGATGGGCTGAAAGTTCCGGTTTTAACAACCGCAAGGATTTCAAGCCCATATACTGTAGCCTGTTTGCAGCTTGCTAAAAAATGTCAATTTAATTACTTACAGGCTTCATTACGGCCTCCAGTAACCTACAACAGCTTGATTGAATAGGGGCCTATATCTAAACTATTATCATAAGATTCTAGAACTCCACTAAGTCTAATATTATTTCTTCTTAATCTATTATCAAGATCTTCAAGTTGTCCATGATGTTTTTTTTTGTTTTTTTTTTCATTCTACCACTCCAACCAATTGATAATTGCTCTATTTAACTTTCTCCTAAAATCTTAATATAAGGAATCCATGTATCGAATACGGCATAGGAAAGATAGGCTATATTTATAATGGTATTCAATCTAGGAGATCAGGGGTGTAATTTTTTTTAATTTTTTTTTATATTATCCCACTTTAACCATTTTTTAGCTATTTTTTCTTCTTTCTTGTTATATCGTATCATTCCCTTTTCCATCTCCCTATACCTATCTACTGTCCTCTCAATATCAGACCATTTGGGGGTTTCCTTAGAATTCCACCTTTTAACTATATACCATTTACTAACTAATAATATATGGGAAATAAGCCATCTCTGCTGTTGCAAGTTTTGGTTCTCAAACATGTGAAATAGCAATATTGCTGGACTCGTAGGTATCTTTATACTTGTTATTGCTCCGATCTGTTCTATACAAATATTCCAATATTGTTGTATGTGTGGACATTCCCACCAAATATGTAAATGGGAACCCCTATCATCACATCCTCGCCAACACTTTTCTAAATTTGTCTAATTCTATTCATATTCGTGGGTACCATATGCCACCTCTGTATTAGTGTAAAGTATAGTTCTCTATATAAAATACATAAAGTGGTCTTTTTTACTAAAGAGCATTCTGTAAACCAGATTTCTTTTATCCATACACATTCCAAATCTTGTTACCATTTAATCATTCTATTTCTTTTCATACTTTCTTCTCTGGTTTGTGATATATTATTGCATTTAGAAATAGTATGGGTTCTTGGACCTCTTACTATAATAAGTTCCAGAGTTGAATAATCTCTGAATTTATTCAGATAAATACCTTGAGATCTCAATTCCTTTATGATGGACGTGTACTTAAGCCAATTAATATCTATATTCTGATATTTTTGTAATAAGCTTGAGTGGGATAGACATATATTATTGTCAAATATTTTACCTATTTTTGTTATTCCCACTTTTTTTAATTTTTGGAGAACTATACTTTTATTATTATAATGGAGTAAACTAATTGGGTCAGCTGGTGAAGGATATTTAGATAGTTCCCATACATTCCTGTTATTGTACCAAAATTTTAATAAAGAGCGAATCCCCCCAAATAGAGGGTCATTTTTTCTAATATCTAATTTAGGGAGCCATAAAAGTATCTCCAAGGGAAAGTCCCCCATAAGATCCTCTTCTAATTTAAGCCATTTTGACATTTTAGATGCTATATTCCATCCTATTAAATGGTTTATCATAATGGCCTTATGTATATATGTAGAGAGGGAGTAGCTATTCCTCCCTTATCCACTGGTCTCTTTGTAATATTTAATTTCAACTGTGGTTTCTTGTTATTGTTAATATATTTATTCAAAAAACTTGCATATTGTTAATCAAATACATTGGTGCCATTTGTGGGATACATCTCCATATACAGTATATGTTATTTTAGGAACAATCACCATTTTTATCAACGCAATTCTGCTAGACCAGGACAATTGTTCGGGTTTCCATTCTGAAATCTCCTGTCTGATCTGCTTAAAAACTATCTCCATATTATTTTTCAAAATAGACCTGATTGATACTGTAAAATGTATCCCCAAATGGCAAATGCCCTTACTATTCCAGTTCAATGACATTTTTTTTTTTAAATAGTCAATATCATTCTTTCCAAGTCCAAAAATCAATGTATCCGATTTCATCTCATTGATTTTAAAATAAGAAATCTTACTAAATTCCCCTATCTTGTCCCAAACCATAGGCAGGGACCTGACAGGGTCTGTCAAAGTAAGTATCATATCATCAGCAAACATTAATAACTTATGTTGATTTTCTCCAATTGTTAACCCAGCAATGGCTTTTGATGTTCGTATTAATTCTGCCAGCGGTTCAAGGGTCAAAACAAATATTAACGGCGACAGGGGACATCCTTGCCTCGTCCCATTATAAATATTACATTTCTCAGTTTCATAATCAATTCCTGTCACCTTCGCTCTAGAATTCCTATAAAGTGACATAATTGCTTTACTGCCAAATTTCTCTAAACCAAATTTTTCTAATACTGCCTCAATATATAGCCAGTTTACCCTATCGAATGCTTTTTCGTCAATTGAATAACTTACAGGCTTCATTACGGCCTCCAGTAACATACAATAGCTTGATTGAATAGGGGCCTATATCTAAATTATTATCATAAGATTCTAGAACTCCACTAAATCTAATATTATTTCTTCTTGATCTACTATCCAGATCTTCTAGTTGTCCATGATGTTTTGAAGAGTATCTTTATGACTAAAATGTGTGATCTGAATGGATTGTAATGAGGAAATGATATCATCTGTTTTATGTCATCTATACAATTGAAAGAGAAGCTATATTTTTTTGAAAATCGGATATTAACTGTGGAATGTCAATTTTAAATAAGAAGTCAAAATGTTGACATAATATATCATGTTCTGTTTTTTATCTTTTCATTCTTTAAACAAGATGTTATCTTTTTCTAGAACTGACTGTGGTTGAAATTCTGAATCAGTTTCTTTGTAAGTTGAAAAATTGGATTTTTTAGAGAAAATATATTCTCTGTCGATTACCTTTTTTAAAGTTTTGGAATATGCAGATGGCAATTTGTATTTAGATAATTAATGACTTATAGATCTTTATTCAGCACTCTTCATGGCCTCACAACTTTAGCCTTAAAATGTATTTATATGTGTAGGTAAAACTACTGTGTTATTTTGTGCATGTATATTGTGATTAAACAAGCAGATTGGATTAGATTGGTGTTGTGTACTGAGAACGTCATTGTGCGTCCTGTCACAATGGCAGTTAGAACAGAGAATCAGGCCCATATACAGATTATATGTACCTATAATATTGTTCCTTGACAAAAATCTACAATTGCTGGGAATCAACCTAAGCAAGTAAAAGGCTGGTGTACAGGAGCCCAAATAAACGAACGGGACATATATCTGTTGGTATGCTTATAAATATTAAAGATTTTGTAGCTTTAATAAATTGTGGTCTTTTAGCTCCTTGAGAAATGTCAGTTCCATCTGTCAGCCGTCTCTCCATACATTGTAAATATCCTCACGCAAATCAAATTGGTAAGTTAGATTTCTCAATACAGACAATTCTCAGCACTGTAAAAGACAATATGAACACACCAGTGGACTTAACCAATCCTTAAGCATGACAACCCAGGTGCCCAAATGAGAGGCTCCTGTTGAATATTAATTGCCTCACCGGTGTTAACACACTGTTAAACAGAAAACCTGACATGTCTGGCTAGCCCAGAGGAATAGATTGTGAAACACTACTATACACATTGCCAAAAAGAGTTGATGCAGCATTTAAAGAGATAGCACACTTATACAAGACCATGTACATTCATTGAACTATGGGAGATATCATCACTTGGCAAACACTGAGGCAAAAAAGAGCCATATTTCAATCCAAATGAAACTCACAGGTCAAGAAATACATGTGAACAGTAAGGCCTGCCACTACAGTAAGACAACCATCAAAACATTAACTATAAATTTGCAATCAGAGACATCCTGAATCAATCAATAAATAATCTGATACTGTTGTGACTAACATAATTTGTTTACCCTGCAACAAAAAGTAAGCGTGATCTATATATGGAGCAGAGCAATCATTAGCTGAAATGCCAAATAAGTTCCAGATCCACAGGTGACCAATTCCAAACCTGAAATCCACCCGCCTATTAGCAGGTTCTGTCATCAACAAGCTATATAAGCCCATCACCAACAAGTCATCAGCATGTCTTAAACAACATGGATTCCCAACATGGCAGAGAGATGAATGACAATATGGATGCTTGGTCACATTTGAGGTATTATTGTTTCCATAGAATCTTGCATGATAGAGATCCAGATGCAAGGCGTGTGATTGAGGAGTGGATGAGGAGTGGCAGAGAGGAGTGTCTGGGAGTGAATAAGGGTGCTACAGAACCAAGCCAGGCAGGTGAATTACCATGGTGGAGTATCAGGGAGGAGAGAGAGCTCCAGTAGCACAGGGACAGGGGAATATAGGGACACTTACAGACAGGGAGGACGACATTGATGTGGGTGATCAGCTGTTGGGGGCACTACAGGAAATGGGTGCACAGGAAGTGCTGGCTCAGGCACACCTACAGGCACAGGGGGTTGAGTTGGTCCAGGATCCCATGAGAAGAGTCCAGGAACCCAATATATACAGGGAGACTCATTAGAGGGGTTAACTGATGGGGAGTTGTATTAGCGTATTCAGCTGACCCGTGCCAGTCTTGGTGAGCTCTATGCTGTCCTGAGCAAGGACCTTGAGCCTTGTGCTTGGACCAATAGGGCCATCCCAGGGCTGACATGGATGTTAGCTGCAATACACCTTCTTGCTTTCTGATAGCTTCCAGAACACCCTCAGCATAGGCGGAGGAATGTCTCAGCCAAGCCTGTCCAATTGTTTTAGTACATTATTCCATGCTATTGTTCTGAAAGCTACCAGAAACATCAGTTACCCTAACACTCTGCAAGGGATCTTAAAGGTGAAAGCTATTTCCACCGATTAGGAGGTGTCCCTAATGTTCGCAGTGCCATTGATTGCAGACTTATTGCATTGATACAAGAAGCACTGTTAAAAAATCAAATGCGAACATGAGAATACAAAATGTGTTTGCAGCCTTCACTGGAAGTGCTCACGACACCCATATCCTGTGTCAATCATCCACATTTGATTTGCTTGGGTCCAGCCAATTCCTATCCAGATGGCTAATGGGTGAGCACACAGAAGTAATCACAAGCAACCATATCTTACTAACACTGAATACAAATAACGTATACATCATTACATCATGTTTCCCTCTATTGCTCTGATGTTCACATGTGCATAAGAGAGTAATACTACCTGAGCCATAACACAATTACTCGTTGCTGTGCATAACCCTGTGTTAGCTTGCCCAAACAGTATGCAGTTCACAACAACACAACATGTACAACAAACAACAATAGATTAATCATTAGGTATATGTTCAGATGCTTTGGCAAACATCACAACATCCTATTAATATCAACATTTCCCATTTTGTTTACATCAGGTGATGCAGGAATTGGGTGTTTGCCATGGCAGTTGACCTCTGGGAGCAATCCACAGACCCAGGCAGACGAGAGGTATAATGCGATGCATAAGACATGCCGGAAGGTCATTGAGCGCACCTTCGGCACTCAAGATGTGATTCAGATGCTTATATTCCTCTGGTGGTGCTCTACAATATAGCCCAGACAAGGTTTGTCAGATCATCATTGCCTGCTGTTGTCGGCACAATATAGCAGTACACGCCAACTGTCTTGGGGGCACTGATGCAGCTCAGCTACATGGGAAGAGCCTTTAACTCCCCCTGTGGTCGATATTCTGGAGGGTCACAAAAATGTTAACGCATCATTTGGGACTTTACATGTAAGTGCAAACCCAATAAGAAATAACTATAATGTAGCTTGATTATGCATCACTTCTCTGTTTTCCATCCCCATTGTCATATAGAATATCAAACAGTCCACAGGAAAGTAGAGTTCCCTGATATGCTGTATGTCTCATGGTGCACTATTGATTAACAATGAATACACTAGAACATGCCACGCTATCAGTTACAGGTAAGTAAGCACACATTCCCACACACATCATAAGTACTAACAGTTCAAAACATGAATAGCATAGATAAATTGAGTGGATTATAAATCCCATAATGTCAATGTATATATGCCCCACATTTGTATATGAAAACCTCAACACACTATAGACCAGTAAAGTTCACATTGTCTTATCATGAAAATCCACATTGAATAGGAATCAATACAATTCATATCAATCTCGAAATATGAACATATCTGCAGATATGTAACGAGAATATATGTACTGCATGAGATAAAAATATGTGATCTATAATCATATTTTAACTCAATGTCGAAAGCAAAATGATTGCAGTGGATAATTTGTGACTCAAATAATCACATTCTACTGCCATTACAGAACTGCTGCCGTGTGCCAACTCATCTTTCAACAACATGGACAAAGAAAAACCACATGTACAGCAGCAGAACAACTGCTACATCAATGTGAAATACATAGTGAGTATTTGCTAAATAACATGGGCATACATGCTGAAGGACACATGAATAACAAATAAATAACAACTCCATTAATGCAGGCCTACCTTTCAACTTCCAGAATAAATCCCATATGTAATTCCTAAGCATTCCTAAATAATAAAGATCCACATCGCACGTGTCCTGATTAAACAAATCATCTTGTGGATAATCTCGAGACCAAGTCCAAGGTAAAACACCACATGTGGCTTGACAATGATGCATTAATGTGTAAAAGTTGTGATCATCCTACATCATTAATAATCTGACATATCCTTCCTCATCATCTGACAGATGAGTAGGTTGTTCATATGTAAGAAAACAATAGTAAAAATGGTTATGTGCCATAATCGTTCATGTGTTGCATCCTGTGAGATACGTGGCTCTTACTACTGATAAGCTTCAATTGCAGACTACAATGCAGATGTCATGTGACATGTGTCACCTGATGTTCCTTGCATATCCACAGCATGTGTAGGCTCACATACACTACATAGATTTATATGTACCTATTGCTTTACACGTGCTATTCTCTCCTCTACTTGGACTATTGTGAAGGCTGCATCATACTTCCTTCCAGATCTCTTTTTCAGTGCTGATGCGATCCTCCATGTACATATGGGGAAGAGTAACTCATTCAGAGAACATAATTCCCCTCAATTGGCCGGTTTGTTGGGAGTGAATGTCTCGCATAAGTTAGAACACACTGATATGGTCCTGGTCAGGACCCAATCTGAGTGTCCAAACTTAGGTATGGAGAGGTTGCTCTCATAGTGGGTTTGCATTGTCAGAGAACTGAACTATTAGGGTTATAACATTAACTGATTGAGCACCTATACGTCTGCAGTTGCATAGGAGTGTCTGTTGGACACATAAGCCTACAGTTCACTTCTCCCCATGAGTATATCTCCTTATTCTGTATTATTGTTTTTGCTTATTGAGTGTTATATTTCTATTGATATCTGTAATGATATGATGTAACTTATATTGCCTCATGTTGGATGATACACTGTAAATCCCCCTCAACTGATCATCTATAACAATGCCATCCCTACTGCCTGCAGTCTGTTGCTATATTCCTATTTCCCTGTGTTACTGGAACTCTGTATCCTACCAACCTCCAACATGATACTGTGCATTCCTATGAAAATTTGTAACTGTGTGGCTTTGTTGGTATTTTTGTTATTAGTTTTTCTGAATTTAAATATTATTATCAGCAATGTTGTCTGTGTTAACCATGCTAATGTTCATACTATGTTTTTTCCATAACAACAATTAAATTACCTTGAAAGTCAACAAATGTGTTCATCACCATCAGTTAGGGTTGTACATATTCTGTTCAATATGTGTTTACATTACTTCATCATAATCATGAATGTAGATGAATACCATCATTCTAGTTAAGCCCTTAAAGTCATTACAGACAACCCTGCATGTACATTGACATGAAACATGATTTCACGCCCCTCTGGCTGACAATTTCATCTATATTGGCAAGGAACAGATTATTGTAGTATATGTCTATCTCTGAACTCACAAACTCACATATATATATATATATATATATATATATATATATATATATATATAATAATGACACTTCATTAAATCTGGATTCTTTAGATTCTAAAGCATTAGACGGTACAAACACACAGAAACAGTGATAACAGTACAACATTCTTTATTTCATACACAGAGCACAATCAGAAATGCACAATACTGTGCATTAATATCATGGGTGTGGTGTGGGCAGATACCGGAAGGGCAAGAGGCTGTGGGAAATCAAAGCACACCTTAAGGGTTAACTGTTAGACAACATCATACGGATAAAGCATAGCATCTACTAGGGTCACATGTGGTCAGGACACCACAGTAACCATAATCGGATGGGACATATGAACATCATATATCCATTTCATAAAAATAACAATTAATGCGCATACAGCAACCATATGGTCTCCATCTGCTATATTAAACAGATGCTAAACAGCAATGATCATGTGATTCTAATAAATTTCACACTCAGTGGGTTTTTATACATTACTGCTGATTCCCAAATAGATGATAGTAATCTGTAAAGATAAAGAGGAGGTGTTAGAACAATCATAAGCTGCTATTAAAGTACATTGTTTTAGCTCTGTACATTACAATAAACCAATTAACATGAACGTTATCTACGAGCAGTAATAACTATATTGATTCTGCCCTGTTCAATCAGGATTCCCAGAATATGTTGAGGATGTGTAATACAACAAGGCATGCTTCACTGTGAACACACTTTGTCCGCAGTACTATTACTATCAACATGGAAATTTGTGCCATGCTAATATCACATCTCACTGGTATATGGGCGGTACCAAGGCCAGACAGAATACACTGTTCACATTACCCCTAAATACATGCACATTGATCCTGATGTCAAACCAGGAAATCATTAATTTTGTTTGGTCGACATGAAATATATTAATCCGCTTTCATACTGTTAACGGGATGAAATTTAAAAAAATCCATGTGCAGTGGTGAATGACACTGATAGAATGCCTGTCGGGAACTGGATTGAGTGTTCACTCACATTATGGTATTGTAATGCTCTAAGATGAAGAACATGACTTCCGTGATGATGAGATTTGGCTCTTAACACCTACACCAATCATAAGAGTATTCTGTTTACTTACAACACCTCAGCTCAAGGTCAATCCACAGTTAACATCTTTTGGAGAAATGTTAAACATAACCAGACATGTAAACACTCTGTAGACAGCCAATAGTATGTTAACATCTATATCCATCAGTATTCAGTGAGGAGTGATCAAGAGGACGACTTCCTGGATGGTGCTAAGACCTCCACTTCGGCAGCACAAGGATCCGACCTTCTGTGCTCGCGCCCGGTCTCACTCTTCCACGTGAGTTCTGAGATGAGGAGGCCGATGTCTATAGTTGCAGTTGTGCAACCAAAGGCTGCAGAGTTATGAGCTGGCGTTCAGCTAACCAGATGAGTTGCTGTCTGTCCCAAATCTCCCGTTCCTCATATTTCTCCAATCTTCCGTTGTGCCTCCTCACATCAGAATGGAGCAGTCGGGTGCTTGCCAGGAGGGTGTGTGTGATTTTGTTGCTTCCTATGTGCAATGTCCTCCCTGGTGAAATGGGCCATGATTTTTCTTAATGTCAGGGGTGGTTGTGTTGATGGCATTGTGGCTGATGTTGAAAGCATTGGGTCAAAGGTGACGGCATTAAAGCCGAGGTGACGGCATTGGGGCCAGAGGTGTCGGCATTGGGGCCGAACATATCGGTATTGGGGCCAAAGGTGACGGCAGCAGGGTCGGAGATGTTGGCATTGGGGTTAAAGGTGACGGCAGCAGTGCCTGAGGTGTCGGCAGCAGGGCCAGAGGTGATGGCAGCAGGACCTGAGGTGTCGGCATCAGAGCCTCAGGTATCGACAGTAGTGCTGGGGTATTGGGCGATGTTGGGGGACACCATTGCGTTTTAGGCCATGTTGGGGGAGGCCATTGTGTGTTAGGCCACGTTGGGAGACCCCATTGGGTTAAAGTGGTTAAGGGCTGCCATGGCGGCAATGTTGTTGGAGCAGGTGGCAGCTGTGATGATGGATGGGACCAGGACATGGCCGGTGGAGGGGGCTGGAAAAGCTGTGCATGGCTGTTGATGCATGTGAGGGCCTAGGTTTTGACTCCCACTCCTGATATGCCGGTGAACGTGTCTGGCCAGCTTGTGTCGATGGCTCCAGGCCCCCTGGAATGTCCTGGCCTTCTTCCTCACCATCTCCCACCTTTAGTGGAGCCTTTCCCTTTTTCACTGTGGTTGACCTTGTCCTCCTGGGTACTGATATGGAAGAGAAAATATATTTGAGTTGCTTTCCATACACAATTGACAGCTATGTGTTTCAATATCCTTGACATCATGATCACCTGTGATTGACTGTGGTGCTTGTGTTACACAGATGAACCACGGCCTGCATAAAGAGCATTGTAGATCATGGCTCATATGAATATGTGTACTGTAGGTGTGGTGTGCCATCTGCATGTGCATCAGACACATGATCTGCTGGATCCTCTGTGCAGTGTGTGAGACTGACCAATCTGTGATGGGACTCTACTGGATCCCTCCCTCTCTTTTATTCCTCACATTCAATCAATAACAAAATCTTGTCAATTTCACCAAAACAAAATCTCCAAAATGCGCCACTATCTTACAGAAGACACAGCTAAAATTCTAATACACTCTCTCATCATATCTCGATTCAACTACTGCAGTTCACTCCCTGCTAGCCTACCCATCTCTCGTCTGTCTCCCCTCCAATCCATAATGAATGCCCCTGCTAGACTCATCTTCCATACCAAATGCTCAGTGTCTGCAGCTCCTCACTGTCAGTCACTCCACTGGCTTCCCATAGCCTCCAGAATCAAATTTAAAATCATGACTCTAACATATACAGCCCTCAACAACAGTGCATCCCCTTATAAATCTACTCTTGTTTTAAAATACTCTCCCAACTGACCCCTTCATTCTGCTTATGACCTTTTTCTTTCCTCCTCTCTTATCCCCTCCTCTCAAGACTTTTCTAGTCTTGTATCACACCTAAACCCTTACAGCCTTATTAAATTGCGATTCAGTAAATTTAAAAGGGCTCTATTTAAGCACACAGCATAATTTTTTTACAGAAGTTTTTAGATAGTGAAGATCTTGCTTTTGGATAGAAGTTCACTAACTAAAATCTTCTGTAAAAAAAATATGCTGTGTGCTTAAATAGAGCCCTTTTAAATGTACTGAATCGCAATTTAATAAGGCTGTTAGATTGTAAGTTTGTACCTTTTCAATCTTGTGTCAGTGCTTTGGAAATAAGCACTTGTACATTTGATTCTAAGCTCAAAAACAGGGCCCTCCATTTTCATAGGGTGTTCATTTTGTTTTGCCATGTACTCAACCCCTGTATAGCGCTACGGAATATGCTGGCACGTTATAAATAAAGAAAATAATAATAATATTAATGTTCCCAGCAATGGTTGTTAACATGCAGCTGAGACATGATCTAGGTTAGGACAGGAAATTACACGCACATGCAGTCCTACAGAGCCTGTATCCACATATGCTGCAGTGGGCACACCTAGACATGTACTCTCTTTTGAATGTCAAATCAATCACAAATATAGTTGTCGTAATTGCGTATGTCCATCAAGCAATGTTAAAAGTTATGGTTTGCTCGGGCGCAAAGCGTGGCGTCAACAGCGCATTGTGCATGAGTTGTGAGTTGCAAATGCACAATGCACGGCATGAGCTGCTCATGCTTTCCGGGATGTGTATGTGCAATGTGCAGCGTGAGCCGCACATTTGCATTGTGCAGCAGGGGGAACTTGCGCAATAGGCGGCTTGAGCCACGCATGCGCATTGCGTGGAGGGATAGGGGGAAAGGAGACACAGCGGAGGTAGAGGGGGGAAAAGGAGGTTCAGGAGAGGAAGATGTGGGGGAAGGGGCACAGGGGAGGGAGAGGGGGGATGAGACACGGGGGATGGACAGGGGGAAGATAAACGTGGGAATGAGGGGGAACAGACACAGGGGAGGGAGAGGGGGCTAAAGACACAAGGGAGAGAGGGGAGAGACGCAGGGGAAGGAGAGGGGGAGAGACACGGGGAGGGAGAGGGGGGAAGAGAAACAGGGGAGTGGGGAAAAGGAGAGGTGAGAAATTGGAGTGGGAGAGAGGGAAAGTAGACACAGAGCATGGAGAGGGGCGGAAGTAGACACATGGGAGGGACGAGGGAGAGACAGAGGGGATGGAGAGGGAGGAAAATTAGAGTGAGAGGGCAAAAAAAGGCACAGGAGAGGCTGGAAAAGAGACATAGGGGAAGGAGAGGGGGAGGAGACAGAGGGGAGGTTGAGGGGGGAAGAGACACTGGGGAGGGGGAAGAGACACAGGGAAGAGAGACAGGTGGAAGAGACACAGGGGAGGGAGAGGTGGGGGGAAGAGATACAGGGGAGGGAGAAGAGACACAGGGAAGGAAGGGGGATAAGAGACACACGAGGTGAGAAAGGGAAAAGAGACACAAGGGAGGGAGAGGGGGAAAAGGAGAGGGAGAGGGGGAAAGGAAGCACCGGAGGGGGAGAGGGGGAAAGGAGACACAGGGGAGGAAGAAAGTGGAAGCAGAGAAAGGGGAGGAAGGGGGAGAGACACAGGGGTGGGAGAGGAGGGAGAAGAGACATTCTAGTGGTAATTTTGTCTCACACAATTCAGCCTTCTTTTAAACGTCATGTCCTAATCCTGGATTTTTTATATGTGTTTTTAATACGCCGTTGTTACCCCAAATTTAATAAAGTAACCATTTTTTATTATACAAATTGATCCTAAAACATGTTTATATATTAATATAATTATATACATGATTTAAGTAATGTCTAAAAAAAGGTATGTATGTGGCCAAGATTGCAAACCAAGCCTTAGTCAAGAGGCCAGAAAGGCAATTTATATAAAACAATCAGAATGAATATATAATTATTTTGTTTGTGAGTTTGTTAGGGATTTATCTTAAGATTTTATAATTTTCTAATATTTGCATTACTATTTTCCCTTGACAACTGATAAATAACTTCTTTGGAAGTGTATATGCTGATCCTTGATAGCCCACATCTAATGGAAAAATAACTTAAGACCAGTATATTCATCCAACTGTTAACAATGAGAGTTTGATACAATTATTGCACTGTAATACATTTACCTTATTATCATGCCAATGCTCTGATGAGCTTGACATTGGAAATTCAAAGGTTGGTCATAGTTATTGAACCATCTATTATTTTTTCCTGCTGAAAAACATAAAAATTATGTGTTATAGTTTTTTAAGATATTACTTTATTACTGTTTATACAAGGCTATTTTCTCAAATATTGTCTTATGTATAGCCAGCCTTCCCAGATATATCTGTGTTCTACAGATAAGGTTCTTCTACTGTCTTGTTGAACAACAACAGCCTCAGCCTGAGATCCAGTCAAGAAATATATGCCACTATATTGTTCATGGAGTATGGGTGAGGAATAGAAACTAGGAGTGAATTATCTTTCATCCGAAAAAAGTATTTTTTTAGATTTATTTCATTATCAGCTTTCTGGTAGACACATTCACCTCCCCCCATTGACCTTCTAGTGTGTGAATACCAGCAGCAGGAGTCTGACAAAAAATTTAATGTAAATCAATGGCTAAATAAAATATTTTGTGCATGTTTTAGGGCACCCCAGTGACACTTTAAAGGGCCAATTTAACATCATATATTTTTTTTTTATTCTATCTTAAAGAACTGGTATTGATAATAATAAATACAATCTATGGAATCATAGGCAGCCCTAGCTATTGTTGTTTTCTAATTCATGATCCCATCTGTGACTATATATCTAAAATAATTGTTAGGTAGAGATTAATAGAAAAAAATAAAATTTTAAACGTTTACTATGCTTTTCCATAATCAGTGTTAGGAATTAAATTAAACAATCAAAGAAAAATGCAAACAATACCTCCTTCTGGAACAACACGTCCTGTGGATGTATTTGCAAATGCAGCCGTAATGGCCAGAAACAGAGTTAATGTCACCTTCATGATAGAAAGCGTCACAGTCTGGATCTCACAGGAGGTCTGAGGAAGTCTTGACACCTCTGCTTGGATTCAGATCAAAACTTGTAAGACTTATATATTGCTCTGAGTTATTGACTTACATGTTAACTAACTATCCTTCATAAATCACGGGACTTAGGCAGAAATGAGCACAGAAGGCGCTCTTGTGAGCCTCGCAAAGTGAGGCGAGCAGTTGAGGCATTGAAGTACGCAGGACTTAGCCTCCAAACAGTTAGGAAACGCAGGATTGCCTTAGGCTGCAAGCAGTTGAGGAATGCGGGAATTCTAAAAAAATATTACGAGGTCGGAAACATACGAAGTTAACGGCTCAACCGCGCAAATCAAAAAAAAAAGATAAACTCACACAGCACGGGGGGACAGCCAGGACATCTGGGAGTGAGGTTGCACACAAATTTAAGCCAAATTTTACGAGTTTCAGAACTCGAAAATCTGCTAAGCGGAAAAAAAAAGGGCGGCCGAAAAAAATTAAAAAAAGGGGGTACACGACCACTAACTGCGCAAAACATCACCAGGCACATACCACTTTTACCCAGGAACGTACAAGGTACAAAATACACTATTAGAAAGGATGGAAAATGCTTGCGAACCATGTAAGATATAGACAACTGCCGCCATTTTACAATACTAACGTGCCACTAATAACATTACGAATCTAAAATGGTGCTTCACCCGACTAAACAAACAGTTTAGCCTTGCGAACACAGCCTATTTACATTGCACACTTGGCACATTGCGGACACTTTCGACTCAGGGCAGCAATAGTCCAACTGTACCGTGTATGCTGCAGGAAAATCAAAAGAGATTGTTAGCTCTTCAGCATATTGATTGCTGGATATATTAATTAGAAATAGGTAAAGTATATTCATTTATTAATGTATTAATTAATTATTATTAAAAAAATAAATACATAAAAAAATGCTAAATAGCATATATTAATTACACTGCCGTTTCTTTATGAATACATTAATGCTTTGCACTTCCTGATACATTTATTCATTCTTAATTAATTACTAACGTACATTAATTTAATAATTAGTAATGGAAAATAAAAATGTATACTTTCCACTGCACTAAAAGCGTTTTACTTTTTACACTGCAGTTATGGATTACTGCTCATTGGCTGCCAGCGAGAGCACTCTCAAAGCAGTTACATATTTAAATAACTTTATTATGCTCAGAGAAAAAATGCTAACTTACACTGCACTAAAAAAATTGTACCGTATTGGTCCGAAGATAAGCCGCACCCGCATCTAAGCCGCACCCGTAAAGGTCAAGGGGAAAAAATAGAAAAAAGATAGTACTCAAATATAAGCCGCACCCCTAAAATTGGAGAGAAAAAGACTCTCAAAGTGATCCGCCATTGCAAGAAACAGGCTTTCTAATTAGCACTGTAGCTTTTTTTGCAGGTTACAGGCTTTACAGGATGTTAGAATCACTAAAACCGTAAATCGCTATTCTATACCGCAGTCTAAAGCACGAAAATCGGCACCCTTAACTCGCAATCGCGCAAATCGGCAATAATTTTGCTTTCGCGAATAGAAGCCGCACGCGTTAGAAGCAAAGTTTACAAGTTACAAGCAAATCGGCAATGATTTTTTTACGGGCTTATATTCGGACCAATACGGTATATTTAACACTGTACTTATATACCTGTCTTTGCAATGAGCGCAAAAGCACAAAACTTGAAGTACACTAGGAGAGAGGCTTGCAATGAGCGCTGAAGGTGCTCAGATAAGCAAAAGTACACAAGGGGAGAGGCTTGCAATGAGCGCTGAAGGTGCTCAGAGGAGCAAAAGTACACGAGGTGAGAGACTTGCAATGAGCGCTGAAGCTACTCAGAGGAGCAAAAGCCTTACATTCTGTGGCAAACAACATCGCCATGGCTTCAAATGTTATTGCCGTCATTTCTGACGGGCAAGTCGCTAGTCACATATAATAGTTGTTAAACTACGAAACGTCGTCACGCTTTGCGAGCTCACGTAGGCAGGGACGGAGGCTCTAACATCGGATGCAATGAGCCGGAGGCTCATTGCAGGCGCGAGGGTCCGCATTTGCGGAGGTGGAGGCTCAAAGGCGCCTCACACGCGGTTACAAACACCCACACAAGCGGCACTTTACCAACAATACGACCCGACGCACATTTACGGACTTAGCACACAAAAATACGAGATGCGGGACTTACAAAAAAATACATTACGACCTCGCAAAAATACAAACTTAATGGCCGAACCGCATGCAAAGAAAAACAGTCAAAACACAGCAAATACACAGAAAAAACTTACCCACAGCAGGGGGGGGGGGGGCACCCAGGACCTCTGCAAGTGAAATTACACCTCAATTTAAGTCCAAATTCACGGGTTTAGACACCCAAAAATCCCCTAAGCGAGAGAAAAAATGGCCACCAAAAAAACGAAAACAAGGCTACAGGACCCTAAAGACGCAAAACAGCACCAAGCACATACAGCTTTTTCCAAAAGACATACTTTTACTAAGGACGGAAAAATCATACACACCAGCGTAACACATACACATTCGCGCCGTTTCTCAATGTGGAAGTACACAGCTACACTAACGGCTTTACCTCGCGCACGCACCACATTTACACTACACACTGCACACATTGCTGACACTTACAGAAACGTGCAAAACTACACTGGTGGCTGCAGGAACATAGAAACAGATTGTCAGCTCTTCAGCACAATGCTTTCTGCATATATTACTTAGGAATAGGTAAGGTATATTAATTTATTAGTTTATTTATTATTTCATTGGCATACAACAAGACATATACACAAAAAAGCCCCTCTAATAACAAACAATAAACAAAAAAAACTGCCAATGGCGCTCAGCGCAAGCCTTGCAATGAGCGCCGAAGTTCCTCACACTAAAAAATTCATAAAACAACATTACCTGACTTACAATTTCATGACCGTCAAGTAGAGCATGAATAGATCCAAGCATATTATAGTTTTTATTAAAACTAGAAACAACCATCTAAAAATGTATAAAGCTGGTCATCTAAACAATGGAAACTTTATTGCTTCATCTATAGAGATGGAAATGAATGTAAAGCTTTTAAATGTAGAATCAAAATGATATATAGAAAGGCAGGTGATGACAAATATCAGTTTAGTGGGATATTAAAAAAGAATGCCCCGCTAATTAAAAATGGTAATCCAACAAGAATAAGAAGATTTATACTGTTGTGATAAACAACGTTATACAGATTTTATTTTTTGTAACTAGAATTATTTAGCAGGCTTTATATAGTTTTAATAATTACAACACTATGTGCCCTATTATATTGCCCAATTCCCAAAGTTACACACGCTTAAAACCCCTCTGAAAATTGCCGCAAATTCTATTAGCTATTCGCAATCCGATTACAAGTTCCTCGCCCATAATCACTATGGACCAGACAAAGAAGCAAAACCGGCCTTAGAACTCCATTGGTTTTAGCACAGCTCGAATATTACAAGCTCTAAATAATTAAAGTTACACAAAATCGATATTCTAGTAGACCTGTAGCTCTAGCTCTCAAATAAAATCTAATCCGCAATTGAAAAATGTATTAAGTTTCTGTCCAAAATATTACGAGTTCTAAATAGGACTAACAAGGGCTCTTTTAAACAACTATTAGAGCTGTAGCGGCAATTAAAAACACAATACAGTACTTTAAAAGCTTGGTAAGACATGGAAATACATTAGTATTAACTGCACAGTCTCAAACCCACAAATATGCATTTAAAAAATATTTATTTTAAAATGTTATTTCTGAGTATTATTGATCCTGAGACTCAAGGGGTTAATCCATATCATGAAACCCACATGGACTAAAACCGATGATCTAATGCATTTTATAGATTGCTTGATTGCGATCCCGATCGGAAAATATTATTTATTGGCTCTAATTAATTTGTAGCCTCCGATTGCAGATAACGTATAAATTCCATGTTTTACTAACGTCATGATGACAGTCTCATTTATTATTAGCTGTGTCTAACATGTAAATTATGGGCTTGCTTACATATTGCCAGATCATATGATCATGCCCCCTGAAATACGACTTTAATACGCAGGGTTTTTGAGTTCGGCCTTGAGGTCAAAATTTACAAGCTGGAGTCAATAGAATACATGTAAACATTTATGAAAACCTACAGCTAAAATTATGAGTTTGAGGCATTTGTAGGCTTCTCATAGAATAGGGCCCTATGTTTGGATCTATACACTCTCTATTTTTTATTTTTTTCTCGTTTACGATTTACTATTTTTTTATTTTTTTTTTACTTTTGCCTGGAGCATCTCAAGACAATAGTTGTTACATAGTTACATAATTACATATTAATTAAGGTTGAAAAAATACTTTCAGTCCATCAAGTTCAACCTTTTAAGATGTCCTAATGCAGTTTAAATATGAATTAATTAGTTGTTAATTAATTATTAATCAATTATTTAATTATGTATTTTATTTATAATTATTAATTAATCCAGAGGAAGGCAAACAGAAAAAAAAAAACAAGTGAGTTGTTTATGTTTCATTGAAAATATATTCATACATATGCTTTGAGCCTTATAAATGAAATGTAAAGTATACATCATTATTTTTTATTTATAATTTGGATAACTGGTGTTATGATACATGCTAATGTGGATTTAGTATGCCAGATACCTCCATTTTTCATGGTATGTCTTTGAGTTACCTTAATTACATATTTATTCTTCGTGCTGAAAAGCAAGTACACAAAACATAACTTTCCCAGTTGAATGTTATATGGTTGTTTGTCCAGAAAAATCCATGGTTTGACACAATGAGGCTTAGTTGTTTACAGTTAGTCATAGGATTTTCTATGCATTCCACTCTGTTTAGCATATCTTTTATGGTGGGGAAGAAAACTATGAGTCTCATTTAATTGGCTAAATCATAGTTACTTAAACCCGTAATGTAGTCCGTAAATGTTACTGATATTCAATTGGCCACATTTAGCTACTCGCATTCCAATTGTGAGTTACAGGCGCAATATCACTGCGGTTGTCAAAAACGTATCTCCTCCTTTGATGTTTGAAGCCAGTAAATGGTATCAGTGCTGAAGGAGCAAAAAATTATACAAGTACTAGATAGGACTCACAAGTGGGTTAAACACCTGTTCATAACACTGCAACAGCAAATAAACACACACTACTGTACTTTAAAATACCGGGAAAGCAATGAAAGGCATTAGAATTAATTGCACAAGAGTCTCCAGCACATAAATCTGCAATTAAAAATAATTATTTGTAACTTTTATTTTCATGTTATTTCAATACCGGAACTCAAAGGGTTAATACATATCAGGCCACCCACACGGAAAATGAAACAAGTTAAATCGTTACCCTAAAATTTGCTGAATTTCGTGCATTTGCAACCAGTTTTCTTTCAATGTTGACACCCCCTGAAATTCCCAGGGAAAACTAGAATAACTAATACATAGTATCTTTTTGGCCTGGGATTGTGCAGGCAGCTTTCCTTTAGATTTCTATAATACCCAGAACAAGGTCTGTGTTCCGTCATTCACTGATTGTTTTATCTAAATCCCAGGTCAATTGCCCTATCACCTGCCCCAGCGAATTGCCCCGTGACTTCCCCCAGCCCCAGTGAATGGCCCTCCAGCCCCAGTGAATTGCCCCATGACCTCCCCGAGCCCTAGTGAATTGCCCCCATCACCTGCCCCAGCCCCAGTGAATTGTCGTCCAGCCCAGTGAATTGCCCTTGTATCCCCTCAGCCCCAGTGAATTGCCCTCCCGCCCCAGCGAATTGCTCCGTGACCTCCACAGCCAAAGTGAATTGCCCTCCAGCCCTTGTGAATTGCCCCTGAATCCCCCCAGCCCATCCAGCCCCAGTGAATTACCCCATGTCCTCCCCCAGGCCCAGTGAATTGCCCATCACCTGCTCCATCCCCAGTGGATTGCCCTCCAGCCCATGGGAATTGCCCCGTGACCTCCCCCAGCCGCAGTGAATTGCCCCCATCACCGGCCCCAACCCCAGTGAATTGCACCATCACCTGCCACAGCCCCAGTGAATTGCCTTGTGACCTCCCCCAGCCCCAGTGAATTGCTCCTGTAACCTGTCAGCCACAGTGAATTGCTGGGTGACCTCCCCCAGCCCCAGTGATTTGCCCAATTACCTGCCCCAGCCCCAGTGAATTGCCCCATCACCTGCCCCAGTGAATTTCCCTGTGAGGCACTTTTACTCAGACACTCACCCACAGACACACATGCTCACTCACAGACACACTCACACAGACATGCACACTCACTCACTAACACAGACACTCACACAGACAAACTCACACTGACACAGACTCACTCAGAAAGACTCACACAGACACAGACACTCACACTCTGACACAGACACACACCCTCACTCACTCACACACACATACACACACACTCACACTCAGACACATGCGCACACTCACACTAACTCACTCACAATGACATACACACTCACACAAACACACTCACCACACTCACTCAACACACTCACACGGACACTCACACAGACACAGACTCACTCACAAAGACTCACTCACACACTCTCACTCACACAGACTCAGACACTCACACTAATACACTCACACTCAGACACGCACGTACTCAGACACGCACACTCTCATTCCCAGACACACTTACACAAACACACACGCTCATTTAACACACTCACACAGACAAACTCACACTGACACAGACTCACTCAGAAAGACTCACACAGACACAGACACTCACACTCTGACACAGACACACACCCTCACTCACTCACACACACATACACACACACTCAGACACACACAGACACATGCGCACACTCACACTAACTCACTCACAATGACATACACACTCACACAAACACACTCACCACACTCACTCAACACACTCACACGGACACTCACACAGACATACACACTCACACAGACACAGACTCACTCACAAAGACTCACTCACACACTCTCACTCACACAGACTCAGACACTCACACTAATACACTCACACTCAGACACGCACGTACTCAGACACGCACACTCTCATTCCCAGACACACTTACACAAACACACACGCTCATTTAACACACTCACACAGACATACACACTCACACAGACTCACTCACACAGACACATTCACACAGACACACTCACTCACACAGACACACTCAGACACTCACAATAAGACACTCATACTAAGACATGCACACTCAGACATGCACACTCTCATTCACAGACATACACACTCCCTCACAGACTCACACAGACACTCACACAAAAACACACTCACACAGACACTCACACAGACACACACTCAGACATGCACACACTCACACAGACATGCACACTCACACAGACACACTCTCACTCACACAGACACACTCACGTAGACACACACACTTAGACATGCACACACACACACAGACATGCACACTCACTCACAGACACACTCTCACTCACAGACACACTCACACACTCAGACACTCATAGTAAGACACTCACACAGACGCACTCAGACACTCACACTCAGACACTCATAATAAGACACTCATACTAAGACATGCATACTCAGACACGCACACTCTCATTCACAAACATACACACTCACACAAACAGACTCACACAAACACACACACTAACTCAACACACTCACACAGACATACACACTTACACAAACACTCAACACACTCACTCAACACACTCACACATGCACAAACTCACACAGACATACTCTCACTTACACAGACACACTAGCACTCACACAGACACACTAGCACTCACACAGACACACTCACACAGACACACACACTCAGACATGCACACTCACTCACACAGACATGCACACTCACTCAGACACACTCTTACTCACACAGACACACTCTCACTCACACAAACACACTAAGACACTCACACTCAGACACGCACACTCTCATTCACAGACACACTCACACAAACACACACGCTCATTTAACACACTCACACAGACAAACTCACACTGACACAGACTCACTCAGAAAGACTCACACAGACACAGACACTCACACTCTGACACAGACACACACCCTCACTCACTCACACACACATACACACACACTCAGACACACACAGACACATGCGCACACTCACACTAACTCACTCACAATGACATACACACTCACACAAACACTAACAGCTATATTTTTTTTAAAATCTGATCTTAATTGTTGCATTTCATTTTTTTAATAAGAAGTCAATATTTTGACATAATATATCATGTTTGTTTTTTCTAATTTCTTTTTTTAAATGAGATGTTATATTTGTCTAGAATTAAATGGGGTTGCAAATCTGAATCAGTTTCTTTGGCAGTTGAAAAATTGGATTTTTTAGAGAAAATAGCTTCTTTGTTGATTGTTGACGTTTTGGAATAAACAGATGGTATTTTGTATTTAGATAATTAATGACTTATAGGTCTTTATTCATTTTTCTTTGTGGCCTCACAACTTTAGCCTCAAAATGTATTTAAATGTGTAGGAAAAACTACTGTGTTGTTTTGTGCATGTATATTGTGATTAAGCAAGGAGATTGGGTTAGATTGGTGTTGTGTACTGAGAACGTCATTGTGCGTCCTGCCACAATGGCAGTTAGACCAGAGAATCAGGCCCATATAGAGATTATCTTTACCTATAATATTGTTCCTTGACAAAAATCTACAATTGCTGGGAATCAACCTAAGCAAGTAAAAGGCTGGTGTACATGAGCCCAAATAACCTAATGGGACATATATCTGTTGGTATGTTTATAAATATTAAAGATTTTGTAGTTTTAATGAATTGTGGTCTTTTAGCTGCTTGAGAAATGTCAGTTCCATCTGTCAGCCTTCTCTCCATACATTGTAAATATCCTCACGCAAATCCAATTGGTAAGTTAGATTTCTTTTATAAAGATTTCTCGATCAAATTTAAAAACAGAGAAACAGTTTATAATAGTTCTAATTAATTATTCTAGCTGCTTGTGAATGGCCAGTTCAATCTGTCACTCTGGTCTCCATACAGTTTTACTGTTGCACTCAAAAGTTTGCATATCCTGGCAGAAATTGTGAAATTTGGGCATTTATTTTGAAAATATGACTGATCATGCAAAAAAATTTGGCTCCTTTTTAAATCATAATGATAACAGAAATCACCAAAAATGGCCCAGATTAAACTTAACTTAATAATGTGTATTGCCCCCTTTAGCATGAATAACAATGTGCAGTATTTAGTAATAATTGTCTATGAGGCCCCTAATTCTTGCAGGTGGTAAAGCTGCCCATTCGTCTTGGCAAAATGCCTCCAGGTCATGCAAAGTCTTTAATCGTCTTGCATGACCTGCACGTTTGAGATCTCCCCAGAGTGGCTCGATGATATTAAGGTCAGGAGACTGTAATGGCCACTCCAGAACCTTCACCTATTTCTGCTGTAACCACTGGAGGGTCAACTTGGCCTTGTGCTTTAAGTCGTTGTCATGCTGGAAAGTCCAAAAGCGTCCCATGCGGCATTCATCTTGCCATCAATTTTCACAAGATTTCCCATGCCTTTAGAGCTCACACAACCCAAAACATCAGTGAGCCACCACCATGCTTCACAGTGGGGATGGTATTCTTTTCACTATAGGTCTTGTTGACCCCTCTCCAAACATAGCGCTTATGATTGTGACCATAAAGCTCTATTTTGGTCTCGTCACTCCAAATTACAGTGTGCCAGAAGCTGTGAGGCGTGTCATGGTGTTGTCGGGCATATTGTAACCGGGCTTTTTTGTGGCATTGGTGCAGTAAGTAAGTTTTGTTGTATTGTGCTCCTTGATACAACCACACCATCTTTTTCCAGAGCAGCCTGTATTTCTCCTGTGTGTTTTTTCTTTGTATTCCAAACTATTCTTCTGGCAGTTGTGGGTGAAATCTTTCTTGGTCTACCTGACCTTGGCTTGGTATCAAGAGATCCCCGAATTTTACACTTCTTAATAAGTGATTGAACAGTACTGAGTGGCATTTTCAAGGCTTTGGATATCCTTTTATATCTTTTTCCATCTTTATGAAGTTCTATTACCTTGTTACGCAGGACTTTTGTCAGTTCTTTTCTGCTCCCCATAGATCAGTATCTAGCCTGCTCAGTGCATCCACGTGAGAGCTAATAAACTCATTGACTATTTATACACAGGCACTAATTGCAATTTAAAAAGCCACAGGTGTGGGAAATTAACCTTTAATTGCCATTTTAACCTGTGTGTGTCACGTTGTGTGTCTATAAAGAGGCCAAACATTCAAGGATATGAAAACTTTCAATCAGGGGCATTTGGGTGATTTCTGTTATCATTATGATCTAAAAAGGAGGGAAACAACTATGTGATAATAAATGGCTGCATATGATCACTATCCTTCAATCACATATATAGTTGTCAGTGTTGGGAACACTTACAATGTTAGTCACACTTTGTTAGTCACACTGCCGTTGACCATACAAGACTTAGGCTGCAATGAGATCCGATGGCGCTCATTGCACTGCTCGACTCGCGACTTAGGCGAGCAGTTGAGGAATGCGCGACTTAGGCGTCAAGCAGTTTCACGCAACTGCGAGTTGAGCAGTTGAGGCACACAACTGCAAGGGTCGCAACTGCGAGCCAAGCGCGTAACTCTAAAAACCAAAAAACCAAACAAAATAATTTAACAAAAACAATAACACACTCACACACAGCACAGGGGGAGAGCCAGCATAGTCTAGGAGTGAGGTTGCAAGTGAATTTGAGCCATATTTATGGTTTTCCGTCAATACAAAATTGGCTAAGCGAGGAAAAAAATGGCGGACGAAAACTGGATGAAAACGAGGTTGAGCAAAGCCAGGCACACGAGACTTAGAAAATACACGATGGCAAACTTAGTAACACTTAGACCAACAACACCAGGCACGCGGGACTTTGAAAATAAAAACAACGGCAGTCAGCGTGTAACATGCAAACATTCAGCAGACACACAGAGAAGAAAGACACAGGGAAGGGACAGGGGGAGTTGGTGGAAAGAGACACATGGCATTCCCAAGCACTAAACTTGCAGGTTAACAAAACCTGCAATGAGCGGCCTGTACAGTAGGTGGGAGGAAAGGCTCGCAATGAGCACCGAAGGTGAGTACCTTGAGATCATTTTCTGTAAAAAAAATGACTCCTTGTGCAAGGGCAAATAAATACCCAGCCAATAGGACATGCTTATAGAAAAACCTTTTCCTCTAACTTTGGGCTCCATTGCATTTGCTCAGTTAGTAGCAACAAATGACTCCTTTGAACCCGTGAGGACTTTTTTGTCAGCTAGTTACTGAGCTACATGTTATACTGCATGGAGAACTTATAAGCAGTGACACAGTGTTTTTTCTCACTCTCACAAGAGTAAAATAATACAGGATTATACCACCACCATGTGGCTGTAGTAGAATATAAACACTTACTGAAAGTTCTATAGCTCCCGATAAAATATTATTTTATATTCAACCCTAGAAGCAGGATTTCCAATATTAGTCTCCATGAACTATATAAGGACTATATTAGTCCTGTACAATTATGTATAGATTATAACTTACATTCAAGAAGAGCAATAACTGAACTATTGTATCTTCTGAAAAACATCAAAGCTGTACACTCTATAAAGACACAATCACAAACGCCATCAAAAGTTTTTAAAAAAAGAAAAAAACGCAAATAGACTTACTTCATTTTTATAACTGTCTTAATATGTAAAGACCCCCCCCCCCCCCCCCCATAAAGGGGCAATTAAAGCAAGGTTAAAAGATACCGCAATTTAACTGAAAGAACGAAAAGATCAGATAAAGGAGATGTCTGGTGTGTGTCTATGAGACATACCTCAAAATATATTCAATACTAATATGCTACAAACGCAACTATGCAACTTTCTTAACATCCGTCTAACCCAGCTAAATAAAAATCTAAAAGTAGCTCAGAGTCTTCTGCACTTAGCATTAAAGCAAACATTCAAGAATTAAAAAAATGTCCTCTTTCAGATCAGAAATTAAAGCTGAAATAATAAAATTTTCTTTGGAATTAACAGCAGAAACAAAGGCTGTGGATACCAAAGTTCCAGAATTAGAGGATAAATGCAACACCCTCCTCAAGTCACCTAAAGAAATGGAAGAGGAAATTATTATGATTAAAGAGGAACATAACTCCTCAAGAGTATCAAGAAAATAGGTCAAGAAGACAAAATATACTAATAAGCAATTTACTGGAATCAGTATTTTATCTATCTCTATACATGAAAGACGTATGTGCCGCCCTTTTACCAGGTCTAAGTGAAGAAGATTACAGAATAGACAGGATTCATAGATTCCTAAGAGCTCCATCACCCACTAATGAGAGATCAAGAGATGTGATTGCCAGATTCCACTATTTCTCTACAAAAGACCTATTTATGAGATCAGTTAGACAAGGTATCCCCGAGGTATGTCAACCAGCTATCTTTTTAGACCTATCACCTACTAACTTATACAAAAGGAGACTCTTGAAAACTTTCCTATAGGTAATTACAGCACATGGATGCACATATACATGGTGTTTCCTTTTTAGATTGAACATATCAAAAGAAGGGAGAAATCATTTTATATGCAATCCCAAGGAAGGAGCAGCCTTGCTCCATTTGTGGAACTTACCAATTCCGGAAAACTTGGTACAAGATTGAAATCCCTCTACCACTATGCAGACCAAAGGTTTATCCAAATTCTAAAAATAGAAGGGACACTAGACCAGTTTTAAATGAAGAAGAAAGCTCCACATATTAATCAAAATGTGCAGAAAACCTCATGGACTATTCTAAGTCTATAAAAACTTAGTAGATACAGAAAACCATCTAAAGGAAAATAAAAAATTCCAAGCCCATAGTGGCAACCTGAGACCCGCAACCGCTGCGGGCTTGACATTTGGCTACGTTGCAGAGCTATTAAATTAAACAAGGCCGCAAGTTACGGGCCACAGACGTTAACCATTTTCCGCTGGTTGGATGTGCAGCCGTTACCATGGTCGTTAGTCAAACCTGTAGTTACGGGTTTAGACAGAGCCAATAGCAACAGAGATCGTCATCATTACGTCACTGGAAAATGGAGGTAAGATTTCAATCTCTTACAGGTTTCAATTACGAGTTTTGATCGGGCCCGTATTCCAGATATAATGCAAAATAAATAAACCAGTAAATATGATATTCAGGTCCATGCAAGTTCCATTATATGTAATAACACATTGATTCCCGGGATTGATATAACACGGAAATTAAACAGAAAATAAAGCATTCTATATTGCAGATTTTTGAGCTTCAGAATGTTGTGCTATTAATTAAAATACCTAACATTACTTTCCCTTTTATTGTAAGTACAGTAGTGTGTGTATATTTGCATTTACAGTGCTATGGATTGGACTTTAACCCCCTAGCGGATCATCTCTAGTACCCGTAGGCTTTTTGGCTCCATTTGATTTTAAATAAATACCACAATCTTTGAGCCTCGTTTTCATTTTTTTCGGCGGACATTTTTTCTTTCGTTTAGGGGATTTTCGTGTGTCTGAACTCGGGAATTTGGACTTAAATGGAGGTGTAACTTCACTTTCAGAGGTCCTGGGTGCCCCCCTTTGCTATGGGTAAGCTTTTTATGTAGTTTTTGTGAGTATTTGGTGTGTTTTTACAGTTTTTAGTTGCGCACGGTTCCGCCATTTTTCGTGCGTGTGGGTGTTTGTTACATTAAGGTTGGTTCAGAGGTTAATGCAGGTTTCCGAGGTGAGCCTCGTTTTTGTTTTTTTCGGCGGCCATTTTTTCTCTCGCTTCGGGGATTTTCATGTGTCTAAACTCGGGAATTTGGACTTAAATGGAGGTGTAACTACACTTTCAGAGATCCTAGGTGCCCCCCTCTTGCTATGGGTAAGCTTTTTATGTAGTTTGTGTGAGTATTTGGTGTGTTTTCACTGTTTTTAGTTGCGCGCGGGTTAGTGCGTGTGGGTGTATGTTACGTGAAGGTTGGTTCTGAGGTGGGTTTAACGGCTCGCCTCGCTACGCGAGGCTCGCCAGCAATGAGCGCCTGCGGAGCACCTGCATTTGCGGAGACGTTGGGATGCTCCACCACCGCAAATGCGGCCCCTCGCTTCGTGAGGATCCGCATTTGCGGGGAACTGCGTCCCTCGCGAAGTCTTGCGGGCTCGCTGCTCACAACTATATATGTGATTTTGTAGTTTTAATGAATTGTGGTCTTTTAGCTGCTTGAGAAATGTCAGTTCCACCTGTTAGCCTTCTCTCCATACATTGAAAATATCCTCACGCAAATCCAATTGGTAAGTTAGATTTCTTTTATAAAGATTTCTCAATCAAATTTAAAAACAGATAAACAGTTTATAATAGTTCTAATTAATTGAAGTATTTTAGCTGCTTGTGAATGGCCAGTTCAATCTGTCACTCTGGTCTCCATACAGTTTTACTATTGCACTAAAAAGTTTGCATATCCTGGCAGAAATTGTGAAATTTGGGCATTTATTTTGAAAATATGACTGATCATGCAAAAACATTTGGCTCCTTTTTCAAATCATAATGATAACAGAAATCACCCAAAATGGCCCTGATTAAACTTAACTTAATACTGTGTATTGCCCCCTTTAGCATGAATAACAATGTGCAGTATTTAGTAATAGTTGTCTATGAGGCCCCTAATTCTTGCAGGTGGTATAGCTGCCCATTCGTCTTGGCAAAATGCCTCCAGGTCATGCAAAGTCTTTGGTCGTCTTGCATGAACTGCACATTTGAGATCTCCCCAGAGTGGCTCGATGATATTAGAGTCAGGAGACTGTGATGGCCACTCCAGAACCTTCACCTGTTTCTGCTGTAACCACTGGAGGGTCAACTTGGCCTTGTGCTTAAAGTCGTTGTCATGCTGGAAAGTCCAAAAGCGTCCCATGCCGCATTCATCTTGCCATCAATTTTCACAAGATTTCCCATGACTTTAGAGCTCACACACCCCAAAACATCAGTGAGCCACCACCATGCTTCACAGTGGGGATGGTATTCTTTTCACTATAGGTCTTGTTGACCCCTCTCCAAACATAGCGCTTATGATTGTGACCATAAAGCTCTATTTTGGTCTCGTCACTCCAAATTACAGTGTGCTAGAAGCTGTGAGGCGTGTCATAGTGTTGTCGGGCATATTGTAACCGGGCTTTTTTGTGGCATTGGTGCAGTAAGAAAGTTTCGTTGTATTGTGCTCCTTGATACAACCACACCATCTTTTTCCAGAGCAGCCTGTATTTCTCCTGAGGTTACCTGTGGGTTTTTCTTTGTATTCCGAACAATTCTTCTGGCAGTTGTGGGTGAAATCTTTCTTGGTCTACCTGACCTTGGCTTGGTATCAAGAGATCCCCGAATTTTACACTTCTTAATAAGTGATTGAACAGTACTGAGTGGCATTTTCAAGGCTTTGGATATCCTTTTATATCTTTTTCCATCTTTATGAAGTTCCATTACCTTGTTACGCAGGACTTTTGTCAGTTCTTTTCTGCTCCCCATGGCTCAGTATCTAGCCTGCTCAGTGCATCCACGTGAGAGCTAATAAACTCATTGACTATTTATACACAGGCACTAATTGCAATTTAAAAAGCCACAGGTGTGGGAAATTAACCTTTAATTGCCATTGTAACCTGTGTGTCACCTTGTGTGTCTGTAACAAGGCCAAACATTTAAGGATATGAAAACTTTCAATCAGGGCCATTTGGGTGATTTCTGTTATCATTATGATCTAAAAAGGAGCCAAACAACTATGTGATAATAAATGACTGCATATGATCACTATCCTTCAATCACATATATAGTTGTCAGTGTTGGGAACACTTACGATGTTAGTCACACTTTGTTAGTCACACTGCCATTGACCATGCAAGACTTAGGCTGCAATGAGATCCGATGGCGCTCATTGCACTGCTCGACTCGCGACTTAGGCGAGCAGTTGAGGCATGCGCGACTTAGGCATTAAGCAGTTTCCCGCAACTGCGAGGTGAGCAGTTGAGGCATGCAACTGCGAGGGTCGCAACTGCGAGCCAAGCGCATAACTCTAAAAACGCAAAAAACAAACAAAATAATTTAACAAAAACAATAACACACTCACACACAGCACAGGGGGAGAGCCAGCATAGTCTAGGAGTGAGGTTGCAAGTGAATTTGAGCCATATTTATGGTTTTCCGTCAATACAAAATTGGCTAAGCGAGGAAAAAAATGGCGGACGAAAAATTGGATGAAAATGAGGTTGAGCAAAGCCAGGCACACGAGACTTAGAAAATACACAATGGCAAACATAGTAACACAGACCAACAACACCAGGCACGCGGGACTTTGAAAATAAAAACAACGGCAGTCAGCGTGTAACATGCAAACATTCAGCAGACACACAGAGACACACAGTTAAGAAAGACACAGGGAAGGGACAGGGGGGAGATGGTGGAAAGAGACACATGGCATTCCCAAGCACTAAACTTGCAGGTTAACAAAACCTGCAATGAGCGGCCCGTACAGTAGGTGGGAGGAAAGGCTCGCAATGAGCACCGAAGGTGAGTACCTTGAGATCATTTTCTGTAAAAAAAAATGACTCCTTGTGCAAGGGCAAATTAAATACCCAGCCAATAGGACATGCTTATAGAAAAACCTTTTCCTCTAACTTTGGGCTCCATTGCATTTGCTCAGTTAGCAGCAACAAATGACTCCTTTGAACCCGTGAGGACTTTTTTGTCAGCTAGTTACTGAGCTACATGTTATACTGCATGGAGAACTTATAAGCAGTGACACAGTGTTTTTTCTCACTCTCACAAGAGTAAAATAATACAGGATTATACCACCACCGAGTGGCGGTAGTAGAATATAAACACTTACTGAAAGTTCTATAGCTCCCGATAAAATATTCTTTTATATTCAACCCTAGAAGCAGGATTTCCAATATTAGTCACCATGAACTATATAAGGACTATATTAGTCCTGTACAATTATGTATAGATTATAACTTACATTCAAGGAGAGCAATAACTGAACTATTGTATCTTCTGAAAAACATCAAAGCTGTACACTCTATAAAGACACAATCACAAACGCCATCAAAAGTTTTTTATAAAAGAAAAAACAGCAAATAGACTTACTTCATTTTTATAACTGTCTTAAGAGGGGGTAAGGAATGAATTAACAGTG
>CM050167.1:17277436-17494936 GCA_027410445.1 Discoglossus pictus
GCAGGCACTCCAGAAGTACAGACCCATAACATAAGGTGTATGCTTGCTAATGCCAGAAGCTTGCCAGGAAAAATGGGAGAGTTAGAATTATTAGCATTACATGAGAAATGGGATTTAATAGGCATTACTGAAACATGGTGGGATGACTCTCATGACTGGACTATTAATCTGGATGGTTATAACCTATTTAGGAAAGATAGGGGCAATGGTAAAAGGGGAGGAGGGATTTGTCTGTATGTTAAGCCTGAATTTAAGCCTATAGTCAGAGAAGACATTTATGGTGGAACTAGTGATAATATTAAATGTCTGTGGGTAGAGTAAAATAGTGGAGCAGCAAATCCCAAAAGAATATTGGTTGGAGTATGCTATAAACCCCCAAATATAATTGAAACTCAGGAAATGCAATTATTATTACAGATTGGAAATGCAGCTAAGCATGGGCAAGTTCTAATAATGGGAGATTTTAATTACCCTTAAACAAACTGGGTAAATGAGACCAGCAGTTCAGCTAAGGGGTGCAGGTTCTTGAGTACACTCAGGGATCATTATCTGGCCCAGGTTATACAAGAGCCTACTAGAAAAGAGGCTATCTTGGATTTAGTAATCACAAATAATTTTGATATAGTATCAAATGTTGGAATAGGGCAACCTTTGGGAAACAGTGATCACAACACAGTCTCATTTGAGATTGAATAAAAAAAAAACTGTAAGGGGCCAACAAAAACTCTTAATTTTAAAAGGGCAGATTTTAAAGGTCTAAGGGCAGCAATGCAAAGTATAGACTGGGACAAAAAACTGATAGGTAAAAACACTGAACATAAATGGACAACATTTAAAGCTGTACTAAATATACATGCACATCGGCATATACCGTGTGGGAATAAAAGTAAAAGGAGTAAATTACATCCAATGTGGCTTAGCAATGATTTAAAGATAAAGATACGGAGTAAAAACAGGCATTTAAATTTAACAAACAAGAGGGGACAGAGACTGCTTTACGTGAGTACAGGGAAATGAAAAATGCAGCAAAAGGGCTATTAGACTGGCTAAAATAGAAAATGAAAAATGAGTTGCAAATGAGAGTAAGACTAACCCTAAAATATTTTTTAAGTATATAGATGGGAAGAAGGCCAGGAAGGAAGCTATAGGAACATTACAATGTGACACAGGCCGTCTGATAATTAGTGACCAGGAAAAGGCAGATGAGCTAAATAGGTTTCTTTTCTTCGGTATTCACAAGGGAGGTACCAGTGGTTGGGACACTGAAACATAATGGGGCTACACTACCATCACTAAATAATTGTTTTACGCAGGAAGAAATCATAAAGAGGTTGGAAAAAATAAATGGTAATAAAGCTCCAGGTCCTGATGGAATACATCCAACAGTACTGGGGGAGCTGGCTTCTGTAATAGCCAAACCATTATATCTAATCTTTCAAGATTCACTCAACACAGGGTCTCTACCAGATGACTGGAGAAAAGCAGAAGTGATACCTATATTTAAGAAGGAAACAAGAGCAAATGCGGGGAATTATAGACCTGTAAACGTCACTTCTGTAGTGGGAAAGCTTTTAGAAGGATTAATAAGGGATCGTATACAAGAATATGTCTATTCAAACAGGATTATACGTAGGAGCCAACATGGAATTAGGAGGGACAGGTCATGTCAAACAAATCTAATTAGTTTCTATGAGGAGGTTAGTAGGAACTTGGATCAAGGCAACTCAGTGGATGTAGTCTTTTTAGATTTTGCAAAGGATTTTGATACAGTGCCACATGGGAGACTATTGTGTGCAAACTGTAACCCCAACACTGCACTGGCTCAGTAACTCATGCCTGTCTGCTTCCAGGAAACATTGAATTGCAGAGGAATATAGGGGATGACATCTAGGTGCCTGTAAACATTGTGGCATAACAACATGGCTTCTGGCATTTGTTGAGCCTTTTAAATTTAAATATTAACTTAAAGTACAGTATTCCATTTTTTTTCTGGTTGCTTGAGTTCTGGATAACTGAGAGTCTACTGTACATAGCATTCCATGGTGAGATACAGTTGTATCTTAGTTATCAGGTAACTTAGGACTATCATGTGAGAATTTTTGCTTTGTGGTGGGACAGTTTTTGCACTTTCAATCAATGCGTTCAAACAACTTTTTTAATATATGCAGGCAAATAATTACCATTTTTATAGGGCATAGTTAGCACACATAGAAGATAAGATTTCCTGGTGGTTATTGTTTTCTTTTGGTTAAAGGGATATGTAAGTTTGCTGGATTATGAATGCATCTGATAGAGGAGAATTATTAGTGTATGCAAACATTTTTTGCATGAAAAAATCCCCCTAAAAAACATTTAAACACTTACATTGAAGTCAGCAAAAGGTTGTTATTTCTGACAGTTGCAAATTAGGGTGAACACCCTCCAAACCCAGGCTAAATTAGCATCAAATGTAAAATGATTTGTTTTGGCCAATCAAGTTAGCTTAAACTTTTGAATTAACTCTCGTGTTTTAGTTTCTAGTTATTCCTACCCTCCTTGCAATTTTGAGTGGCATATGAATTAAGGGGGGTGAGGGGTATAGGGGACAAATTCACCCAAGATTAAATGAATCGAGGACACAAAAAATAGCAAAATTAAACTTAATCATGCATTACCAGATTTGAAACAGCTATGGAGAAGTATGTCTTTCCCATGAAAGCTTTGACCCATACCTTTATATATATATATTTATATATATATATATATATATATATATATATATATATATATATATATATACTATATACAGTATCTCACAAAAATGAGTACACCCCTCACATTTTTGTAAATATTTTATTATAGCTTTTCATGTGACAACACTGAAGAAATGCCCCTCTGCTACAATGTAAAGTAGTAACTGACAGCCTGTATAACAGTGTAAATTTGCTGTCCCCTCAAAATAACTCAACATGCAGCCATTAACGTATAAACCGTTGGCAACAAAAGAACAAGAGTACACCCCTCAGTGGATATGTCCAAATTGGGACCAAAGTGTCAATATTTTGTGTGGCCACCATTATCTTCTAGCACTGCCTTAACCCTCATGGGCATGGAGTTCACCAGAGCTTCACAGGTTGCCACTGGAGTCCTTTTCCACTCCTCCATAATGACATCACGGAGCTGGTGGATGTTATTGACCTTGCACTCCCCCACCTTCTGTTTGAAAATGCCCCACAGATGCTCAATAGGGTTTAGATTTGGTGACATGCATGGCCAGTCCATCACCTTTACCTTCAGTTTCTTTAGCAAGGCAGTGGTCGTCTTAGAGGCGTGTTTGGGGTCATTATCATGTTGGAATACTGCCCTGCAGCACAGTCTCCGAAGGGAGGGGATCATGCTCTGCTTCAGTATGTCACAGTACATGTTGGTATTCATGGTTCCCTCTATGAACTGTAGCTCCCCAGTGCCGACCCACACACATTATTTATATATATATATATATATATATATATATATATATATATATCTATATCTATATATATATATATACTGTATGTGTAATTATATATAGTTACATAGTATTTATTTAAGGTTGAAAAAAGACTTTCAGTCCATCAAGTTCAACCTTTTAAGATCCCCTCTGATCTGCAATATGCAGATTAACTATTAATTAGTTAGTTGTATAAAAGAAATACAAAAAAATCAATTCTCTCCTGATCCCAGACATTGGTGACCGGACTTCTCCCTGGATCAATGCTGCCTCTCTAATTATCCATGATAACCCTGAATTCCCTTTTTAAATAGAATTAAATACAGTCCCCTATCGAATCCGCTGTTACCACCTCCTCTGGTAGAGAATTCCACAGATTAACCACCCTTACTGTGAAGAACCCTTTTCTTTCTTTAAGGTGGAATCTTTTTACTTCTAATCTCAAGGGATGACCTCTTGTCAGTTGAAAACCTCTTGGCACAAAAAGCTCCCCCGACAAATCTTTATACTGACCCTGTATGTATTTATATAAGGTAATCATGTCTCCTCTTAGATGCCATTTTTCTAGAGAAAATAAGTTTAATTTGGTTAGTATTTCTTCATAACCCCTCCATTCCCCTTATTAGTTTTGTTGCCCTCCTCTGTACCTTTTCCAGCTCTAAAATGTCCTTTTTTGAAGTGGTGCCCAAAATGATACTCCATTTTCCAAATGAGGGTGTACTAGAGATTTGTATAGTGGCAGAATTATATTTGCTTCCCTGGCTTCTATACCCTTCTTAATACATGATAATATTTTATTTACCTTTGCAGCTGCTGCTTGGCTTTGAGCACTGTTACCTAGGTGGTTGTCCACAAGCACTCCCAAATCCCTTTCAATATCTGATACACCTAGATTTGCTCCATTAAGATTATAAATTGCATGGCTAATTTTCCTTCCCAGATGCATAACTTTACATTTATTCATAATAAATCTCATTTGCCATTTAGATGCCCATTCCTCAATTTTATGTAAATCCCTTTGGAGGGAAAGCACATCACTATCTGATTAAATTACCTTGCACAACTTCGCGTCATCAGCGAAAATGGAGTCACCAAACTCCAATCCTACCTCTTAGTCATTAATAAATATGTTAAAAAGGAGAGGACCTAATACTGAACCCTGAGGAACCCCACTTACCACATTAGATTTATTTGACATGACCTATCCCTCATAAATCCATGTTGACTCCTACTTATAATCCTGTTCAAATAGACATATTCTTGTTTATTATCCCTTATTAACCCTTCTAAAAGCTTCCCCACTACAGAAGTGAGGCTCAATGGTCTATAATTCCCCGGATTTGCTTTTGCTCCCTTTTTAAATATAGGTATCACATCAATATATATTTATTATAATGGGGGGCACGGGCATTGAGAATTTAAACATAAAAATAAACAAAAATGTTTTGAGGGGCATGACATTACTAAGTGTAACTTGACACACCACAGAATTAACTTTGTTATTTTTTCATTACCTAAATTATGATTTAACATAGAAAAACAATATATTGTTGGCTTGGCAGCTAATTTGGGGTTTGTGTATTAGAGAAGTGGTACCGCAGGCATTATAATATATATATATATATTGGATTATATTATTGATACAGAGTGTCATTTTGGATATAGGCTTTTCAGCCAAGTGATGAGAATATCAGATCGTTGTATTCTATGTAGTCATGTACAGGGATCTATATATATATATATATATATATATATATATATATATATATATATATATATATATATACATATACATATACATACACACACACTAGCTACTTGCCCGTCAAAAATGACGGGGCAATAAAATTGTAAGGCAGGTAATGCTGTTTGCCACAGACAGTAACAGCCTTATTAAATTGGGCAAATCTAAAAGGCTTTATATAATCACATAGCATATTTTTTTTACAGAAGATTTTAATTAGTGAAGACCTTGCTTTTGGATAGAAGTTCACGAACTAAAAACGTTTGTAAAAAAAATATGCTATGTGCTTATATAGAGCCCTTTAGATTTGCTGAATTGCAATTTAATAAGGCTGTAAGTGTTTTGGTCGTCTGAGATTCTTCGGCGCTCTTTGCGAGCCTCAAGCTCATCGCGTGGCTTGCAATGACCGCCTTTGGCGCATTTTTCGGGCCTCTCGGTTGGTGTATTTTTTGTTATCAGAGGCGCTTTTGCGCTCATTGTAAGGTCCGCGCTGATCTCCTTTTGGCGCTTATTGCAAGCCTCTCCCCTGGTGTACTTTGTGTCCCATGAGCACCGTTCGCGCTCCCTGTGAGGCACTCGGTGAAGCCCTTTGTCGTTTATTGCAATACTGTGGTGTTTTTTTTCTGTATATGTATTTTTTCATGATAATTAATTAATGAAATCATAAATGAATATACTTTACCTATTTGTAATTAATATATGCAGCAAGCAATGTGCTGAAGAGCTAACAATCTGTTTTGATGTTCCTGCAGCATAGAATGTAGATTTGCAGTATTGTTGAGCTGAGGTGTGTCAGCAATGTGTGCAGTGTGTAGTGTAAATAGGCTGCGTGCGCGAGGGGAAACTCTTTGTGAAGCTGTGTAGTTTCCGCATTCTGTAAGTTATGGCGGCGATTGTGTATGTGGTACGCGGGTGTGGATAATTTTGTGTCCTTGCTAATCGTGTATTTTGTACCTTGTACGGGTTTGTGTAAAAGTCGTCTGTGGCTGGCGGTGTTTTGCGGGTTTAGGGGTCGTGTAGCCTCTTTTTAGTTTTTTCGGCAGCCATTTTTTCTGTCGCTTAGGGGATTCAAGTGGCTAAACTCTGTAAATGGGACTTAAATTTGCGTGCAACCTGACTCTCAGACATCCTGGCTGTCCCCCCTTGCTGTGTGTAATGTATTTTTTTTATTTGTGTATTTCTTTTTTTTTTTATATGTTTTTCGCTGTGTGCGGTTCGGCCGTTAAGTTCGTATTTTTGCTAGTTCGTAATTTAATTTTTTTTCTAAGTCCCGCTACACTTTTTTTTTTGTGTAAGTCCGTATTTAGTCATTGGCTGTGGCTGTTTGTAACCGTGAGTGAGGCGCCGTAGAGCCTCCACCTCTGCGAGGGACGCAGTTCTTACGAGTTGAATTGATTGATTTGTGGCTCATATCTACTGTTGCTCCAGTCATAGCCATCATTTATGCGGCGCCAAACAGTTGTGCTGGGCAGGACACATCTCTAGGATGGAGGGTGATCAGCTTCCAAAGATTGTGCTATATGGTTATCTCACCAGTGGTAACTGTGACAGAGGAGGACCGAAGATGATGTACAAGGACTCACTGAAGCAGTCCCTTGATGACTGTCACATTGGAAAGCAGGTGTTGCGGTGCAAAAATACATGCCTTAAAAAAAAGTATACTAGTCATTTTTAATTACAATGTTGTGTGCATCTTTGTGCAAACACTTTTTCTGCTGATTCTTGCCACTGCATCCTGGTTGTTCATTCCATCCTCTCAGGGTTGTTAAAAAGGGGAAAGGCAAAAGCTTTCCTAGAAGATACATACTGCTCCTAGTGGCAAACTTTGGTAGTGCATGATAAAGATTAATTTCATTATATTGTGTGTCCCCTATTCCTATAATTTGGGGGGGGGGGGGGGGGGGTTGCCCCCACACCCCCAGGTCCTATGCCCCTAATAGAGGGAGTTTAGCAACTCCTAATCTTTTCACTTATTACAAAGTGACTAGAATAAGACAGCTGACCAAATAGTACCCCAAAATAGTACACCCATGCTGAGTGAAAACTGAAAAACTATCAACATGCTTTGTGGAAAAGCCTAAAAGATTAAAGTTAATGTAGAAAATCTATTGATCTATTGCACATTATTTAGCAATATGGAAACAGATTAATAAAAAGACACTTGTTTTCAGACGACTCATGACTCAGCCCTTTGTGGGAATCTTCTGTGAAATTCACAAGAAAGATGATTACTCAATCTGATTGGTGGGTTCAATAATAAATTGGTCATAACAGCAGACACACACTCAAAAAAATAAATAAAACCATAATAATAATAAAATAAAATAAAAACATATGGCTCACATTGTAAAAAACAACAAACATTCTACTAAAACATATGTATTATGGAAAAAGAAAGGAAACTTAATAAAAGAAGAGGAAGGGGAGAAAATAAAGTCCTGGGTTGTTTTGGTTTTTTTTTAGGAGCAACATATTACAATACACTTATCTTATTTTTGGGGGGAAAATAACCATAAGCAAAATACAGGTTATAACTGCTTTAAAATGACAATGTAGATTTAAGAGGCACAATTTATATTTAAAAAAAAAAAAAAAAGGTAAATTACCAAAATAGTGCCTAACGAAGCATTGATTATTGATAAAATTCATATGTAGTGATTTAAAATGCAAAATTGAAAGACACTAGATAATATCAGCAAAATACAATTGATTGGCTAGAAACTTGCTGGGTTACAGTGGTTCTAACTGGAATCCAGCCAAATGAATGTGTTTCTAGATTCTGGTTTGCCTCTACTTAAAATCAGCTAGAAAGATAGGTTGAAAGGACTTTAATAGCAGACAGGCCTTTCCACCACCATTGATGATCATAGGACAGTGGAGATCATAGGGTCCATCACAGGCCAATAAACACATTTTAGAATTGAAAACGTTTTTTTTTTCTTAAAAAAATAAATAAAATAAAAAAATCACTGAATATGAATTTTATAAAAGTCCAATGTATTATTATAAACACCTAGCTACCATTATCAGTGCATTACAATGTCCATTTAATAAGCATAATGAAAGGTTGAACTGTGGATCTTGCTACCTAAATGGATTCTCGCCTTTCCATTTCCATTGTATAGTATTTTGATTCTTTGGTTTCTGAGACATTTCTGAATAACATCTCATGAAATTCCCAGCATTTTCCAAAGCATATCTACTTTATCACCACCCAGTCTCATTAAACAAACTGCACTACTCACTACTAGACTTTGCAGCTTCACATCAGCTCTGGTTTCTCTGTCGAGTGCCACCCAAAATAATTATTGTTGCCACTTCCACTACTAATTAGTTTAGGTTGTGGTCTCCTGACCTAAAGTGCATCTCTGCAATTTGCGAGTTCCTGAAACAAAAAAAACATAACATCCCTTACTTATCCTGCTTTGAGTAGTTATTAGATTCCCCTTCCAACGTCTAACCTTGCTTCACTTCTTAAATGTGGAAGACCATTGTTTTAGTCAAACCCACTTCAATGACACAATAAATTTACTTGCAAAACTGAAAATAAATAAAAAGGAACATTTTATTTTCCATGCAGTCAAACTTTATTATATCAGTGTTCTCATATTCACATCAGGTACATAGACCTTTTGCCTTTTATATAATACAATTCTTTAAATAACTTTACACAGAAATAGTATTCTTCACTTTAAATTTTCGCTATCAAACTTTTTTTATTTTTTTTTTATTTTTATTTTCTCAAGTCTCCATGCTCTCTAACCAAATTGGATATTTCTCCATTATACACATTTACATGAAAAAAAGAATCCTTTAAAAAATGGAAACAAAAATAAAAAGAAAGATGGAGAGAGCAAGGCCTGAGTGAGGAGGTACACAAGGGGGTCACTATTAGGAAAAGTGATTGGAATGAGAAAATGGAAGAGGGCCAGGAAGAAAACATTTACATATGTCTCACAATCACCATTTCCAGGTAAAAGTAAGAGTAAACTAAAAAATAAACATCTGTTTAAAAAATAAATAAAAAGTTTCAAGACAGACAGTTTTTACTCCATTTATTATTTCTTAGAAGCAGCTTGCAAACTCTTGAGAAGTAAAGGATTTCTCCAGGTCCCTGTGGAGATGTTTTCAGGACAGGTTTAGGAAGTGTCAATAAAACATTTGGGAGCCAACTGTGAATGGGGAGTATGGTTTGCTTGGCAATTTACTAGTAGCAGCTGTGTGTAGCAAAATATGTACAGATGTGTATGCTTTCAGCTACTAATAACCCTATGGAAAATATTGGTTTTGTGGCGTTATAGATTTTTATACAATCACAGCTTTCAGTAGTCATTCATTCAGAGATGGAATGGAAAAGCAAACAAAACAGAGCGGTCAGATAATGGCTTCTGCTGCTGAAAGTCATTTTGAGCTGTCAACAGCTTCTTGGACTCAACAACTAAAAGAATATGGCATCACTTACAAAACTGACACAATAGTAATGGCTCCTTCCAGAATTAAAAATATAGTATTGAAAAACTGAAAGGGGGCGGGGGTCCATTGTAATGTACAACATTACAAAAAGCAACTGTATTTTGGTAAATGGGAGCAGGACTATACAATATAAAAAAAGGTATGACTAAGAAGTAATACCATACCAATCATAAAGCTAAGAACTGGTACTTTACAAGGTGGATCACAGCTTAAGAAATTGTATTGCAATCCAAAATCACGTGTTTAGAGAAAACCGTAGTCAGACTCCCTGATAAACACCTAAAAAACAAGAACCCATTAGTACTCTCTCCTCTGTACTTTAGTCCGTTTGCCGACATCTCTAATACAATGAAAATGTAGATAATCGGATTGCGAAATATATGCGGTATACTTCAAGTATTTAGAGATCCTGTAAACCGCAACAGCCAGAAAAATAACAGGTTTTTAGAACCTTTATACTAGATAACATAGAACTTAATGCTGGATACAGTAGCACCCGAGCTGGGAAACTCAGAAGGCTGGTATTCCTGAATTTTAAAATAATTTTTTGTTCAATTTCATTTCATGTAGAATTTAGAGGTTGGTGCATCCCTTCTTCCTTTCAAAGATCCATTTAGAAGTCAGTTTTGGGATCAATTTCTGAAGGCCCAAGCTTCACATGAAAAAAGGGCAACGCAGACTGGAATGTGGCGTAGCAAAGTTAATAATTTTCGGACAGAGGTCACTTTATAGGAAATATCGCCCTATTGCTTAATTCCAGTATTGGTTTGACCTTACATCAGTCGAAAAAGGACTAATGTAAGAGCAAAAATAAAAAAAATGTCATATGAAAATGAATAAAATGCAAGACTGATTGATACTTGACAACCTAGTTCACTGTATTCAAAGACAATTTTACACATGATATTTGGTAGATTCCTAAAGAGAAGTCTGGTTTTCTTCTTGTAGCAATTCTAGAACATGTTTGGCCAGCTCCAATCCCCAGTAAGAGCCAAGCAACATTTCTTGGATATTCCGGTGTCAGCACAAAGTCAATGATAGATCCATCCACAAGAAATACTCAAGATCTGATGCGATACCTTTGAGAACAAGAGTTGGACAACCGTGTTCTTGAACTCAAGTATAACTCAAAATCCTTTGATACAACTGAATTTTACGTTAATAATAAAGGCTGTACATTTTTATAAGAAAAACTCAAGCATATCTGCAGTACAGTCGCAAACTTTTATAGAAGCACAATGCTGATTAAATCTGTCATCTTTATTGTGCACAAGCACACATTTACATTTTTTGTGAACACGTAGAGGATGCTGAGAGTTGGAAGTCAATTGGTCCAGATAAAACTGATCAAAGTATTAATTGTATTATTTCTTCATACATTACAAATTATAATCTATAGACAACAAGGGACATTTTCCAATTACAAACTGGGTTGTTTACCTACAATGTTAAAATTTGAAAAAAAAAAAAAAGCTTTTCTTTCAGGATAAAACCAATCCTCAAACATATCTCAGAATCCAGAAGCTGTTAATCCAAAGTAAGACCAAACAAAAAGTAGAGGATATTTGCTTATACTTAAAATGTCATAGAGTTGCACTTTATGCACAATGATCAGCAGCAATGGGAATGATATATTCACAGCTTTCTGTTATTTATTGCACTTAGCAGCTTTCTAAAACAGAACTTCAGCAAATGAAAAAATAAAATATTATATATATATCTAAAGTGACCAACAAAAAAGAATAAGGAAACTTCTATACAATATTTAAATGTTTCATTTGTACAAGTAACCCTATCACTGATCAATTTCTAGGCGGTTCATAAAAAGAAACAATGACAGGCACATTACAAAGAAATAGATACAGCCTTAGCACAAATATGTACGAAAACAAGACTTGCTTAAATTTGGAATTGTAGTTCGATGATATAACATGGAGACAAATATTTTTGTATAAATCTCACAACTTTAGGCTTAAGTATAATTGCAAAGTTACTCAATGGCTAATAGACAATAACATAACGTTGGGAGACCAGTCGTTAACCTGGGCACTAGTGCAAGAACAAACCAGTCAGTATACAAATTCATCTTTAAAAAAAACTGCTTGAAAGCGGAGTAGACTAAAATCAAGTTTTAACATGTTTTTAAAAAAATGGTTATGTTTAATTTTCACATAGGCATCATTTAGTTAAAGCATCACAGCAATAATGGAGAGAGAGATCTGTTACTTATCCAGCCTAAGGTATGATTTAGGAAAAAAAAAAAAAAGAAAAATGTTTGAATGCACAGTAAAAGTTTAATCCCCTTCTGGATTGCTACCTTGTCATGTGAAGGGTCTTGTGTACCTAAATGAAGCTGCGAGCTATACCATGTAAGGTTACTCAAGATGGGCAGGTCATGGCAAAGAGGTCAGACAAACGGTGGTCCACTGCAGTATCTTTGCCAAGATAACCTTATGGATCCGCACAACCAGAGACATAATTGTGCCTGGTATGCTGAGGTCCATAGGGTCACTAAAAGTATGACATGACAATTTTTTTTTTTTTTTTTTATCCAACGATTCCTTTAAATTCCAATTTAACAAAGCTATTCTAGCCTATGAAGAACTTTGATACCAGTTAGGTTGGGTTGTATGTTCTTTTCTACAGCCACATGGATGTTATATTGGATCATGAGCTATAACTGCAAGATCTGCAGATTTAAAAAAAAAAAAAAAGGATTATATGCTTATATGCTCAGTTTATAACATTACTCAACTAAGAGGACAGAGGATGGTCACACACCACTTCACAGGGAGGCTCTTAACTTCATGATGTTTGACTGCTTTCAGTGCTGCCCAAGCAGATGGGTTACTGTAAACAAATACAAAAATGTGAATACTAAAGAAAAAAAAAAAGCACAAAACATCCAGTTGCAGGATATGCTGATCACCAATTCCCACAATTGATGGCTAACAGATAGTATGGTGAACAACCTTATGCAAAGGTAATGAAGCCGGGAGATACGCCGAAAGGCAAAAAGGTGGCAACATTTCCAAGGTAGAACAAAATTCATTTAGCCAGTTCATGCAAATCGTTGAGGGCTAGAGCCAGGCCACATATAGAGGATATTGCAGTGTTGGCGCCGCCTGACCAGTTTATTTATTTACAGTTGTAAATAGCGTCATTATTCAAGGAGCTTTACATAGTTTTAAAAATGGTTCATAAATTTAGAGAACTAGTGCAATTTTTATAGATGGAGCAAAAAAGTGAGACATGGGTTTGAAAGTGGGTCTTAAGATAGTCCTGTGACATACAAACATTTTGCAAATCTATGATGGGGACTGGTAGTTTATTCCAAAGAGAGAGAAAGACCAGAAGCGTGATTGGGCACAACGTGGAAATGGGACAGTGTTGAGAGGTGTTCGGATCTCATACAGCTTTGTGGCACATAGGGAGAAATAAGGGAGGTAGGAATTTGCAGAAGGATTAGGAATCTGAAAAGACAGCGGTAGTATTAAGAAGCCATTGGAGTTAGGATATGAATATGATACAGGCATTTTGGATTTGCTGGAGTAGGGTGAACTGGAAGACCGATGAGAAGAGAGTTGCAGTAGGGAGATGAAGTAGTAAGTAATTCGGATTTTAGTAATAAATCAGTAGATACAAGTGACAAAGCATACAAGATCACTCAGAGCAGAGATCTTAAGCAACACCAAGTATTTGAAACGTAGTGGAGGAAGTCAGAGACGGAGATGTAATAGAGTGGTGCTGGAAGGAAGGTATAGATTTTTATGTTTTCAAGGGATGAGGAAAAAGCAAGATGCCATCCAAGGTCTGAATGGCAGTGAGGCAAGTGGAGATGCAAAAGGATAAACTTGGGCTGTGAATGTAGGGACAGAGAAGACCAGGGCAACATCAAAGAATTTGTAGAGCGAGTTAAAGGAGGACATAAGGGCTTGAAGGGGTGGTGTACAGATGGAGAAAAACAATGATCCAAGAACAAAACACTAATGGTCCCCAATGGGAGAGTGGGGAGGGTAGAGAGGATTCATTTTTGAATGCTGTACGACTAGGAAACTGGAGCCATGCAAGAAGAGTGCCCCTAATACCAATGCTGGAACTACTGTGTCAAAGGCAACGGGCAGATCAAGAAAGATGAGGATGGAAGAAAATCCAGCATGGGATGCTTCAGTCAAGTGGTTCAAAGTTTCTGTGGAATGGCAGGGACGTAAACCAGACTCAAGTGGGTCATTTAATTAATTGATTGTTAGAATGTCAGTTAGTTGGGAATGCACGTGGTGTTCTAGTAGTTTGGAGAAGTAGGGTAGGAGAGATATGAGTCTGTAACTACTTGGACTACAAAGATCAAGTGAGTTTTTTTTTTTAAGTGATGGACTGCTGGATTTAAAGGAATGCAGGACAATGCCAGTTGATAGGGAATAATTCAAGAGGGAGACCAGATAAAAGGAGGGTGAAGGGGAGGAGAGAGTGATTACTTGGTCCTAAACTAGACCGGATAAGCTTTTCTTTATTTTTTAATTGTTTTATTGCCCGGTATCATGAAAAAAAATTATCAAAATATTTTGTTTTTCTTTCATCTGCGCACTCCTTGGTATTGGACCTCAAAAATACTGAATAATCCTTTTTCTAAACCTGAATGCCATTTAATGTCTTTTGGATCATCTGGATTATTAAAAAAAAAAAAAATCAAGAAGGCAGTGTGTGCCTTGGAATGTATTATTTTTTTTAATTAACAAGTGCTCATTGCTTAAGCATTCTGCAAGCATTTTACAAGTTATTGTACATCACGATATTATTCAAGAACTCTATAGATTGAAGACACCCTCAAGCATAACAGTCTTGTTAAGTAGTGTAAAATAGATTAAAATCATAAGACAAACTCTGATATTTGTAAAGTTTTTAGAAAAGATATGTAAAGAACCTAAACTTGCTTCCTGTGCACAAACTGAATCTCTCCATTTTCTATAAACTCCCCACTTTATGATTTATAGTGTTGCCTAATAAATATTGTAGATTCGTTTTGGTCCATATAGACACACTATAAGCTTACAGTACTCAAATGCAAGGCAGAACATGTTCCAACATTGGCATCTATAGACCACTCACACAGACCACCAAGAGCTTTCAGTACAAAGTATTTCTAGCATTCATTAGGGAGCACATTACAGCAAAGCTACTTCACATTAAATGTCCGATACCAATTCATGCAAATAAATCCAAATTATAAAACAAAAAAAAATCTGAGAATATGAACAAAATAGATGATTGATCGTATCACAAAAGTTGAAAATAGTCTAAGGAAAGGGCGGAAATATCACCAGGAACCTGGGAAAATTAAAAAAAAAATATTATATATGTACTTTTTATTTACTGTACTACTTACGGTAGAGGGCTTCTATCGCTCTTTTGCCCACCCTATTATAAATTATTGTTGTGGTGAACTACCTACTCATAAGACCCACAACACAAGCTGAGATCCCGCTCCATGCTGATAGCCAGTATGCTTGAAACAGCTGTACATGGATAGGATACTCAGCCTGTGTTTATTCCAACCTTGGCTTTGCATTAAAGCTGTGTAATACAGCATGCATAAGCTTAAAGGAAGGCATGTTTGATAATGGCTGCGGAATGAAGAGCGAGGCATTTGTGGGCACATTTGTGTGTTCCAGCTCAACTTCCCAGAATGCAGTGTAATAACTGTTTTTCTCGGAACTCTGAGCTGGAAGCAGTTTTTTTCACTTGCTTTAGACATTCAAATGTGAACACAGATGTACTTTTTATTTACTATATATATATATATATAATTGTGTGAAGGAAACAATGCAGAAAGTTTAAAACCTGTATTTAAAGAGATAATCTCTAACAAAACCAAATTAGGCCACAGAATAAATGTAACGCGAGTCCAATATTAAGAACTAACTCTATATATACAGAACACAACTTATAAATGACCTGCAGCAATTAGAATAAAAAACAGCAACATGACTAAAGTGTACAAACTGCAAACCATAAATTTCAGAGGTCTGGGACCAATGTGCACATTTTCTGTACACAAAATATGTTTAATTAAAAAAAGAAAAAAAAGTAATTGTGCTATGACATAAGCTCAGTGCCAAGCACTATGTCTAATGGAAAAGTCACCAAGATTTCAGCAAGTTTCATGAGACAGCAGAAGTTCAAAATATGGTATAATTTTAAAACAACAGGTACCAACAAGTATTTTATCAACTGAATGTTATTAGAATGTTTTTTCCCCACAATAAAGTTTGCAATTCATAACAATTAATTCTAGAACAGAGACAAAAGCAAAGGCTTTGTGGGCAGTGCAGAGGGCCAATTGATAGATGTCAATATAAGTATATTTAAGAAAGTGAAAGTTTAAAGAATATTAAAATGAAGAGCTATTTGCAATGCTATTTTAAACTCAAGATTATATATAAAATTTGTTTTTGGCAAATAGAAAATCAGATGCTCTTTGTGTACAAAGTAAAATATTTCCATAAGTCACTGTGAAAAATGTTAGGATAAATCGCAAACCTAATTCATTTAGGCGCTTAAATGTATTTATTGTAAGCCAACTTGCATTAGGAATTAAATTAAAAAATTGAACAGTTTACTAGTTTTCAGTGTGGCATGATCTGTGGTAAATATGGTGTCCATGTTCCATTAAAAGCCCAGTGAAACCGTTTGAGTCTTAGGCATTCCATTTGCTTAGAAAAATAGCGAAACAAGCACGTAATCACGAGAAAAGCCAACTAGAATTAAGTTTCACCCACAGCCTTGACCCTAGACAGCATGGCGTCAGAAATGCCAATCTATTGCTAATGTTTCAGTCTTCAGGACAAACACAAAGTGCCCAGGATTAAATAGTGTCCTAGTACTTGTGTGGCTTAATTGGACTGACAAATAAACCTCATAAAAATAAAAAAAAATCTCACAACACATGATTTTGAAATATATAAAAATAACAGCAGCTATGCAAATTATGAACTTAAAACCATGTTTTACAGAAAATCTTAATTCTCTGTATAGAATAATCCATCTTCTCTGGCTTCAAAATGTCATAAGAGCCTGAGGGCATTCATAATCTACATAGAAATTGAGAAAGGGGCAGGGGAGGAAAGGAGAAGGAGCAGTTACAAAATGATCTAATGATTTGAGGAGCAAAGTTGGTCTGCAGGAGATATGTACAAAATAATTAAACTTCATGGAAGCTTTGTTTCAAAGCTTTGGTTGATCATACATATAAATAGGATGTTTTAAATATAAATATAAGTGCAAGAACAAGGGAGTGGAGGCATGAAAAAAAGGGGACCGGCTTAAGTCACATTATCGTAATAACATTCACATACTATGAGGGGCAAGTTCCTAATGTAATTAAAATTCCAAAACCCTTTATCAGTACAGTAGACTTTCCGTTAACCGGCACCCATGGAGATTGGTAGTTTCTAGATAACTCTAGTTTCTGGTTGCTTGAGAGAGCTACTATTAAAAGAGGCCTAGATTAGCTGCACATAGGATGCTCTGCTAAGTATATCTATCTATCAGTGAGGGCTGTTCTAGCAGCAGCAGCTTTCACTCCTCACTTACACACAGGTACGTTCATCTGGATGGTTCGGTGCTGAATCTGGGGAATGTAACCCCAACACTGCCCTGGCTCAGTCACTCATGCCCGGGGAATGTAACCCCAACACTGCCCTGGCTCAGTCACTCATGCCCGGGGAATGTAACCCCAACACTGCCCTGGCTCAGTCACTCATGCCCGGGGAATGTAACCCCAACACTGCCCTAGCTCAGTCACTCATGCCCGGGGAATGTAACCCCAACACTGCCCTAGCTCAGTCACTCATGCCTGGGGAATGTAACCCCAACACTGTACTGACTCAGCCACTCATGCCAGTCTGCTTCCAGATAACATTGAATTGCAGAGATTTACAGTTGATGAAATTTAGGTGCCTGGAAGCATTTTGTGGCATGACAACCTGGCATTTGTGGAACCCTAAAAATGATCATTTTTATTTAAAAGTACAGTATTCATTTGTTTCTGGTTGCTTGAGTTTTGTTTACCTGAGAGTCTACTGTATTTAGACTGTCATAAAAAAAAAAACAACAAGCAAAAATAATTCACACCAAAAAAAAAAACAATATTGGCTAGCCACGATCATTTAAGGCTTAGTCTGAGTCAGTGGCATGGAACCAGTGTAGGCACCAAATTTCTGTCATTAGTCAAAGACCTCAATGGTCTAAAAACTGAGCATTGGTACCTTGTATGCTGCATCAGTAACAGAACAACTTAAATGACCTCTCAAGCAATTTGAATTTCTGTCCTATACATCCCACTTCAGGACAGTCCTTTTAACCCTGACCTGCAATTTAATCCGGGAACTGTAAACTCAGCATGTCATTATTGCACTGCATCCGCAATACACATAGATTTAGTTTATTTTATGCACATACCAATACATTTAAATAAAACTGAATTAGACAGATGTTGTGACTCACAGATGGACCTTTTAATTTCAATAAAGTACCAATGGGGCAAAGTACATAAATAACATTGTTCCCGATTTATCAAGAGGCACGGTCCATGGGATATTTGTGGTGAAGTTTTTCTATTAATTTACCCACGATTTTTAAGTCAAGAGTTCGATACATTAAACATATGTATTAAAAGTTTTGAATATGCATTGTATATGAATATCATACATTAATGCAGAACAGGTTAGGTTGTAGATTTCCTTTTCTACAGACTATAAAGGAAAAATGGGGGAAACATAAATCTTCAGAAAACCTAAAAACGTTCAGCCTTATTAAATTGAGATTCAGTAAATTTAAAAGTGCTCTATTTAAGCACACAGTTTTTAGTTAGTGAACTTTTATCTAAAAGCAAGGTATTCACTAACGAAAAACTTCTGTAAATAAAATATGCTGTGTGCTTAAATAGAGCCTTTTTAAATTTACCGAATCGCAATTTAATAAGGCTCTTAATCAGGAACCAGAGACAACAGTTTACAATAAAATAGAAAACTATACTTAAAAAAAAAACAAAGACCACTAGAAAAGCAAAGCAGATGAGAGATGGGAGACTACCGAGGCATCACAGTGTGGGTCCATCATTTCAGCTTCTATCAAGTTCAACATTTACATAGCAAAATAAATTAAATAAATAGTATTAAGTATTTCAGTTGCAAACCAAAATTACCATTTCTGTGCTATTGTTACTTTTTTCCCCCATCACACAATGTTTTGAGCCCATGGAGAAACCAATAACAAAAAAAAGGGGAAAACCAGACATGCCACCACACAGACAACACTGTATTGAGCCACACATATTACTGAGCTATTCAGTTAAAATTTTACCCTGCAATTGTTTTTACATTTTATTCTCCTGGAATGTAGCAAATTTACTGATATTTAAGAATAAGTGAATTTGCGAGCAAATAATTTAGAACTTCCTTGTGACCAAATAACCCATTTATCAATTAGCATTTATAGCTTGTACCTTCCAAAGCACGCTAACATTTTGAATATTGATGGTGACCGTACATCTCTTGCAATGCTTCTGTGGCAGATTAATTTCATTAAGCAGTTAATAGCAAAATCATGATTCTTTTCATTCATAGAAAGTGCAATTTTGTGATCCCCCCCCCCATTCTAAATGGATTGATTATAAAACCGAATAAAGTTAGCACTCCAAGTCAAGGTTTAAAACCACCACAACTAGAGTTCTGACCAATCAAGATCATGCAAGGCCGCACAAAATCTTGGGGAAGAGATGACAGAGGAAAAAAAAAAAAAAAAGAGAGAAGAAGAAGAATAGACGGAGGAAAATAATGCAAATGATTTCTAACGGATTTCCACAGGACAGAAAAGCTGGCAAGAGACAATGAAGAGAGTCAATATTAGAAGGTCAGGGTTAGAACTGGAGGTTAAAAACATGGTAAAAATGTAATAAAATGCAGAATCTCCATTATGGAATTACTAAAGCCTTTTCTGTGTAATAAAACATAAAGCAGCAAACCATCTTCTACTCTGTCTTAAAAAATGTATTTGACTTCGAATTTCATTTGGAACATAATGCATGGCTGGCATTTATGAATTACAATTTTTGGAAATTGGTTTTATGGAAAAGTTCTTGGAAGCTCTGCGTTGTACAGAATGCATACATTTTGCCTAGAATATTTGAGACTGCCTCCTATACCATTTGTTAGAATAGGCTTATAGGGACAGAAATAAAATTATAACATAGAAAGTAGAATAGCCTAAACAATATTTAAACATGTAGATAAATGTATATATATCCTTTTCTACATAGCAGAATCTTAAAGGACCACTACACAATGAAGAATAATTTATATATATATATATAAAAACGAAGTGACAGAGAATAACTAAGCTAGTTTTTAATTAGAAAAAAAAAAAGAAAATATATTTTGAAGCCTCTGCAGGACCCTAGAAAGATCCACTGGTAGAAGTTGTGCATCAGAGGGACATTTACATTTCTGAATAGCTGCATTGAATGATACAAGGTGTCTAAGTCTGGGCCAGTGAGGAGGAAGGCGTTTGATGTCAATTACAATCCTACCCAGTAATTAAACAATAGCTCTGGAATTTTGTTGGTTCCTTCCTCCTTTACGGGTTCCCTCCACTAATAACTTCAGATACACGCTTATCATCCAGCTCACAGGATGGGATGTAATTAACACAAAATGTATTCCTGTACTAAAAAACAGAGTCTTTAGATCTCCCTCCCCAAAAATGTTTTATGCCCATGATTTACACAGCTGCTAATAATGTCAGTTTGGTGCATACTTGACAAACTGTCTTTTTTTCTTGAGCTGTAGTGGTCCTTTAATGTTCTGAACATACAATGCTGCCTTAAAGAACTAATGAAATATTACTAAATGACAGAGTGGGAAAAAAGGAGATCCAGCATTTTATTTTCCATAGTTTAGTAAAGAGCACGAAAATTAGACCATTTGAGTCTTCAGATGGTGAGTGGTGTAGATTCCAAACAGAACGAAAAAGAGCCCCCTGTTAGTAATGTGGAAAGTCAGAAGGTAAAATATCCGCATTGCAGAAGATCTGGTCTCCTCGTGCCCGTTTACCAAAGGGATATGCCCTCTTCTTGTCTGGGTCTACAGAGGAGGCACTTTACAGCAGTGCGTTTTAACTCCAGAGAGGAATGTAGAGGTTTCGTTTGGTCCCTCCCCCCCTGCCCACTCTTCCTGATGGTTCATGCTGCTCCATGTTAGAATATGGATGGATTATCTGTTTTTGTATTTAGTTCCAGTGCTAAGAAACTATAGGAACACAAGACTTAAGGAGTAACAGAGGTGCTTGCAGTTGCTGTGCAGCTACTTGAAGGCTGTAAATTCTCCTGCAGAGGGAGGACAAGAGAACCAAGTTTAATGCATGTAGCAAAGTTAGTGTATTAGTAATAAAAAAAGGGGTAAGAAAAAGCAAAACAAAGTCAAAATCTCCACGTTTAGTCCATGCTTTAAACAAACCAGGGCACAGTGAAAAATAGGATACATCAAATAGCAGAATAAAACATATCAAATAAATATAGTACAAAACCATTGACTGCATTAGTGAGCCTAAATAAAATGAAATGTAACGGATGATATATTTTAGAGAATCGTTTAGAAGACTGAAAGTTTGTCTGCCCCAAAAACATATCACTACCACCAACTTCCATATTGAATTACCAAATTATTATTGTCACATTAATAACTGGATATTGCTAACCTGCTCATGTATGCATTCCACAAAAATGAGAATGGAGTCTAAAATGACATTTTAGATATCTGAAAATATTTAAAAAAAAACTCCAATATTGGGTTCCGTTTTTGAAATAATAGAATTGCATGTACTAAAGACAACACATTTTTATCTTTTTCTACCTTAGACTGTTCAGTTTAAACTGAAGGAATCACCTGATGCTTTGGTCTAGCTTCCAAATTTAATACAAAAATCCCTCAAATGGCCCTGTAAAATAAACAAAAACACAAACACATATGATCTACTAAAGAATTACTCTTAATGTGCAAGATCAGTTTAATTTAATAAAGGCAGTAATCATTTTTGTTGTTTTACTAGCTGCTTAGTAGTGAGGGAAAGGAATACTGAAGATATATCCATTGGTCCAACAAAAGCAATGGCACTACAGAATATCACACTTCAATAAAAGCATAGGCAACAGGTTCTGCCCCCACCTACTAGTAGAAATAGATAAGTTGAAAAACAATTGTGACTCACCCAATGGCATAATTGCATTTGATAGGTTATAGAACGCTTAACTAGTTTCTAAAATCGCACCGGGTCAAGGAGCGGAGCAGAGGCCGGAGCAGAGGCCAGAGCAGAAGCAGGTAAGTGAGGGGGGAGGTATTTAGGGGGGTTTAGGTTGAGGAGGAGGGGGGTTGAGGATGAGGAGGGGGGTTGAGGATGAGGAGGGGGGTTGAGGATGAGGAGGGGGGTTGAGGATGAGGAGGGAGGTTGAGGATGAGGAGGGAGGTTGAGGATGAGGAGGGAGGTTGAGGATGAGGAGGGAGGTTGAGGATGAGGAGGGAGGTTGAGGATGAGGAGGGAGGTTGAGGATGAGGAGGGAGGTTGAGGATGAGGAGGGAGGTTGAGGATGAGGAGGGAGGTTGAGGATGAGGAGGGAGGTTGAGGATGAGGAGGGAGGTTGAGGATGAGGAGGGAGGTTGAGGATGAGGAGGGAGGTTGAGGATGAGGAGGGAGGTTGAGGATGAGGAGGGAGGTTGAGGATGAGGAGGGAGGTTGAGGATGAGGAGGGAGGTTGAGGATGAGGAGGGAGGTTGAGGATGAGGAGGGAGGTTGAGGATGAGGAGGGAGGTTGAGGATGAGGAGGGAGGTTGAGGATGAGGAGGGAGGTTGAGGATGAGGAGGGAGGTTGAGGATGAGGAGGGAGGTTGAGGATGAGGAGGGAGGTTGAGGATAAGGAGGGGGGAGGGAATATCGGCGTATAACACGCACCTATCATTTGCCCCCTATTTTCAGGGAGAAAAAGTGCGTGTTATACGCCGATAAAAACGGTAAGTCACAATTCTATACCAAAGAATGTATCCACATGAAGTACTTCACCTGACAAATAATTTTTAACAAAAAAAGTGCTTATATTGCAAAAAATTTAAGGTTTTCATCTTTGTATTGATGTAAAACTTATTCAGTCACATTCATTCAGCAATATCCCTAAAGTATTATTTCTGGGATCAAGATTCTATCCCCTCTCCTACAATGGGATTCACAAATGGGTTCAAATGTACTCTCCACGTTTAAGGCTATGTAAACAAACTCCTTTTCATTCATGTGAAATGGATGACTTTTACACACATTATATATATATATATATATATATATATATATATATATATATATATATATATATATATATATATATATATATATATATATATATATATATATATATATATATATATATATATATATATATATACATACTTACTCTTCATGTATTTCTGCATCAACTTGCTTGAGCAGAATAAAGTAGCCTACAGTTACCATATAATAAAGATTTGTTTCTACACATTGAGCAATTACTATGTGACCGTCAATAAATTAAAAATAAACTATACAGGAGGTCCCCAGGTTAAGAATGCGATACGTTCCTGAGAATGTCTTTAAAGCGGATTTGTATGTAATTCAGATCCCTGATTAATAATATAAAAGCTCAAATAAGTATTATTACACTGTATTACCACATAGTACCCCTGTACTATAATAAAAGGTAAACTATTGTGCTTACTGCGCTCTCTCAATTCAGACAAAAAACATAAAAAAAAAAAACTCACACAAAAAGCCTTTGGAGCTCTTAAGTATGGGTTGTCTGTAACCTGAGGACCACATATATATCTGTTGGGACAGTAACAAGTCAATGCCATGAAAATAGTAACCTTTCACAGACAATAAAATAAATCAGGTTATTGGCGCTAACAAATGGAACATACTTCAAGAACTCCCAAAGATCTCATAATTACACGTAAAAGGGAAAGTAAGAACTTTGGGATACTTAAACATTTAAATCAAAGTGCCCCGAGTTTGCTACTTACTTTCCTTCTCTCCGAATTACCTTTTTGGACATATACAAATAAATGCTACTGCCAACAACCTCAAGCCCGTTAAGCAATTCAAAACATAGCTCCAAAGCTAGAAAAATGTATTGGCCTATGTATAAAAGTAAATGTAGGTTCTACAGCAAAAGACAAAGAAAGGATGGTGGTGAGGTTGAAAAGGATGGATAAATATATCAAGACAACAATTGTCCTGCACATACAATTTAAAAAAAAAAAAACGACAAGAGAAAGAAGAGTACAGATCTTTGACTGATTTTTTACTGGTTTGCAAAATCCCATCCTCTGGGAACCCCAGAAAGACCAGGATATAGAGGTAACTTAGTTAATAGGCTATTAAAGCCTCTCTAATTAGAGCCTCTAACTGTCTCACCTGCTTGAACACCGTGATGTCTAAATTTGTGGAACCAGTGACCTAGAATATTGGCCTTAAAAATGCTATTCTAATAATTAGGTATAATGCACAATGTTTTTCTTCCAATTTGGGTTTCAGTGCTGGTCCATTATTGTCATTTGCTGTTTGGATACAGCAGTTACAATGGCTTAACAGAAAGGAGGAATACTTATGACTTAAGCAAAGCCCTACCAGGAACATCATTTTTTTTTCTGGCTTCCAGTATTGGCTAGTCATAAAAATAAAAAAACTCAATGAATAGAACCTTAAATAAAAAGGTCCTGAAAAATGTAAAAACTGACATAAACAGTGAGACAATAAGTCATTTAATTCTACAGCTAAGCAAGAAGAGGATATTTCTGCATGTGTGCCAAATCCTAATAATACAAAACGGTAGTGTATTTCAAGGTAACAATATGTTCCCAATATACAGTCTAAGCACACTCCCACCAGTGCTTTTCAATAAACTGCAACATAAAACATTGGTTTAGTTGGGTAGAAATCCCTTTTTGTTTAAACCATAACGGTCTAGCGCACAGTTGCTCATTCAGAAATTCATAATTAAATCCTTCTCCAGAAAAAAAAATAAAATAAATATATATATATATATATATATATATATATATATATATATATATATATATATATATATATATATATATATATATATATATATATATATATATATATTAAAACTAAACACAGCGAACATAACATTATTTTGCACACTTACTTTAAAGTATATACATATTTTACAGACATTTATACAGATACACTGTACAACAATTTGCTTTTTATACATCACAACACTAGACTTTGTTGTATAATGAAGTGCTACATAACATTTCCAGACTCCTGCCAGCAGGGGCATAATTGCTTGCAAGGGATTGGTGGTTGATGTGAGCTCTGATGATTAGTGCATCATGAACCCACCATATCCTCCGGCCTGGATGGGTGTTTTTGGAGAAGCACAAGCATACAGACTGAAGTCTTCGGTCTGGAAGCCAGCTCGGTTCAAGGACGGCTCAGATGCACTGCGGTGAATTTTTGGCAATGATCGGGCCAGGAGTTCAATGGAGGCAAGTATCTAGAAAACAAAAGAAAGTGAGTTAGCTGGAAATAATGCAATCTTATACAGAACACTGCATGATTATATTATATTTACTGAGCTCATAAATCAGAAAAAAATAAAAATAAATAAAGTTTGATACCTCTAATGGCCCCTATAGGCATCCATCATACTTTTGTGAACTGCATGTGCACTTTTACATTTCTCTTGGAGCAGGGTTTGCATAATAACTTGCAGTTACCTGCTTCTGAGCACATATGGGAGGAAGTAATGGCGGACAATTATTAAAAGCTGAACTAATTTCTCACCCCTCGCCACTGTTCAAAAGATGAGCACAGCGCCTCAGGCTCTAAGCAAGGAAGTACTTTAGGACAAAAAGAAAATTCTGTCCAGAAGCAGAGATTGCTAAAATTAAGACTCCAAAAATGATGTCATGCTTATGGCTCAAAGAGCAGCAAATATATTTCTATATTTAATTTTTTTTTTTTTTTTTATTCTCATGGCCAAGTACACACATAAAAAAAAAAAAGTCTTGACCTTTACACACAATTTCTAAAGTGCACAATGATCTCCTCGTGCTTTATATGAATGTTTTCTTTTTTACCCAATTAAGTCTTTGAATAGGCTGAAGAGTCCTCCAAATGTCACAGAGAGTACGCAGAAGGAAATTTAAACAGGGAATTTCAAGTTTGCAAGGAACTGCTAAGCCCTTGCAAACTTTCTGAGTGGTTTTTTTAGGATCCCCCATAACAAAAACTAATGGAGGTGGCTAGAGGAAGGGTGGAGATATCGATCCAATCCTCACAGCCTTTCGGCAATGTGAAAGGGAAATATTCTCTCTCTGCATTACACCATAGATGCATCTATTTTATTTAATATGTTTTATAACATGAACATTAATGGAGGGGGTGTTATTTACACCCCTCGCTATTACAAAAACTTGCTTGATCGCCCCCCCAACAATTGAGAGGTGGGTGATCAGACTCAATAGCAAGCTTGTATGTATTATGTTTTCCCAGAAGTGCTAAGCATGCAAGACATTCATGCTTGGCATCGGATGAGTTTATAATTGATGCCTTCGTGGTGGGAGATGGGATTAGTCAGACAGCCTCTGCATTGTGAATAAGCGTATGAGCTTTTGCATCTCTCTCTGATGCAAGACTACGTAACAGGCAAGTGGCTAATGACCCACCAGACATGATTTCGGTTGAACAATGTACAAACATAGGATGAGCAATTAACAGTCAACAGACCCCAATTGCCTCATCTGAATTCAAGCAGGGTGAAATCTAAATCATGGCCTGTCTGTGGGTCTTGAGTAGAGGTTTGGGACCTGCTGATCTAGTAAAAAAGGGAGATTATTTTCCTATAAGGGTTGTTTAATGACTAGTCCAATGGAATCCTGATCTCCAATGTATTGCTTGCTCAAGAATGTTTTTAAGCACTGCCACATGTTTAACTTATGTGAAGTGTGGCACCATCTTTCACGGATTCATTTATTTTAGATGCTGACAGCAAATTTTAAAACATAAAATCCAGTTACTAAATCAAATTACAGGTGATTACCCTTTAAAACAAGTGTGTATTTTATAACTTGAATTACCATCATATGCAGGTGAAAAAAAAAAATCAATAAAACATTAACCAACGTCTTATATTTGTGAGCAGCAACTGAACTGGCACGAGCCAATCAATACTACGGCAGCTTGAAATATGGAATGCAAAAATGCTGGATTTTTAACGGATGTAAACAGTAAATGAAATACCGAAAAAGGCAGATAACTTTGTTAGCTTTCTAAGCAGTATCAATGACATGAATGCTCATACCTGTGGGAATAGTGGACGCTCATCTCTCTTCTTCTTTAGACAGTCAGCCATTAGCCTCTTCATAGCTTTGGGACAATTACTCCGAATCTTACTGAGGTCCGGAGACAGGTAACCTCTGCCAACCATGAATATGATCTTGCAAAAAAAAAAAAAAAAAAAGAAGTGACAATCACTGGTTCAGAGTTGGTTGATTTTTAAGATAACACCCCTTTATTTCCAAATATTATAATATGATTTACCAGCATTTAAAATCACATTTTCTAATTCTAAAATGCCCTAAAAATGCTGTTACATACTCAAAAATAATATCAAACTCTATGTACAGAAGTTGTGACAAGTTACATTCTATCGACAATGCAAACAGTAACTGTAAAAAAATAGCAAAATATAACAGATATTTTATTATATTATAATAGTCAACTCCTTTTATATCAGTCTCAAATTAATCATGGTTATACCCATGGTTCACTGTACCCCAGCGTTATGGAATAGTGTTGGCGCCATATAAAAAGATATCATCATCATCTCAATCTAAATAGGTAAAGCATTTAAGCATAGACTGTAAGAAAGTGCTATGGAATTGTTTTGATATATATATGAAGGCTCATTGCATGCCGCAAAATGCAGACCCTCGCAAAGCGGCACTTTTACAAAAAAGATCTAACACGCGATCACTAAATACGGATTTACACACAAAAATATGAACTTAGAAAAAAAAAAAAACAACATTACAACCTTAACGCCCAAACCGTGCACACCTGAAAACATGAAAAACACAATAAATACACACAAAAAAGACATAAAAAGCTTAACCACAGCAAGGGGGACACCCAGGACCTCTGAAAGTGAAGTTACACCTCAATTTAAGTCCAAATTCCCAAGTTTAGACACACGAAAATCCCCTAAGCAAAAGAATGGCCGCCGAAAAAAAACTAAAATGAGGCTACAGGACCCTAAAGACTCAAAACACCACCAAACACATACAGCTTTTCAAAAAAAGCTGTAAGAGGTACAAGATACACTTTTAGCAACGTCGCTAAATCATCCACAGCCGCGTACCACATACACATTAGGCGCCATTTTACAACACTAACTTACACAATGCGGAAGTACACAGCTACACTAACGGCTTTCCCTGGCGCACGCAGCCTATTTACACTGCACACATTGCTGACACTTACACCTCAGCTCCACAACAGTGCAAACAGACATTGTATGCTGCAGCAACATCAAAACAGATTGTCAGCTCTTCAGCACAATGCTTCCTGCATAGATTACTTCCAAATAGGTAAAGTATATTCATTTATTAACTATTTAATTAGCATACAAAAATACATTTACACAAAAAAAAAAAAAAAAAAACTTGCAATAAACACAAAAGCCATTCACTGCGCGTCTCACGAGCATCAACGCTGCTCATAGCACACAAAGCCTTGCAATAAGCGCAAAAAGAAGATCAGCGCCGAACAAACAATAATAGCAAAAGCGCCTATCAGAAAAAAAAAATACAATATATAACCCCTTTCCATGAACAGATACTCAACTGACTTTAAGATGGGCAGATGTATTGTGCCAGATACAGGAGACATTTCTTTTTTAATTACCTGATCCCTGTTGTTGATATTGGAATAGGGCAACTGCCCTGTCATTAATTCATAAAGAACTATGCCAAATGCATACACATCAGACTGAAAGCTGTATGGGTTCTTGTCTTGCATTCTAATTACTTCAGGAGCCTAGAAGGAAAATAAAAAAATAAAATGTTTTTATTCATATTCCAGTTAACATTGAAGTGAATTTGGACCCTAAACTACAGCAGTTATAGTTTGGAAAAATCTTAATAATTTAAATGTATATGTCCGTTTGTGGGATCTCCTGTGTGCGTCTGATTGGGCATCTCATATCAAATAAGTTTATTGAGGGATTCTATGTATTTGTAATTCAAAGTACATTTGGAATTTATTGTGTAAGCTACAACCCCAAAGCACCTATTTATGCAGAGTTTCCTAGCCAATGAGTTGTGTGCAGTTGTGTCCTAGCCAATCACAGCTGTCTCCCAAGCAACTTTGTTTCAACCAGTGCAAGGGGGGAAAAAAGATACACTATTGAACCTGCCTCTGATTGGCCACAGCTAATTATGAATTTTGTGCTGATTTAGCTTGGATTTTAAGGGGCGATCCTTTTCAAAATCAACTGCCTGAAAATTGAAGTAATTTTGTAGATTTTAGGGTAAGTTTATTAATTTTTATTTTGGTATTCTTTTCATGCTAAAAAAAGGTTTTTTTATACACTACTAATTGCCATCTATCAGATGCATTCATAATTCATGAAACGACCATATACTTGTAAATCAATTCTTAAAATATTAACCAATCCGGTTTATTACAAATACTCAAAACCTTTCAAAATAGGGTAATATGTTCCACCAGAAGATGTCTAATTAACATTAGGAGAATGAAAGATTGATTACCTTAGTGATTTAGCTACATGTCCCTAACCAGAGCCATCATTAGCTGAACGTTTTTCATCATCCATGATATAATATCTTACCATCCAAAGAATAGACCCCGATAACTGTTCAAACTGATGAGACCCACTCCACCTCGACTTCACTGTGGCAAGACCAAAGTCACCGATTTTCACTGTGAGGTCTTCATGAAGAAATATATCTAGGGAGCAATGTTAAGGACCAGAACAAAGACACGTACCACAAAATGTTAATCACTAATTTGGCTGTTCTTAGCTTTAGTAGCTCAGAAGCAGTTTATTAGTTAAGATGCATTTTTTTTTTCATACATAAAAAGACTGTTCTACAATATATTTTCATTGTAGCACATCGTTGAAGTTCTTTATTGGCTGCTTTTAATACACCAACCAGGGTATGGCCATAAAAATAATAGTCAAACTCAGGGCTTTCATTGTATCGGCGACAATGTTTAAAGGATACTATTGCTCTTCAGATCTCTGTGGATAATAGATTTGGCATGCAAGTAGCTGAAAAAGAAAACAAAAAAAGAAGCATAAAAGAAAAAAAAGCATATACCATGCTAAAAAGACTGGCACAAATGAGTCCAACTGTGGTCAGTAAGGATGGAAACATTGTGTAATTGGACATCTATTATTGAGAAGATCCAATATATAATCTTAATAATATATAAACAACAAAAACAAATCCCTCAGAAATAGATAAGGAAGGAATGAAAGCAAGGTTGAATGCACATGTCCCACCATTCCAACAGCTGTGTAGCGCTTTCCAAAGGAAAATGTAGGTCACTGAAGCTGCAGGTCACATAGGTCCAAGCAGCAGAAACTTTATTTGTGCTGTACTTTAGCAGAGGAATTTGGGGCAGATCTAAGCGAATATGCACAACTGACATGATTTACAACACAGAATCACAATTAAGGTGCGTGTGTGTTCAGTTGTGTCCAACTCTACTTGACACTATGGATGGCAGCATGTCAGGCACATCTTGGGTCTCCTAATCCATAAGGTTTTAATGATAAAGATACGAGAGTGAGTTGCCAGGTCCTTCTCCAGACCGCAATCTGTCTGACATCTCTGCTATGACCCTACATGATATAGCTCATAGCTTCTTTGAAGAACACAAGCCCCTTTACCACGACAAAGTAGAGATCCAGAAGGGGATATGTACAACACAATACAAGACAACAAAACCATTGTTGAAGCAGACACTTACTCCATGCCTTGTGCAGTCTGCCGTGCAATATCTATAAGCTTAATCATCTCAAATTTGGTCTCTATGATGTGCAGGTGGTGATACAGACTGGATCCTTCACACCACTGGGTCACTATTGCCAGCTGGGGCTTGGTAGAATAGCCCATGAAAAGCAAGATATTAACATGTCGTGTTTTCCTGAAAGACAAAAGATAATCGCACCATGAGACACTCAAGATACAACCACGGAGCAATATGAGAAATGTGTCAGAATGAAAAGGTTTGTGTATGAATTTACATAAAATTATATTTGCGTGTACATGTACTTACTCGTTGTCTACGTTCTATAGGGCCTGTATGCTATTTTAATCTACATGGTTTTCTTTTGCATAAAAATTGATTATTTTTTCATTTGCTAAAACATAGTATGAGAGACCAAGGTTTCCAAAATAGGCTGTTAATAGATTCTATATCAATTTGCATCGATGATACTGAAATAAGGGAGGTATATAAATTTTTGAACAAGTACAACAACACGTTCAAATATTACATTATCAGAATTAAATTGTGTATCAGGACAGGATCCCCCCCCCCCCCCCCGCCTTGATTCAGTCAGATGGCAAACATAATTTGTGCAATAAGCAGCTGAATTTAGTCTCCAAACTCAAGTTTTGTATCCGCTCTGCACGCCCAAAAAAAAGGGTCTGATGAAATTCAGAAATATATCGTACACAAAAGCAGAAGTATGCATTTCATCTGTAGATGTGTACACACACACACTTACATACAGCAAGTGTTACTATAGAACATTTATACCTGAGCACATCGTACTGAATGCATATGAAGGCAGTTACAGGAGTGTAATTACAGGAGGTCATACATGTGTAGGTTATATCTATGCATGTTTCTGTGTATGTCTGCACATTCTGTTCAGAGATATGTGGTAAAATGTCATTGCTACAAAAAGGACAGTAAATGAAATGTGGCATTCATGCCCTCTGCTTTTCTGTGTTAATAACAGAGTGAAGTCCAAGGCAGTGATTTGCAACCTTTTCATTAACAGAGCACAATTCAATATGGCACATACCGTATATACTCGAGTATAAGCCGAGTTTTTCAGCCCTTTTTTTTAAGGCTAAAAAAGGGCCCCCTCGGCTTATACTCGAGTCACTCATTTTACCCAGTATTTTGTGGTAAAATAGGTGCCTCTGCTTATATTCGAGTATATACGGTAATTTTGAGACACTTTTTTCGGCTGAACGGAATGTACAAAAACATCAGTGATAAAAGAGTGGTTTAAAAGCAAGTCACTCATCCCCCATCATTTAATTACCACTTCAGTTTTTTGGTTGAAATTGTGTTGAACTCCAGTTAGACAAAATTTCTCTATCAGGTATTGTAAGAAGTTGATTTACACCTTCACATAAAAAAAAAAAATACTGTTTACGAAACTGATAAATCTGTTTTTATAGCTAAAAGAATCCAGTTATGGTAATAATGGGTCTAATTTTACAAACCATAGGAAACAGATGTTCTCAAAGTCCAATAATATATTGGGTAATGGATAACTAAGATTGCTGAACCGCACACCGGCGAGTTTAAAAATTATTGCATTTCAGTTTCATATTGAGACCAATAAATCTGATCATCTTTGAGAAATACTGTATCTACCAGTAAAAACATCCTCTATGCAGTGGGGGGAAATTATTTTAGCATTATTAGTGTGATGAATCATACATAGAAGGGGTTATATTTATTTAAAGGATGCACTACAGAGACTAATTTGATGAAGCTGTAATGCATAAGCAAACGGTTTGAATTGGGCTCACTTTTGAATCAATGGATTCACAGTCCGCTAGTATGTTGGCGTTTTAGACTTTATTTAGCCCTTAGAAATTATATGCACAATCTGTGAAGAGGCATTACAACAAGTCTAGTTTAGTATGACAATAGCTATTGAGGATTAGGTATTCACAAGAAAACTGGAAGTTCCTTATAGTAGCAATTTGAAAAATATTGGACTTATAAGAAAGCTGAATAAGATTATAATATCATTCTTAGATCCAGAAGTTTTGAGGACTATCCCAGACAACATATGATATCCCTGATCACTTTTGTTAGAACATAATTAGAGGATGTGATAACTATCCTAGACCATACACTGTAAGTGTTATCCTTACGTGCACAGCAATAGAGTAAATACCCTACATACATTAAATACAAAAACCTAAGGATATTGAAAAATACCAAAAAGTTATCGAGGGCTAAGAGTAAAGTCTATACAGTTCAGTTATACCATACTGACCAAAAATTTATTGAACTACTATTAACCGTGAACTCATAAGACATCAATATCCACTCCTTGTTTGAGAAATAGTAATATATGAGGCAGACCAGCGCAAACATATTAGAAACATTTAGGTGGATTACCTTTGGAATTTGCCAAAGGAGTGATTTGCTATGGTTTTTAACATTTTATATTGTTGTTGTCATTGAATATATAATACAGTTGTTGCTCACTGTAATATAAACCCCTTCCCTTTCTATAATTATGAACAGAGTGGAAGACACTCATGGGGAAATCAACACTTCCTTGAGAATGGAGTACAGAGGTCTCTTTTAGTTTTTAGTCAATATAAAGGTTATTACCTAAGTACGCCAACTTCATTCTTAAAGGCCTGTAGCTGTTGAGGTGTTGGTGCAGTTACATTCAACATTTTCACTGCTACATCCCCTGGAAGACACAAATAAATAAAGACAAACAAGCTGAATAAAATGGATACAGAGAAATCACTCAAGACAACATAACTGGAATAGAAGTGGATGAAAAGGTTATTCCAGATTTATATGGGTAGGCACTGAATAGACCAGTTACTCTAGAGTGATCCGACCAGTTACTCTAGAGTGATCCGACCAGTTACTCTAGAGTGATCCGACCAGTTACTCTAGAGTGATCCGACCAGTTACTCTAGAGTGATCCGACCAGTTACTCTAGAGTGATCTGAAATGTAACCAATATAGGAGTCACTTGGCTGAATATGCGGCTATGAAAGTAAGGGTTGAAGTCACACAGTGGAAGACCCAAATACGGTATAATTCTAACCTATAGATAACATCAAGTATTTTATATATTGAATGCCATTTAAAGTAAGTGTTTCATGCAGTAAACTTACACTGAAGTTTGCAATGTGTCAATCATCCGGATTCTTCGACTAAGGACAGACTGATATCTCTTGCCAATAATGGTTACTTACCCCTACAGGCTCAATCTTGTCTTCATGGAAAAGACAAAAAAATGGGTATTTTGAGACCTCAGGGAGTAACAATACATTTGAGAAGTTGCTTCCTTTGAATCAACTCTGGCCAAGATGAATGCAGAGTCTCAGGGGGTTAGAAGAAATAATTGGCAATTATATCTCCATTAGCAAGATCCATTAAAAAAAATAGCTGATTTGTGCAAGACTTAAGTTTTTGCCCCAGAAATAACAAGGCTAAACAGCATGAATCTCCCCATAGTACACACAATCATCTTCCATTTGACACCATTAATAGTAGAGCACTTCAGTTTCCATTTTTAACATGTTTCCTGGGATAGGGCATTATAAAGGAAGAGAGTAGAGACAGACTTGGCTTTGTTGCAGAAATGGTGCAATGAGGCAGAGGAGAGATCATGGACATGCCAGGTTGGGTTATAGAGCCTATGTTTCATCAGGGTAAGAGATGGAGTTGAGATTGGTCTTTAGGGAGTTAGAGCATGTTCGGGGACCATCTGATGTGTAATGGGAGTTTTAGCAAATGAAGACATATGAAGAAAATAAATAAAGGAAGATTGGATGGAAGGATTTGGAGGAAAGGAAAGGATTTGGAGGGAAGGAAAGGATTTGGAGGGAAGGAAAGGATTTGGAGGGAAGGAAAGGATTTGGAGGGAAGGAAAGGATTTGGAGGGAAGGAAAGGATTTGGAGGGAAGGAAAGGATTTGGAGGGAAGGAAAGGATTTGGAGGGAAGGGAGCATCAAAAGCCAAAAGAAGATTTACTATACTATTTACTATACTATTAATAATTATTTAATCAATAATTTAATTAATAACTAATCCGCATATTGCAGATCAGAGGAGATCTTAACAGGTTGAACTTGATGGACTGAAAGTCTTTTTTCAACCTTAATTACTATGTAACTACTACTATGTAAGATTGCTAGAAAGAGGAGGTACAGCAAGACCAGGAAGAGAATTGCAGACAAGGGACAAGCATTTAAGGAGTTGTTGAAAGGAAGCTGAATGAGGAAGGGAATTACATTAAATATGATTCAGGACAGGTATTTTAGAATAGTTAATGTGATGATTGGGCAGCATTAAAAATATTACAAGAACATATGTATTTCTTCAATTAATCAAGAAGCAAATGAAGGAAACAATGTTGTCATGGACCCCTTTTTCTCTGCCTGGGTGTTGGGCCATTGAGCACAGACTGCTTGGCTCCAGCAATGGATTATCTGCATAAACATCCCCATTTAATATTAGTGTATTCAGTGTCAGGTTTAAACTGTGACAGAGTGGGATGATGGGATTAAAACAGGGTATGCAGAGTCTGCAGTGATCAGATACCTCTATTGTACGGTTATCTGTTCTGGTCCATTGTTAACAAATAAAGTTAATCCCATCTGATATGTGCTAGAGATGGCAGGATGTGTATTGGAGATTAAGCATATTAATCTCAGGAAGCTACTGTTAACACGTGGAGTTTACCTCTTGTGTTTGTCGGCAACACCCTCTCATTGTTGTGCTGTGTACATCCCCTCTGTATATATCCCCTATAAATACTGCTGTCATTTAAAAAAATAAATCAGTTCACTTGGAGATATATAGAAATCGTGTATCTCTGATTATGTTCCTGGTGGCTGTGATACTGAACATATCTCCACCCTACAAGCAACCTGTCCTGGTCACTACCACAGGAATGTTACTGGGACTCATGTAAGTGCGGATTACTGATGGAGAGAACTTGATATCAAGGTGCTGGTGCCGAGATTTCAAAGAATCCAACGGCCCTTGTGGGTAGACAACCTGTAGTCTATAGCAGGTGGCTCTGGGCTTGTATAGCCCCTACTCTCGGATCATCACAAATATGTATTAAGTAGTCACATACCATGCCACTTTCCTTTATATACCGTTCCAAAGGATCCAGATCCTATTCTTTGACCAACTGTGATCTGTCCATCTGGTATTTCCCAGTCATCACTAGAATCTCGACGCCCAAGCGTTTTCTGCAATATAGACAATATATTATATAGAAACCTGCCACACCCAGAGATTCTGAGGGTTAAAGAGTTCACTAGAGACTCACCATTCGACTTCTGTCTTCTGTAGAGGATGATGATGACTTGCGTTCTCTTTGTTGTCCTGGGGATTTCTGTAGAGCTTTGACATTAGAGAGAGAACCGGGGAGAGAGGCTGGGGGAGTTGCAGATAAGCCCGGAGTTGATCCTATATGTTTTTACAGAATAAATTAGTTTAGAAGAAATTCTTACCCAACAAAAAAGAAAAATAAATGTACACAGTAAAGTATATTTGTATAAGTAAAGGGAAAACACGGCAGTTACCTCTTGTGCTGTATGAACTTTTAAATAATTATACTGAAAACAGCTTTGGATAACCTGGCCCATGACCCTCAACATTAAAAAGTCTAAGAAGAAAGGTAATTTGATGGCTTTATTGATAAATTGGATTGATTATACACTATATAAAAGTTGGCAATGAAATTAAATGCTATGTTTAATAGTTCTGCATATATAGAGCTTATTTAGGATGGAATATGCAGTTTTCATGGTACAGCAGCATGACCCACCTGCACCTCTTACACTTTAAAGTGAACGATGTCATGGGTAAGGTGTAGATAGTGACATCAAAATCTTGGTCAGCCTGAATAACTGCTTTGATTTGCAAAGACCATGAAGCACAAGCTTCAGTGTTTGTTGAAATTATCAAGTAAACTCACTAACAAATCCGATTACATTTCTTCCCTACCTATAATTTGGAAATTAAAGTTGCGGTATGAGATACAAACACTGCAGCTCCCAGCACAAGTAAAAGGAAACCCCAAAATAGAATGGAAAAACAACTTTTTTATCCTCCACATGGGTACCAAGATAATCATGTTCTGTATATTTAAAGAGAGATGAATACATCTAAACAAACTATTTTTGAAGTCAGTCCTTGAAACTCAAAAATATCACCTTCTTTCACAAAATGAGCTATTTGAGTAGAAAAGGTGAAAACCTTCACCTTGAATGGTCATTTGACCATCATCGTGTTTTTTTGGATGATTTCAGGATTGATTTTCCCTAATAAAAGCTCCCTGGATGATCCTAAGCTAGACCACCATCATAATAAATTCCAAATATCTCTGAAATGTTAGCATACCTTTAATCCTATGCTTAACAGTGTAATATAAAAAAAAATGAAAAAAATCTCTTCAAAGAATTGCCGGTAATTTTTAGCATTTAAGAAACTCTAAAAGTGTAACTTTACCTTATTATCAAGTATAATACAGGCAATTAGAGGCATGAAAGTATTCTTAAATGTGTATTTAAATGCTTAAATCACTCAAATGTAAAATGCAAAACAAAATCCCACAAATAACTTGGCATGCAAAGAAACCCACACAAGTGTACAAGTGTAAAAGACCAAAAGCTTAGTTGAAAAAGTGGCAGATGTACTCCGTTTAAAAAAAAAAAAGTGAAAAGAAAGTAATATTTGAGGAACAGAATTCCAAAGACATCCTTCATGCATGCGTATAGGGTGCAAGTGTACTGCTGTGAAGAATAAGATAAAGCTTTAGAGCAGAGCATTCACTGGTAGGAGCACAGCCTGTTTATTGCAAGGGGTGTGAGGCAAGGTATAATCTATATCACTAGATTAATTGGCTTTTAGGGGGTAGGTGAAATAAACAGCCCAACTACCTCTGTAAACGGGGTCAGATTCAAAATCAAAGACTATTTCACTGGGGAGAGTATGTAGGAGTGGGCTGGGGTTCCGTGAGTATTTCCGAAGGCAGCGGGGCGGCTGGACCGGGGGGGCTGTGGGAGAAACACAGGCATAAAGAAAACAAAAAAGGGTTTGGAGGGGATGGGGGGGAAGAGAGTAGGAAAGGGGAGTTAAATGTAATAGTGGGAAAAAAGTTTGAGTGGGAGGGCAGAGTTAACATGATTAGAACAGCAAAAATATCCCATATACATTCATCTAATTAACAATTTAAGGTGACAGAGAAAGCTTGAAATGTGGTATAATTTAAAAACTAAATCGATAACAAGTACTTTATGAATTTAAAAAAAAGACAACAAAACAAAACATTTTCCTACAGTATAACAAAAGGAGTTTGCCATTTTCATCTGTCAGTCAGCCTTATTTACCCCCAAAATTAGGTTGAAATGTTATCTAATGATAGACGATTGTGCAATTGACTGCACCAAAAACAATGCAAAGGCACTAATTAAACACAATCTATTAAGACAACATTTCAGCTTCTTTTTGTGGGTGGATCAGACTCACAGCTCAAAATAAAAAACTTCAATGTTATTTGACTGTTGGCCAATTAACAAATAATGATTGAAATTTTTTTTTTTTTTTTTATTTCCTTATTTGCAATGTCCACTGTGTCACATTAAGGAATCACAATAGAATATTGTTTCTACATTTTATAGCCAAAACCTCTAGGTTTCATTAGGAAAAAAAAATCAACAAAAAAACACAATATTACAGATTTTAGATAATGGATATTGCGTGCTTAAAACTATTTAAAGATTTAAAAATATTTAAAGAACAGTAGTGTAATTCAGAAGAAAATAATGCTTAAATTGACAGAGGGTCCAAATATTATATTAAAAATTAAAAACTATAGGCAATTAGTAGCGCTAAATAAGCAGAATGTTAGTAAAAAAAAAAAATGAATTTTCCTATAGTAAAATGTGTAATTTTTACCTCTCAGTCAGTCTTTCTGATGCACCCACTAATGACAATCTGGTAACTTTTGTTAATGATAGAACCCATCATCTGTTATTTGGGAAATGATCTGTGTCTATTAACTTATGATTTATACTGAAGACAACAGCAAGACTGGGCATGCTCAGATCCAAGGAAGTAAGTTATGTAATTGGCCAAGATTCTCCCTGAAGCCTAGGCACATCCATTGTTTAACCCCTGCAGCTCTATGATTGTTGTATTTAGTTCAAGCCATATTTTAATCATCAATTACTGGGCAATGATACTGCATTCACAAGTAGATAGACTTTCCGATTCATCAATTAAGGACAGGCTGGTGATTGATATGTATATATATGTGTAGGATATATACATAAATAAATAAAAAAATGCAAAAAGTATACTTGTTGTTTGTACCATATTTGGAACCTCTGCAGTGTCACTTTAATCACCTGCAATATGGAGCACAATATATTTTGATAAAGGGGTACATCTACACTCTAGTAAAAAAAGGAGTTCATAGCTTATAAAATGATATCAATCTGAGAAGCCAACAAAAACTAGCTACCAGTAATGTCTTGGCTTGTGGGACACAGAGAGAAAATAAGGAAGAAAGCCATATAATCTAAGTTGGTTTATATATTGTGTGTAGTGGTCAATTTAAAATTAATCTGAGAAATGGATGGCAGGTGTGTACTATCTGGTGAGCAAAGATCAGTACCACTTACCTCCCTCGCTTCGCTGGAGGCCCTGGTCACGAATTATATCCTAAAAATGTAAAAGTTCAGGTTGCGTTAGTAGTTGTCCCATTAGAAGCTTGTTTACATGATGCAGTGGCTCATTTTGTAGTGATAAACTTAAATTCAAATGCACAATCCACACAGAAAGACATTCATATATGCTTAACTGTATGTTATATTTAAAAATATATATATATATATAAATATAATTTATTTACAGAAAAATTATAGTTAAAATACTTTTATAAACAGATGTACTGAAACAGGTGCTAATCGGCTTGTACATATATACACCAATAGAAAGATCTTACGTCAATGTTGACCGGCTCAATGGTGTTTATGTGCACGTTTGGAGCCGAAGAAGAACGATCCCGCTGTCCAAACTGGTTCCTATGGTCTTCATCAGCTGGTCGGAACGGCTGTGGAATGGGGATGGATTTGGAGGGAGAACTACTTGGGAGATAGGGAGCTCTGGGAAATCAAACCAAGGAAAAAAGAAAAAAGAAACAAAATAAAAAACACTTGCGCCACATTTTTTTTCTTCTAGACTTGTCCACTGAATAGCTGGTACATAAACCAAACCATGCCACTAAAATCTGTTCTCAAATTGTAGAGAGCTACAGTGCCTTGCAAAAGTATTCACCCCCTTGGCATTTTTCGTGTTTTGTTGCCTCAACCTGGAATTAACATGGATTGTTTGAGGATTTGCATCATTTAGTTTACAGAACATGCCCACAACTTTGAAGATTTTTTTTTTTTTTTTTTTTTATTGTGAAGCAAACAAGAAATAGGACAAAATAACAGAAAAAGTCAATGTGCATAACTATTCACCCCCCTAAAGTCAATACTTTGTAGAGCCACCTTTTGCGGCAATCACAGCTCCAAGTCTCTTTGGATAAGTCTCTATGAGCTTGCCACATCTTACCACTGGGATTTTTGCCCATTCCTCCTTGCAATACTGCTCCAGCTCCTTCAAATTGGATGGTTTGTGCTTGTGAACAGCAATCTTTAAGTCTGACCACAGATTTTCTATTGGATTGAGGTCTGGTCTGTGACTAGGCCATTCCAACACATTTACATGTTTTTCCTTAAACCACCCAAGTGTTGCTTTAGCAGTGTTTGGGGTCATTGTCCTGCTGGAAGGTGAACCTCCGTCCTAGCCTCAAGAATATCCCTGTATTTAGCACCATCCATCTTCCCCTCAACTCTGACCAGTTTCCCAGTCCCAGCTGCTGAAAAACATCCCCAAAGAATGATGCTGCCACCACCATGTGTTCTTTGGGCTTTTTATGGGCTTCATAACAAAGGAGGTGAACACATACACAAATGCCAATTTTCTGTTTTCTATTTCTAAAAAATAGTCTTATGTATATATTTCTCTCATTTCAATTCACCAACTTTGAATTTTAAGGAGTGATGGATCAGAACACAATAGTCTGATTCACAAAACATCGAACTTAAGGCTGTAATGTTACAAAATAGGTAAAAAGTGAAGGGGGTGAATACTTTTGCAAGGCACTACATACATCCATACGCACACGTAAGGGACATCTCACACTGTAAACTTAAAGAAGCAATATGTACACTTATTTCTCTTTCAGACCTTCAACACTTATCAAGTGATCTCTTTTTGATATGGAGATTATGATAAAGAAGTTATGGGCTAAAATCAAAAAGGATACTTTAGTGTAGAGCAAGATCCTTATTTCTTTAGCTTTTTTTTTTTTTTTTGTAATTTTTATTTCCTGGCACTGGAAGGCTTTTCTGCATCAACATTATGCAAGATATTCAAAAGAAGCATTTAACAGATGTAATCTCACTATCTGATTTGTTAGGGTTAAAGAAACCTGTTTGCTGAAACTTTTAGGAGAAAAAAGTGAATGTAGTATAAGTATTGGGAATTATTTGGGGGCAGAGGAACGTTCCTTTAAAATATACTATCAATGATATTCAACTGGTCCTTTTTTTTTTTAAAGAAACCAACATTATAACATGAAAAAATGTGCTTAGACACATTATCAATATTTTTTAAGTTAGCTCTCAAATTCAATTACTCTTTGCCTTTGGGTGTCTAGTCCATTTTGCTTTCCTTGATTGTCAACTGGGAGGCAGATTCTATTCAGAGTTCTGGTTCCCTTTATTCATATTGCCGATACCACAACATTGTGACAGCCTTTAATAAAACTGAAGGGAGATTTGATTAGTTATTCCAGAGGGATCTTGGATACACGTAAGATTAAGGAGAAATATCTACCCCCAGTAAAGCAGAACTGTTATGAACAGAATGGCCCACTAGACTGTTTGGGGTTAATCAGTTAGTACTTTCTAACCATGTAGTAACAACTTGCTTAACAGTTATATCATGGGTGTAATACATCCATAATATAACTACGTACAACATTAAAATACTGTATCTGTATTAGAAGTAGGATAGTAGGCTATGCTTAGGTAATAAAGTAAATGCAGTCATATCTGGGATATACAAAGGGTTAAGGAATTCTAAAGAATTTATATGGCTTTGAGAGGCAGCCACGCATGGATCCTCTGGCTTTAGTCTGGAAGGGGGAAGTTTAGTTTTATAACCCTGTAAGTTGAGATCTGGCAAGTAAGAGATGGGGCATGTATCATGGGATAGACATCTCCCAAGTGGTGAGAGTGTAACATGCTATTGCCCACAAGAGGAGGGGTTAGGCATGAGGGGGGGGGGGGGGGGGGGGGAGTGAGATCTTTCTGCGTTTTTATACATCTCTGTAACAATAAAAAAAAGTGGCAGTGTGATTTTGGACACACTAAACAAAAAGTAGTAGTAGTGTCGGAGTCTGCTTGTACTAATCAAAAAGGTACATGGTGTGTGATTCTTAGATCCTAAGAAAAGGGGTCTGATGGTGCGAGAGAGCAAAAATTGGGGTGAGCGTAGTCCCCCAAATCTGGCGGGCGTAACAAAAAAACAAAAAAAACAAAATACTTTTATGGATGAAACCAACCCAAGACCTAAACATTTGAATGTTTTTTCTATATTTTAGTTGGTCACAATCCATGGTGCAATCATACTGATAATACCATAGTTCTAAAGAGCAACACAGAGCAAGTCACAGTCAGTAGTGCTAGTGAATATATGTTTGTGCATTAAAAATAAAAGGATGATGATATTATTAATAATAATAATAATAATAATAATAATGGCAATGTACACATACAAAAATATAGCACAAACAAGTATAGTGAAGCCTGGAAACTATTTTATGAAGCTTAAAAGCACCACTTTTCATACCACTACGATTTCATCTTAAATAGTACATTAAAATGTCCAGTCACTGAGAACTGAAGCTGAAAAACACCTGTCAAAATGATGAATCGAGACTTTGCAGCAATAATTCAAAAACTTAATATGATCATCTTTCTAATGATTAGACTTCATTACCTCTGTCCTTCTCCTAAGCGAGAAGCATCTCCACAATGAGAAGATACAACAGAAGAATGTGATGTAAGAAGTGAACAGGCCGGCCAACACATATTTAATATCAAGCTTTGGAAACAAGATGCCTAATGATTTTTTCCAACCCTATTTTGGCATTAAAATGCTTACAGTGATGTAAACTGGCTGATAAATCAGAATTGTGAAGGTGACTTGTCCAAGGTCGGACTAAGAACAGACTTGTGAGAACTGAACAGAAACAGCAACCAGAAAACCACTGCATGATACAAAGCCATCTTAAAGGAACCCTATTGGGTTTATATTTTTCTTTTAATAGATAATATTAAATAACATAATTAAAAGTAACAACCAGTTTTTAAACATACATCCATCTGCCAAACCACAGATTAAAAAAAAAATCTGATTGGCTGGCAGCTAAAAAAACAACACCACCACACTGGCAATCCTAAGACGATTTTCTTGTAAATTATTATTAAGGCAAAGTTAGGGAACATGACAACTTCTAGAAAGCTGCAAACTTTACATATGGAGCTCAAGTTAATTCAGTGCCTAAATGTTAATAAAGGTAAAGCTTTATATATACACCTAGAATAGCGACTTGCCAGTTAAAAATGACGACATGAATATTTTAAGGCTGGCTATGCCATTTGTCACACAATGCAAGCCTCTCCCCCTGTGTAGTTTACAGGTCGAAGTCGCTCATCGCGAGGCATGCAATGAGCTCTCATTGCAGAAGTTGTGCAACCCGCCACAACGCGCCGAGTGCCTCTGGCTTGGGCCTTGTTTTCATCCAGTTACGTTTTTTCGTTCTCCATTTTTTTTCCTCGTTTAGCCGATTTTCGATCGAGTAAAAAACGCAAAATATGCCTTAAATTAACGTGCAACCTCACTCACAGGCTCCCTGGCTCTCCCCCTGTGCTGTGTGTGTGCGCGTGTGTAATTGTTTTCTATTTGGTGGTCTTTGGAGTTACACGGTTAAATCCATTTCAGCCGTTAAATTGGTAAAGTGCGTGCCTTGCTGTTTAAAGTCCTACGGGCCTCTAGAGGAGAGCCTGTGGCACTCATCACGAGCCCTGCAATATTTAACATTGCGTTACCAACAAACTTGCAATATGTGATTGTTAATGCGGTTTACAAACAATGCAGCTCACAGCAGCTACCAATGGCATCTCTTTGTGGAACTAAACACCCATCTGGCAGTGCAAGTTAGGTTTCAATGTAAAAAATAAAATAAAAATAAAAAAGTCTATATGTGTTGTGCTTTGTCTGCTTTCACTGTATTGTTATTTGTCTTTGTTTACATATTTGGGTATGCCCCCAGGCTCCACACCCATAAGCTGTCTCTGTGTCTGCTGTAATCCAATAGCTGCTCTGGCCGTACATCCTTCTCTTTGTTGCATTGGGGAAGTATCATCCAATCAGTTACTTCCCCATCGCAGTACTGATAGGCAGAGTGCTCACGTGACAGCCGTGTTTATGAAATCCGCTGGTGCCCTCCAACTTGTGCTAGATCTACTATCCCTTTAAGCTGGACCAATAGTAGGGGGCTACATCTTAAATATATATAAAAAAATCCTGGTCACCTCAATTTCTTAAAGATGTGAATTGTGTTTCAGCCACTACCTGGAGTACAAAAAAAATAAAAAAACACATTCTACTCCATAGAGCGGTGTTTTTCAGACTCCAAGATGGCAACTGGGAAATAACTGAAGAAGCAAGATGAAAGTGTGAGTGTAAGTGTGTGTTAATGGTTTTCACAAAATGACTAATTGTACATTTGCATTTATTAGGACACAAAGTTTGCCTTTTTCCAGAAAACATTAACCTGCAAAAAAAAAAAAGCATTCTGCTTATCATATACCTAAATACTATGTTAAACCAAACTACTAAGTATAATTTGCAAACCACATGAATTTGCACTTTTTCCATAGCGGATATTAACAAGAAGTGCTTCCAGGTAATATTAACCCTTTCCACTTAAGAAAAGAAAAACCCAGTGTAAAGGAAAGACAAAAAAATAATAAAAAAATAAAAATAACAAAAGAAAATATGCTTGAAAACAAGTAATTTTTGAGAGCTATAAAAACTTCTCATTAACAGATATTTTAGTTATGGGCTTTCATGCACCAAACCAATTTGGGGCGCTAAAATGTATTAAAACTAAAAAGTAATTTGAGTGTTATTAACCAATAAAAGGTAAGCACATGTAACAAACTATGCAACAATCATCTTAATGTTGTAGGATTACTGAACAAGATATTCTAGCAATGTCTGACCACTAATGAAATGTAACAAGAGCCACTAGTACAGCGATACCCCTCTCTAATGGATCTTGCTTTATCATCGAGCGACAACTAGTCAAGTCACACCCTAACCTTATGTCTACCACACAAAAAAATATAATTGTATCACTATATCTCTTAGTACGTGATTGATAAAAATAAAAATAAATAATAAATAATAATAAATATACCTCACTGTACCACTTTAGATAGCGAAGGATGATCAGTGTTAGAAACAAACAAGATATATATATTTGTGGGCACATTTCTGGGAATACTGAGCTGGAAGCAGGGTTTTTTTTTAACTTGTTTTAGACATTCAAATGTGAACACAAGGTTAAAAAGTTACGCCTTGCATATGCGCAATGAGCTCCAAAGGCGATTATCGCGCGGCCCGTACGACTTCTGCTGCAAAGGCGCTCATTGCAGGCCTTGCAATAGTGCTCTTTCAGGGTCCCTCTAAGAGTCCTCTGTCCCGTCAGAGATGTAATTTGCCGGAGGTCGCTACACCGATGGAGGATTGAAAGAGATTGAAGGCGCCCATGACGATGCATGCAACTAGCAACGAAGGACGTAGGACTTTGCCGCTGATCGCAAGGCACGTAACACTTCAGGAAAAAAAATGACAAATTTAATGGCCAATATTTTCTAAAGAATGCAACTTGAAATGCCGCAAAAAAAAAAAGAAAGATAATTTTAAAAATACTTCAAAAACCTGATGAACAGCTCAGGGGGAAAGCCAGGGAGCCTGTGAGTGAGTTGCAAGCTAATCTGAGCCCTAATTGCCGTTTTTCGGAGATAGAAAATCGGGCTAAGCGAGAGAGAAAAAAAAAAAAAAATGTCGCTCATGAAAAATGCAAGACTTGCAAAACAAAAACAACGGTGCTCAGCGCGAGGCACGCAACAAAAAAAAAAAAAAAGATAGACACAGGGACGAGAGAGGGGTGAAAAGAGACTAGATATATTTAAAAAAAGGAAAAAAAAAAAAAAAAAAGTCTGATTCCACACCCCCAGAGGCACCTGGTACTAGCCAATAGAAACACTGCATCCAAGTATGTTTTCTAACCCTATACTAACTGCTAGTGGGTGGTGTGAACAAATATAGCTACCACTGACTGGCCACAACAAAACTATGATTTGTATGCCAATTTAGCTTTGATCTTCAGGGGCATTCATACTAAAAACGGTAAGTGTATTATTGTTTATTTTGGGATTTTTTTTCATACACTACTGAATCCAGGAAATTCCATATACCTTTAACTGTGATAAAACTGGGGTAGATAATTTTTTTTTTTATACACATTTATAAAATGTGCACAAGGTGTTTCAAATTAGCACAAAAACTGTATATTTTTACTAATATGTATTCTTATCAAAAATCTGCTAATACAACTAATTCTGTTTTTAGTCATTTTCTAAAAAGCAGCATGCTTCTTTTAGGTGATAGACTTCTTATAATATTGTTCCAAGAGAAAAAGAAAAAAAAGTGTTTAACCATTTTCCGGATCATTAATATAAACCAATAGTTTCTTCTGTATTCTTGGCAAGGCCATATAATAAGACATGAGAGGATTTGAGAGTGCAGGGATATCTTAATTAAACAATTGCAGCGATCGACATCTGTAGCTGTTCTGCATGGTGGTCTGAACATGGATACAAGCGGGAAAAATGCAGCTACAGAGCCATTTTTCAACAAATACCGTTCTCCAGAAACATTATTTAAAGAGATATGGAAGGTTCCCTGTTTTTAATATTCAAATAAAAACTACCTCAGTGTTTGAATAATTAAAAACATTGTTTTAACAAGTGCTTAAAAGATATTTTTTGTTTTACTCACGGAAACCTTCCCAATAGTCACAACAAAAGGTCCACCCTTTTTCACTCATGCAGACATTGTCCCTGTGATAGTAAATGTACTAACCAATCCCATTGTCTCAGCAGCATTTTAAAACATGCTGTTTGGCTAGTATATCATGTACCAATATAAAACACTGTATATATGAGCTGCTGTGGGGCAGAGCTTTGCAGGGACTGTTTGGAAGGATTCAGTGAGTAAAAACAGAGCTTTTATGCACTTGTAAATAAAATTAATGTTTAAATATGCAAATACTTAGGTAGTTTATTTTATTAAAAACAGGAAAAAACTTCCATATCCCTTAATAGTCATTAATGACACAGCCGAATCTTACCCAGTGGCATCTGGAGGGGGTGAAGGTGAATAGGACTCAACAGCTGGAATAACTTCTTCCAAAGGAGCTTCCTCCTGAGGTATTGGGTGGTGTTCAAAGAACTTGGAGACAAACAGCAAACTGTGAGGCAAAAACAAGATGAAAAGAAAAACTAACCTAACTTGTGCAGTAAGCAAAAAGGAAACAGTAGTATTGTTAAATAAGGAAAACCTAAAATCAAAACTGCTCATGTACACAAGACAGACACAGAAAGGTTTTAAAATTGTAAGTTACCGAAGGCTTTGCGGACTTGCCACCACAGTTTTTGAAGTAAAAACTGTGATCTAGAGGTTTACAACCCTTTACCTGGCACTTCTACTACACTGGTCCTTTAATTATTCACTATGGATTGATAGCTAATATATAATTATTTTAAGATAAAGTGTAATGTGACCTCGGTAGAATTCCCAGTAGTATTTTGTTTTAGGTTTCAAACCAGAGTCCTAAAATACATAAATATTGAGCACAATTTCAAAAGAGCCACATTGTCTATTATAGTATGATAGTAGGTTACCCTCAAGTGCCGTTACCGATCTAGGATTTTACTTTTTTTTTATTTTTTTTATATATAGTAGACTACACAAATGTTGGGGGTAATTTATAGAAAGAGATAGATAAGACAAGACAGAATAGATAAGAGAAGATAGATACTCTATTAGGAAGTGATGAAAAGTTTACAAAAACTGTTGGTGTTGTCAGTTTGCACTACCGATTTATGTGTATCTTTAGTTGCAATGGGCCCTTATATTCTGGCCCATTGAAGGTTAGTACTCAAGGTCCAGTTCCAGGGCAGATAGATAGATACAGTGGATATAAAAAAAAAGTCTAAACACCCCGGTTAAAATGTCAGGTTTCTGTGCTGTAAAAAAATGAGACAAAGATAAATCATTTCAGAACTTTTTCCACCTTTAATGTGACCTATAAACTGTACAACTCAATTGAAAACAAACTGAAAACAAACCTAAAAAGGTGGAGGAAAAAAAAAAAAAAAAAAAAGAAAAAGAATGTGGTTGCATAAGTCTGCACACCCTCTTATAACTGGGGATGTAGCTGTGTTCAGAATCAAGCAATCACATTCCAAATCGTGTTAAATAGGAGTCAGCATACACCCGCCATCATTTAAAGTGCCTCTGATTAACCCCAAATAAAGTTCAGCTGCTCTAGTTGGTCTTTCCTGAAATTTTCTTAGTGGCATCCCACAGCAAAAGCCATGGTCCACAGAGACATATGAAGAATACAGGAGATTGTTGTCACATGTACCACACAGCCAGTACTTGCCAGATATTCCTGCAGCTCCTTTAATGTTACTGTAGGCCTCTTGGTCGCCTCCCAGACCAGTTTCCTTCTCGTCTTTTCATCAATTTTGGAGGGAGCTCCAGTTCTTGGTAATGTTACTGTTGTGCCATATTTTCTCCACTTGATGATGACTGTCTTCACTGTGTTCCATGGTATATCTAATGCCTTGGAAATTCTTTTGTACCCTTCTCCTGACTGATACCTTTTAACAATGAGATCCCTCTGATGCTTTGGAAGCTCTCTGTGGACCATGGCTTTTGCTGTGGGATGCGACTAAGAAAAATTCAGGAAAGACTAACTAGAGCAGCTGAACTTTATTTGGGGTTAATCAGAGGCACTTTAAATGATGGCAGGTGTATGCTGACTCCCATTTAACACGATTTGCAATGTGATTGCTTAATTCTGAACACAGCTACAACCCCAGTTATAAGAGGGTGTGCATACTAATGCAACATTATTTTTCTTTTTTTTTTTTCTTCCTTCCACCGAAAAGATTTCAGTTTGTTTTTCAATTGAGTTGTACAGTTTATAGGTCACATTAAAGGTGGAAAATGTTCTGAAATGATTTATCTTTGTCTCATTTTTTTTACAGCACAGAAACCTGACATTTTAACAGGGGTGTGTAGACTTTTTTATATCCACTGTAGATTTTTTTTTTTATTATTATTATTTTTAGACAGTTGCATCAATCAGTGGCTCTGTAATTGGCTCAACTATTTTAATTTACTAGCTAAGCTGTAAAATAATGGATCCCATCTCCAAGCATATTACAAGTCACATTTTAAAGATAAGTCTAGTCTAGAGAGAGATCAGCATAAAAAAAAAAAAATAGTAAAGTGCTTCACTTTGCTCATGGACAGTACATTAGTAAAAGGTGCAGTCTTGATGTTGTCCAGAATACACCAGGAGGCAGCAAGTTCAAAATACCACACTATTTGCTACAGACACAAAAAAAATTATGTTCAGATTTCAGATGCCATAATTCGTGTGCGACTCTTACTTTGACTAACTAAGCCTTGCACGGGGCAAAACAAATCGCATGGCTCATGTATTGTATACAGCCACTTACATCTTCATGAGCAAAGGAATCCAGAAAAGAGCATTAGGTAGGTTTTCGCAAATGATAACTTACTCGAGCTGGTCGTAGTTGACACACATTAGCGGCACTTCAGTGCTACATCGCTGGTGGAACTTGTAACCGCACGTTTGACACCGAAAACCCTGGAAAAGCAGCTTCCGACAGAAGTCACAGAAAGCCAACGTGAAAAAGGTTTTCCGTACCTAGTAAGGAGAAATGACAAGTACTTTGTAAATAATGAAGAGGTGCAAAGTAACATTACTAGGGTGAATGCTCAATATTTGGCAGTCGGCATTCCTAAAGCTCTAGAAGGAAATTCAGTTTTCACTGGTTTCAATATACACCATACAGGGCAACACTTTGGGCTGTATTTGTGTGTAGATCTTATTTATAAACATATTAATTAATGTTCCATTTATTTCTAAAGGCAAAAAAAAACAATATTCTCACACATATGTAAAAACAAATAAAAGTTGGCTATTACAAAAATAAAAAATAAGAACAGTGTGTGTGAAATGCCAAATTAACAGATTATGGAAACTGGGATACAAATAAGGTTAGTGTTAGAGGGCTATTTAAAAGGACCATTGATTTCATCCAATTTACTCTAGACCATCAGAAAGGTGGTGATACACTGGGCCACACAGAATTGTAGTTAGGGGTTTCAGATGCTCGTAATCTCCGGAATCCGTTATATCCAGAAAACAGATGGCATGAATTTGAACCAGATATGCAGCTTCAGTGAAGAAGTAGTATATTTCCTATACTGGTTATATGGTTTTTCACTCGTTGTTATTAATGCAACTGCCTTAGATTTGGAGGGCTTCATAATTAATAACCACCAGTTCATATACAATATATATATATATATATATATATATATATATATATATATATATATATATATATATATATATATATATATATATATATATATATATATTTTTTTTTTTTTTTTTTTTTTGTTTAAAAAAGTATACAACATCCAAACTAGTACTCGAGAGGTGGCAGCCATTTGTATATCAAATATAACTAGCTCACAGAAGATACAAACTGACTCAGTCAGAGGCTGACAGAGAATTGTATAAAACCTAGAGGCAGGCAAAACAGGTTATCAGATGCACTAAGGCCCACACGGAAGAGGAAACCGCACAAACAACAAAAAAGGGACAATTAAAAAAAAAAAATTAAAAAAAATTAAAAAAAAACCACACAACAATTTTTTTTTTTTTTTTTTTTTTTTTTTTTTAGGTATTTTAGTGAAAAGAGAAATTAAAGGGAGGAATAGTTAGGCTTAAGAATGTTGATCACAGCTATGAAGACATAAATAAATTGCCTCAATGAATACTTCTGCTCTGGGAAGAGTGAATTCCCATTGAGGGGGGCAGAATTAAATCATAAAGTAATTGACATGGGTCCTTTTTCAGAATGTGAGGTTATTAATGGGGCCAGACAATGTACATAGTAGGAAATTGAAGGAGTGCAAATCTGTACTGACCGCATTGTTCACTACGCGTTAATGAACCATTATTGTCCAGATGACTGAAAAAAATGCTAATGTAGTACCACTATATTTAAACTGTAGTAGGGAAAACTCAATTTGACATCAGTAGTAGACATACCAAAAAAACAGTTTTGAAAGAGAAAATAACTGAATACCTAAGATCTAATGATTTACAAGGTCATAGGCAGCGTGGGTTTACTGCTGGGAGACTATGTCAGATCTAATTGACTTTTTTTTCGTATCACGTAACCAATGTTATAGACCAGGGTAAAGTTATAGATTTTGCTTACACAAACTAGTTTGAATCTAGCCGCAGATTACAAGGTTTTCAAACAGATCAGTGGAAATAACACTGACTAGTGTTATTACTTGTGGGCTTCGAAAGGGAAATGTTGCCTCTCTGCAGAGGACAATAATATGTAACCGGAAAGACATTCCAGGAGGTGCAAATCAAATATGTAATGCTTTAATAAAACAAGAACAATGGTCAAATATGTGGGATCTAAAAGGCAACACATATAAAATGATGCACGTAAGCCACAAAAACCAAATTATTTAATGGTAATTTGATGACCTTCTTCTGGTTCGCTACCTTGTGGTGAAGGGGCGTGTGTACTTTAAGCTGCAAGCTATACTGTGTATGGTCACTCAAGATGGGCATGTCATAGCAGACATCTAAGAAAGTACAATTTTACAGAAAGAGAAGCAGATAAGTGTAACCACAGTCTGGTGACAGTCAAAACACAGTTAAGGAATTTAAGCATGCCTGAGATAAGCGCAAGGCTATATAGAGGCTTAATTAAGCCAAATTTTGGGTAGATCAGATGGGGCTTTTCGGTTTTCACCTGTTTTCAAACCTATGTTTAAAAAAATAAATAATAATAATACAAATAGGACTTTACAACATGACTTCTGCATGATAGATTTGTTTGGTTATTTTAAGTATCATGGTCCCTTACAGTTTGTAAATAAGTCTAACACACATATTTGAATGTTGGGAACAATCCCAACCACCTCAATGGTGAATTTGATGTTGCCTACTAAAAACTTTAAAGATTCTATTTATAATTTATACACACACTTATTACATTGTACCTACAAAGTTATGGGTTGTGAGTGGCACATTCTCCAAAACTTCCACATGTAGTTCTTCTCCTGTAAGCCAAGATATGTCTGTATCCCAGCCTATTGGCTTCTTCTCACTGTCAAAAGATAAACCATTCACATTTAAAACACCATTCAAAGTTGTAATATTAATGTGAACTTAAAAAAAAAAAAAAGTATGGTATAGTACAAGCATCTACAAGCCATTAACCACTGTACATACAAGCTTCCACAAAGCACATCTGAGTGTCAGCTGAACTATCAGCTAAGTACCACATTTTCTGCAGTGGCTCAAGGACAGTATTCACAGAATAAACTAACCAACACAAATTTACAACTATGAAAAACATGATTATACAGAACATAAATGAAGACACATATATATGCATTACTTCATATAAATTTCATGGGCAGATAAGCAACAATTTGCAGATGTCCTCTGGCCATTTTTTTTTTTAACCTCATCTGGGTCTACGTCATATCTTAAATTCAAGATAATGTATAGTGATAAAACTACAAGTGTCCAATTGAAGTCAGGATTTAAGAATTCCTCCTGCTATAATCAGGTAGGTCAATCAATGATACATGGATAAGCTCACCTGCATTTAAGCAGATAACTGCTTAAAACAAATTCCAAATCACATATATAGTTGTCGTACTGCGAGTTTGTGTGTAACGCATGCGCAGCGCTGGAGAGGGAGAGAGACGCGAAGAGAGAGACGCAGGGGCGAAGAGAGAGACGCAGGGGCGAAGAGAGAGACGCAGGGGCGAAGAGAGAGACGCAGGGGCGAAGAGAGAGACGCAGGGGCGAAGAGAGAGACGCAGGGGCGAAGAGAGAGACGCAGGGGCGAAGAGAGAGACGCAGGGGCGAAGAGAGAGACGCAGGGGCGAAGAGAGAGACGCAGGGGCGAAGAGAGAGACGCAGGGGCGAAGAGAGAGACGCAGGGGCGAAGAGAGAGACGCAGGGGCGAAGAGAGAGACACAGGGGCGAAGAGAGAGACACAGGGGCGAAGAGAGAGACACAGGGGCGAAGAGAGAGACACAGGGGCGAAGAGAGAGACACAGGGGCGGGAGAGAAAAATCTAATATTATCCCATCATTGAGAGAAGGAGAAGGGAGAAGAGGGAGGGAGAGGACACAGGAGGGAAGGAGAGAGAGAAGCCACACATAGTGAGGCTCTCATTGTGTGGCAAATAGCATTGCGAAGCTTGCAAATATTATGCCAGCATTTTTGATGGGCAATTGTCTAGTACAGTATTTATTAAAATAAGTGATTTTATCAGTCTTTTTTATTTTTTATTGTTTTTATTAAAAATGCATTTCCCTAACACAGGAATGTAATTGAGTCCATCAGAAAGCCTTTCTTACCCCTTAGCATGGGCCAACCCCAATGAAGAGTGAATAATACAAGTAGATTAAGGCCAAGCATCGTTTAGCATTTAAATTGCCAATTGATTCAATCATTCTAAGCATGGACCTCCAAAGAGTAATTAACAATGTTAGCTATGCTTCTTATATTTTGTGTTGGAGATGTAAGAGGACTAATAATAAATTATAATCCTCTATGTAATTTTAGTGCAACATTCAACTGATAAAGTTTTACATGATAGTTTGCCGTGTCCCTTAAAGGGAAAACTGCATCCAAAATACAACAAGCATAGTGACAGTGCCACACGTTAAATATATATTCTCTAAATACCTAAAAATAACCTCTGGACAAAATAAAGAAACATAGCATGCATTTACAAAGAACTTGACAATGCAGAAAAAAAATGTTTTGGAAAGTATAACAAAAAAATAAACAATTTTTAAGTAAATGAAAGAAGAAGCCTTGCTGACCCTGCTGCTGGAAGATCTGGGACCATTCTAACAACCCCCTTAAAAAATCCAATTGTCCTTTCATACATTTTGCATATGTCGCTTTGAAAAAATAAAAAATGTGAACCTTACCCGTCCTGGACTCTGTACACAGCACAGCATTCTGGGATAAGACCACGCATCATTAGGGCTTTCTTCAGGCTATCACGCGCAGTCACACCGCATCTTGCAGGTACCTGGAGAGACAGAGCATCAACATGATAAAGTGTACTACTTAATCATTCCCGAGTGTAGTTTGCTCTGTTAAGGCCCATTAATTGCTATCTTTGATTCACTGCATAATTCATTTTCTAAGAATGTTCCTTTTACTAATGAAAATTAAAAATAAAATGTTCTCCTGTGGTTATATTGTGTTTTTCCAAAAATAAATAAATTGGTAGATTTATTTATTTTAGGAAGAACAATGTATTTTGCAGACTTAAAAACAGAGGTTGTACACAAAAAGGTAACGGGAAAGGCATATTCTTTACAGCCATGCAGGGAATTAAAAATGGGTTTGTTTTATATAGTAAAAATTGGTGAAAAGCTTGACAACTTACTTTTCAGCGGTCTTACTAGGGGAGAAGAAAGCAAAGTAACCTTTAGACCATGTAACGGTTCCTCTGCCTCCCTAATCACATGATTTGCTCAGCAAGTCACAAGTAAGAGTTTTCCATGATGAGAGACTGCATCATGGGAGATCACATCCTGGGATGCATTCTGACTGCATTTAATATATTTGATATAAAGCTACTTGAAAACATCTTAAGATAAATTGTGTTGCACAAGACTTCAGCTAGTAAAAAGAGCTTTGTAGTCTAGAAGGGGAATGTAGGTGAACAACTGAAGATTAGAGATGTTAAAAGTAATAATACAGATAAAACCAAGTTTATTCCTAGACATATCTGTAGTCAAGAAGTTGAGTGGGCAATATCAATATACCTAATGTCATACATGGAATACACCGCTTCCAGAATCCAAAAGGATGTCACTTGAAGAAAACATTTGGGTGTCAAGAAATCTGTAGCCCACTGGCCCTCTAAAATCTATTACTTTCTACAAAAATGTGCTTATTTCCAGGCCTCGTACAATTTATACTTTCAAAAAGCTACTGATCAGCATGTCATGCTTGTCGCTCTCCAAGCAATATTTACACCAATCAAATAGCAGAAGCACCTTTTTTCAAAGTTTTTGCTTTGTATTTAAATCTAAAGTTGCCAACTGTGTATTTACATCTAGGATGTAGATATAGTGAGTTATTGAACTCACTATATAAATTATATCTATTGCACATACTAACCAGAATAGCCTAATTATTAAACTTTAAAGCCATAGAAATAGATTACACAGAATAAAAGGCCCATCTAGTCCGTCCATTTTATCAACCTAAAAAGCTTAGGTTAATAAAAACAGAATGGCTTTATGCTTATCCCAAGCATGCCTCATTTTACTCTATGGAGTTTGATCATACTACTTAATCTGGAAGGTTGTTGTACTCCACCCCGGATAGAATTTGTTTGATAAAATTCAAAAGGTTTAAACAAACCCTTTGAGCAGTCTAGTATCAGCAAGTATTTATGGAGGAATCATTTATATTATACAATTTAACAGTATTTCAATGGTATTTTATGTTCTATTTAACTGGTTATATTCGTATTGTCTTTAGGTGCATTAATGGACAGCAATATTGCAGTTTTCCTTTTCTTATTTTACTTTATTGGCTTGGATTATAATTAATTGCACCTCACAATTTAGCATATTTGGTAATCTTTACCCTTATTATGAAGTAATAGTTATACACAATGTACTCTACTTATCTATTACCTGCAGGGAAAACATATCTTATCTCAGTGCCTTTAATTATATATCCACAGTATGTTATTTGGCATTCATTTATTCACTCATTTAGTGTTTTGGTGTGCGCAGGTTTCGGCTGCTAATGTCGTATTTTTGCGAGGTCGTTATATTTTTGTTTGTAAGTGGCTCGGCTCATATTTGCGGATGCTAAGTACGTAAATGTTGCCGTCGCAGTGGGAGCCTCCACCTCCACCTCCACAAATGCGGCCCCTCGCTTTGCGCTCCTTGCCAGCAACAACTTTTGTCAACCCACACTGTTGACAACTATATAGGTGATGGCACAGCATCCAAAGCATCCATTGTGTACCCACCTTTTAGTTTTTCTTCACCTTCATTTAATACAAGATACATTTTCTAAGTTGTTTTTCTGTGATAGTCAGAGAGTGTAGTACCGGATTACTGGAGACACTCCTTTACCGTGTCATGTTACCAGTCCTAGGGCCAGCAGTGTATACAAGTATGTAACTTTATCCCCTCCCTGCATATAATGCTATGAAAATAATAATATTGAGATCAGACCACTGCATATATCCTTCTGTGAAATTTGCGGTGTTCTCCAAGCTTGTAAATGAAATAAACTTGATTGACATCTTGACTGAGGCCTGTAGAAGGTATACTGAAAAAAAAATGGATTTTCCATCTACATACCCTTTATGTACTCTGTAATACTACTACACAAGACAGTGATTTATAAAAACATTAAACAGTATTATATTTATTAAATTAGGGCAAGGTTAATGTACTGCATAAGCAAATTAATTAATATATCATAAATTACAATCATGCAAAACAAAATGGCAGACAATAAAAAAAGCACTCACCACTGTGCGCTGTTTGTTAGGTAGGAAGACTCTAACTATAGGTTTTTGAGGAGATTTGGGATTGATCCGGGATATATCTGATGGGTTTTGTAGGACTGATAGGGATGAAGTTGTCAGGGGTAACGTTGAGGGTAGTGAACATGAACTTGTGTCTGAAGACAGAGAGGAAAAGTCTGTTCCATTCCCCATGGACTCTAGTAGCTGCTGCTCCCGCTGCTGTAGAGCATCCAATTTGCTTGTGTACTCTTCATAAGCCTGCAGCAAAAACAATGTGTTACTAAATGCAATCATTCCAAAATGAACAGCAAAGATTACAGCATCTATTAGACCAATTCCCCCTCTTCAGAAGTACACTGACCTATATGTTTTTGTTTCCTTTCTTCCACATCATGGTATAAAATAACACATTTTACATAGGCTAACCAGTTGTGCCTCATTCTGCCATTTTTTTTTTTTATTGTGAAAGACTAGGCAAGAGTTTGGGCAAAAACAACCAAAAATGCATCCCATTAGATCCCAAATGTGAGAAATAAGGTAACTATATATGTATTTGTGCACCTATGATCCTTACGGATGTAGAATACTTATGGTCTCCATCAGTACAAATGTATCCAAGGTTTAAAAAGGTCTCATTTCTCCACATAAGTAGAAGACACTTGCAAATATTATGGTGTTCTAAATGTATATATTTATCATAATCAAGGCTCCCCAAGATTCGGCTATGAGATAGAGATATAAAAATAGTCCAATGTTTGCCACAAGGTGGCAGATGGGTTGGCTTTTCTCTCACCTCCCATGTATTATTGTTACTTACTGAGGTAGACAGGCTGTGAATCTCCATATTGAAGTTTCTAGACTGGGAACCAGCTCAGAATATACCAGTAGAAACATCAAGCTGTGTATACGCTTCAATATGGAGATGCACAGCTTACTGACAGCCCACACCATACATTCTAAGGGCTGAGAAACATCTCAAAGAGAATTTAAAACAAACAAAATAGTAAGGGGAAGGCAGAGGCACAGATGTCTAGAGGAGGTCATTGAAGTAATGAACATGAGCTTGAGGGAGGGGCCTCATGTGCTACTGTCCATAGGGTCACAGAAAGTAGGACATGGCTAAAGAAATACCTTTATATAACTTAGCTCTGATTATACTTGATGCAACTTATGCTAAAAAAAATATATATATATATAGCTTTACTATTAAAAGTGTTGCTTTAATCATTCCTTTAAAAAAGATACTTCGGCCATGATGCTTCATATCAAAGAACATTACGGCAGAACTGTTTGAAATGGGATATTAAAAATAGAAAGAATCATAGAAACAAATGAAATAAATCAGCCTAGCGGTCACGGCATCCACATTAGTCACTAACAGCTCATTTTCTTCTCCAGTGAAATGTATAATTTTGCAAAACCTCTTATACCAATTCCGATGCAACCATTCTTGCAGCACCGTGGCTTTCCAGCTATGAGTCACTACAATCCTGCAACATGTGGATGGCTTCAAAAGGTAATTTTTTGTTTTAGTTTGTTTTACAGAAAAGTAATTCCCAGCATCCAGAAAAGTCAGAAGGACAAAAGAACAGACGCAGCAAATATACAGGGTGATGAGCTAACTATCTAAACATAGGAGCTCAGATATAAACACTGTCTGCTGCTATTTACCCAACACCAAGGGAGTGACCCAGGGACAGTTAAACATTGGACTCATTACAACTTTTGGTTTTGCTGTGAGGTAAACAGATGGGGAGACAGACAGGCTCAAAGTTAAAAAAAAAAAAAAAAAAAAAAAACTTGCTCGTTTCACATCCATATAACTCTGCAGAACAGGCAATGCATTTTTGATCAACTTTAGGTAAAGTAGAGTTGGATGAGGGACCATTATTGTTCCCAACAAAACATACCTGTACAATTTGACTGACTTAAAAGGGGATGTGAGGTTTCCCTGTTAACCTTTTCTAATCTAGCACAAACTGATTATATCAGAAACACACATTAAATAGAGTCTTTCTATAAAAAAACAGATTTATTTTACAAAAAAAAAAAAAAAAGAAGTTAGTTTCCACATCCCCAGAGCTGCTTACATAGGCATCTCATAATAACCTATAGAAAAACTGCATTCCAGTATGTGTAACCCTATACTAACCTTCAAGCCAACACAAGAAACCCAGAGCAGCAATACCTGAACCGCTTCCTTGAGGTGGACAAAAAAAAAATACAAATCCCGCAATGCTTTGCGGAAGAGACTGAATGTCCAGACATTGCAACAATGTTGTAGCTGCCTCCGATTGGCCATAACAAACTGAATTTTATAATCCATGAAACGTCTATATACATCTAAATAGCATGGTTCCTACTTGATCTCTATAATAACAATATGGAATGGACTATGTATTCAGTTAAAGGGAAGTTTAAATTTTGTTAAACAGTAGTGTCCTTTTAAAGGACCATTGTAGCCTCAAACAAGGTTGTTGTTTTTTTATTTAGTTGGAGATTAGAAAAAAATATATATATACATACATACATACACACACTTTTTGACTTGATAAAGAGAGGCATGCTCTCGAAAGCTTGTCGCTTTATTATGAATACGTTTGTCCAATAAAAAAGAGGTATCACTATTCACTGCAATACTCTAATTATTCAACTGGATTACTGGACTTTCACGGCTACCTCACATACAACACACTCCCCGTTATCCGGCACCCACGGGGACTCCCTATTGCCGGATAACTGTAGTAAACTAGAGTCCCTGAATTTAAGGGTCTAAACAACCCTTAAACCCATCAAAATGCCTTTAAAAAGGCATTAGCGTCTAAATTGTGCCATTCAGGGCCCAAAAAAGCTATTAGGGGGAAAAAAAAAGTTAGTATTTTAGTTTTGCAGTCTTGAACTGTCGGATAGTGCCAGTTCAGCGGGAGTTTTTCGAAAATGTGGAATTGGTGCCAGTTGCTTGAGTCCCGGTTAGTTGGGTGTGTGTGCGCGTGTAGTCAGTCTAGCTTTTAAATCTTAAAATTTGAAGTTTAGTTGGTATTTTTTTTAGACTTCAGCAGATATGCTGCACTCCACCCCCTATAGGGTGTCCAAATGGGGAAAGAGGGTCTGCCATGGGGTGCTGTCCTGATAGGAGTATTTATCCTTTGTTCTAATCACATTGTTATCTGCCCATTTCCTTGCAGTGGATATGTAGGCAAACATATACTGGAAAAAAGTCAGAACAGCCTTTTGGACACATCCCTTTTCTCTTTATGGACACCTAATAGGGTTGGAAAGAGGCATTTCTGTTGGGATCGACAATGCCAAATTTAAAATGTCAGGTTTAAAAGCTACATTGAGTTTTCCCTCAGATACAGGTTGTGTTGCTAATCTGTTAAATTAAACCTTATTGTATGAACACTTTCAGGTCTTTTAAGTGTAAAAAGGTTTGTGTGCTGGTCATTGCATTACAGTCTAAATATGCCCCCATGGATTATATACTCACCTCTAAGTATATTGAGGGAGGATTGTGCTCTCCTCCAAACTTGTCTAGCAAGGCTTCAATGTGCTCTTGTGTTAATTTTATCATCTGCTTGATATTCCATACCTGAAAAGAGCGAGAGAGATTCTGTAAGGAAGGCGTTACGGAGAGATCTACACATGCGCAGGTGGTTGCAATAGTGATTTTATTTAATCGCAGGTTACCAAGTAATGGAAAACAGGGCACATAAAACAGAAACATTTCAGATGACCAAATAATGGCAAAGTAATATTTACTATTACTGTACTTAAAGTGATACCATTTGCAGTGAAGTTACATTAATTTAATTAACCTTCAGGCTATAATTATTTAACCTTGAGGCTAATAAGGACACATTTTCACTTTTAAACAAACATTTTCAAATAAAGTTAATAATAATCATGCTACCTGAATCTCATACAGCTTAAAAAGGGACCAAGTAGAGACAAAATAATTTGACCTTTAAAAAGTATAAAATTACATCCAACAAAGAAAGCTCTATTTGTCCAATTATATAATTTTTTATTTTATTTTATTTCCCCATTTGCTTGCCAGTAAGGGGCTGCCATGTTGGGCTCGCTCACTCAGAACATGTCACTGTGTGGCGGTGGTGGCAGAATGCTGCAAATCATCTGTCAATCTTCATAATGTATCGTCGACAGAAAATAGCACTCAGCCAACACCTTCTTACCCGTCATTGCAGCGATGTGATGCCAACTCCTGCGGTATAAGATTTTGCCACATGACCGTGTGGAATAGGAAACTTCTGGTCATGTTTTTTAAGTTACACTTTTTAAAAGGGACTTATTTGAACACTAGTTTCCCTTCATTACACCAGGATCAACTTCATACAACACAAACTAGTGATCTGTCAAATAGATATTGCATGTGTAACTTAACCATCTATCGTACACAGCCCTTGCCTCATTTCTCTACGACTCCCCTAACTATAAATTTACAAAAGCAGAGCCTTCAAATCCTATGAACACATGTACACGTGTGGTAATAATAATAATAATAATAATAATAATAATAATAATAATAATAAATGTTCAGGAATTCCAACTAAAAATGTCAGACCCTATGATAACCACCAAGGGCAGTCATTCAGAATTTGATTGCAGTGCATTTTAGTCTGATGAAAGAACAGTAGGTCCACTAAATTTCCCCATCTGTGAGGTTTGATCATTTCTTTGCAACAACTTACTCTGTCCATGTGCATACATTCACATCCAATACATTCCTGTGGCAATAATACAGATATGCTGGTCATGTAGAACATATAAAGTTACACTCTTTATTGGAAAGTGAATTTACAAAATTTGCATACATGTATTTGCAAGAGAACGTTTTAAACATTGCAAAGAAAAGAATGGTGCAAGAGTTTGAAGTAATGTACTTCCAACTACAGGACTATCCCGTTTAGCGCTTCACTTGCATTCCAGTTCTACATGAAACAGTGCATAACAGGGCATTTTAACACTGTGGTGCTCAGACAGCGCTATGGCAAATCCACAAGCGCTAAGCAGGGATTTAAAGGGCCAAATGAGATTTGACAAGCAAAAATCGCAATATTTAGTGATGATCGTGGAATTAGCAAAGAGCGCTATAGTGAACCAGCATTCATCTGGTTGCATTAAGAGGAATTTACCTGTACTTTAAAAAAACTTTTTTTTTTTTTTCAAAATCAAAGGCAGAACATCCTTCTCATCAGCTGTGGAAGTCAAATTCCACCTCTAGTAACACGGTACAAAAAAACAATACAGGAGCAGGTCCAAACTTTAATTCCTGTACAAATTACATTTGGAACAAACATGTGTGTGTTTGTGTATTTATTTATATATATATATATATATATATATATATATATATATATATATATATATATATATATATATATATATATATATATATATATATATATATATATATATATATATATGAATTTTTTTTATTTATTTTTTTTAAATGTTAACCTTTGTAGCACATTTTTTTTTTCTTGTAAACTTATGTAAAGATTAAAACCTGCAACATTTGATTATGTGCCAAATGTTCTTAGGAAACACAAAAAAATAATAATAACACACAGACTTTATATCTTTTACGTTCTATATGCAATTATCCTTTACGTCAGACTTTTTACTACCAAGTCAGCTGCTTGCACCTACTGCTCAACAGAGTATATGGTTTGTAATGTAATGATCATTCCAGTAAATCAAATGAGAGCACTGGCAGTTTTATAAGCCACCTACCCAGTGCAGTATCTCCTCTGACTTCAAGAAGTTGATCTAAAAAAACAGAATATTCCACAGAAGCAGAGTTGCATATAAAAAGCTCAAGCCTGAGCAACGGCTTGAGCAAGCTCACAACTATATATGTGAACTAGCGAATTGCCCGTCAAAAAATGACGGCAATGAAATTGTAAGGTAGCTAAATTAGTAAATGAATATATTGTACCTATTTTGAAGCATTGTGATGAAGAGCTGGCAATCTGTGTTGATGCTGCTGCAGCATTAGTGGTGTGGAGCTGCTGTATAAGCATGCTGAATGTGCAGTGTAACACTGTGCGTGCGCGAGACCAAACCGTTAGCGTAGTCGTGTACTTCCGCATTGGTGTAAAATGGCGAGTAATGTGTGGTATAGGTCTGTATCGGAATATCCGTAGGTGTTTTGTGGTGTTTTGCGAGTTTCTTGTGGTGTTTTGCGAGTTTAGAGTGCTGTAGCCTCGTTTTCGTTTTGTTCGGCGGCCATTTTTTCTCTCGCTTCGTTTTTTTTTTAGTCTCTAAACTGTTTTATTTCGAGTAAAATCGAGGTGTAAGTTGCATTTTTGAGGTCCTGGGTGCTCCCTCTTGGTGTAGGTAAGTTTTTTATGTATGTGCTGTGTGTATGTATTGTGTTTTAAATGTTTGTATGTCGGCGTGTTGCGTCCGATGTTTGCGAGGTCGTAATGTGTGGTAACGTGTTTCGTACGTTGTTTGCGTGCCTCGTAAAATTTAGCGAGTGTCGTAATTTGTGTGTCGTGTTTTTTGAGTAGCGACGTGAATTTTGCGAGGGTTTGAGGCCCTTGCCCAGTGACCTCGCCAGCAACTGAGTCCCTCGCTTTGCGAGGGGCCTCAGTTGCTGACATGGAGCGCCTTCGGCGCTCCATGCCAGCAACTGAGACCCGTGCCCAGTGACCTCGCCAGCAACTGAGGCCCTCGCTTCGCGAGGGGCCTCAGTTGCTGGCATGGAGCGCCTTCGGCGCTCCATGCCAGCAACTGAGGCCCTTGCCCAGTGACCTCGCTACGCGAGGGCCGCGGCTCGCTGCGCGCTGCGCTTCGCGAGGGCCGCGGGCTCGCTACGCGAGCCCGCAAGCGTGAGCAACGACTCGTACGCTCACAACTATATATGTGAATAGACTCTACCTGACAAAGTAACAATAGTAATAATGCATTAATGTATGTACAACAATGTATCAATAATAATGTATTAACTAAGGTTATTAATATTATTAAGTATTAATATCTTCTTTATGCCATTACACACTCCCCCTCTTTTATTGTTCCCATTTTATTCTTTTGCCCCCATCTTTCTTCTTTAGCAGTACAGAGAACAGATCACTCCAATTCCAGGTTTTTTTTTTTCAAAAGGCCCCAGACCTATTTTTAAATTTTATGCACCACTGCCTTGAAGCAATATAAAAAAACTGCACGCCAAAGGCATTGCATTAAAAAATGAATAAAACAAAATCAAATTAAAAAAAAAAATAAAAAAATAAAAAAAGGAGTAAGTTGCAAAGTTTGATCAGACTGTATCTCAGGAACCTGAAAATGCCTTCAGATCCTCAATCTGTGGGCCTGTAGGATAAGGTCCTCCATGGAGAATGGCTTATAAATAAAACAGAATATAGAGCATTGTATGTTTGGGAAATATATTTAGCTAGTGATTAGACAAAAAAGTGTGCAAGGCAGGATGAATAGCACAAGTGGTTTCTTTATTGGTGCTAAACATATGAAAACAAGGAAACTTCTGACAATTAGCCGCAATCACACAGCAGGATTAGATATTCTACAAGTGAACTGAATTAACCTGCTCTGCTATTCAAAGAAGTCAATTTTGACACAAAGAAAAGTAATTAGAAGGAACATGGGACTCACATAATTAGCTGGCATACATTCAAAAGAGTGCTTTAAATATAATAAAGACAAACTTGCAACTAGGTTGAGACACTCTTCTAGCCAATTCTAACTAGAGTCTGTCAAATTTAAAGCATGCTCTTCTAAATGTATTCTAGCCAAGTTCTACGTCTCTTTCCAATATATACTATACTAATACACACACACACACTTATAAGTCTAAAATAAGTTTAAAAACAAAAAAAATAATTACTGCTCAGAATTCAGAGAAATACAGTTATTGCACTGCATTCTGGGAAGCTAGCCGGAACAAGCAAATCCACTTAACACATGGCTACTTTTAAGCATTTGCCTGCTGTGTTACACACTTGCTTGTTTCTACTAGGGGTGGACTCAACCAAACTCCATTCAATTTGAATGCATACCAACATGAAGCAAAGTGTGCATGTGTTTTAAATAAATAGTATGTTTGTGTTTACATTTGAAAGTCTAAAACAAGTTAAATAACTTGTTTCCTGCTCAAAATTCAGAGAAATGCAATTATTTCACTGCATTATGGAAACTTGGGCAGGGTCATGCAAATGTGCCCACAAAGGCTTCGCTCTTGCAATCCATTACCATTTTAAACATGGCTTCCTTTAAGCATAGGACTGCTGTATTACAAAGCTTTGAGCAAAGCTCAGGACGGATTATACACAAGCCAGGAAGCCCATCCACATACAGCTGTTTTCAAGGCCACTGCCTCTCATCAGAGTGGGGTAAGTTCCTATCTTGTATAGTAGATTTTATGAAAAAGTTGTTTACCACAACAGTCACTTAATTTATGGTGGGTTAAAGATAGATATAGTCTTACTACTTGCTTATTCTGACCAATCAAAGTGGCTTATACAAGTGTCTATCCCATGGTGCAGAGCAGCTTTGGGGAGATCCATTTCTGAGACAGAGAAAAAGACAGAGAGAGACCAAAAAAAAAAAAAAACAGAGAAAGAGATATATAAAAAAGGAGAAAAAGATTTCCCCAGATCACACAAGCTGGTATTAACTGGATGTATGCCTTGGCACAACAGATCAACCACATTAAAAAAAATGCTATCCTCGGAAATGCTTAGTAGAAGAGAAACTGGTGCAACTATGGGTATGAATGAGCACAATACATTCAGGGCTATATAAATCAGATATCATTGTTACACATCCTTGGGGGACTATTAGGCAGTCCTAATAAATATTTATTATTATGCATCAGTTTTGAATTATGGGCAGTAAATTTGCAGTTTGGATTTTTATGTTTTTTTTTTGTTTGTTTTTTTAACTTTAATACAGCATATACATTTTTCTACAAATGTAATTGACAACCCAACACAACAACTCCCATTTGGCATATGCAGCAAACATCTGATACCTTTTGTGTCTCACCGACTGATTAATAGCAACAGATCTCTCCCAGGTCTGCGGCTGGCTGCAGAATTACAGCTATTGGACTGAGGTTGGCTGGCAAACTATGATCGTGGCAGTGGCTGGTGCATATCTATTCCCAGTCTCATTAGAGCTGCCGGTGTCACAGTCATATCTCTCCCATGAGCCCCAATCAACAGCATTGAATGTGGAAGACTCAAAAGGGGTCATTTCAAAAGATGAACACTTGATCAGAGAGTGTTTATGGAGTTTCACTCTGACATCAGTTTGAAGCTTGACACAGGTAGCTCTCCAGCGGGATGACATAATTGCTGTTCTAAAATAAAATACAGTAACGGTACGGCCCCGGGGGAGGATCATCCATTTAACTTCTGGAAAGCTTAGATACTAAACATTGTTGATTAATAATCACACAAAAAAAAAAAAAAAAAGAAGGTGGCTTATAAGAAGTTCTGTCCCTTCTGTTTTAGTACATGATAAGACCAAAAGTTGCATTTTTAATACAATAAACTGATATTATAAGATCTTACATTAGATTGCTTTTGTTATTTTATAATTTAAATAAAAAAAAGGGTGGCTGATATCCAGTCTAGTCCAATTAGTACTAAACAATTAACAACACTTAACATAGAACACTCGCCCTCTTTACCCAACATATTATTCCAGACAACCTGACATGCCACAACTTGCACAGGTGGCCTCTAAATTATTCTCGAAGGAGCCACCACTGCAGTACGGATGACTGAAAAAGCTTTGTGAAATATTTTCCCTTTCAGCAGTGTCAAGAGTCAGATATGCTCCAATTGTGCGAGTATAAACCAAAAGAGCAAACCAAATCCAAAAGGATAAATATCCTGATGGCAGGCTAACCCTTTCGAGAAGTTCAGTGAAGTCTCAAAATACCAATTCTACTCTGCACAGGAGAAATTGTTAATACTAGATTAATATTACAGCCCAGTTGATTTCACCATAAACATTGGGGGGGACAGAAAGATCCATGGTTCGAACTGAAAACAATTTGCCAGACTCCCACTTTATCTTTTGAAGGCGTCTATGGCAAGAAACAGCAGGGTAATATTTTTTGCTATCGATCAGAATGGTTTTAGGTCCATGATTTTATTCTTTGCAAAAAAGGAGGCTGTCTCACCTAGAGAAATATCTAAAGCCTCGGAGACTGTTATGAAGGAGGTGGCCATGAAGCAAGTCTCCAATTGTAACCATCCAAAATTTAGTCAAGGTAAAAATATTAGTGGGAATGTATAGGGCACAGGTTAGGGCCATCACACTTCATCATAACCATGTGCTGCAACATTAGTCTACACAACACCAGACACAAATTTGGTAGTGGAATGAGAGTATGGTTTAGTTAACACTATAAAAGATGGATATTTGCAATGTCAGACTACTGGTACTACCATGGAGAAATTCCAGTTATAGCAGTAAATAATGCCTGAAAATCTATCACCGCTGACTTCTATGAAAATTGGCCATAGTCTACAGCGTAATGAGATTATGGGAGGCCGGAATGATTCTGCATTCAAATCATAATCATTACAAAGAGATACTGATCAGATAAACTGACCTTGGGGTTGCACTGGGTAAGAAGAAACAAATTTGTCAAGAATTGTCTGACGGCCATTTTTTTTTTCTTGGAGCCTTAGCATAGACCCTGCTGTAGTAGTGTTGCGGGAAAATATTCTGCTCAGTTTTTCCCTTGGTCAAACTAGGCACTCAAGAAATACGTCAATATCCAAGTTCTCAATCAGCTCTTCTCCATTAGGTATATCAATCTGGAGAGTGCTACATGTAATCTTGCACAGAAGATCAACATGAGCAGTTTGTAAGTAGCTCTACAGAAGAGAGCACAAATGTCCAGTGAACTTTTGTGATCCCTAATATTTGACAAAGATATTCCTCATTTACATGGTAGGACAATAAGTCATAATGACAAAGGTTAGGCTTGTGTTCTGATACATGAAGGCCTCCTTATTTTGGTTCATGCTCTTCATATCATTTTGATAGCAAATGCCTTTTATATAAATACCAGACCAAGAAAGTTGTCACACAATGATGTCACAAGTTAGAAAACAAAATAAATCTTGCACCTGTGACATAGCAGGTATATGCTATGCTCCTCAAGACTTATTATACACACACACACACTTCAAGCTTGGCCAACATACATACATACAGAAGACTGCATGATCAAGCTCTCAAATATTTGAACAAGTGTCTTAGAACATTTCAACTGTCTCTAGGTCTCAAACTAATAATAATAATAATAATAATAATAATAATAATATTAACATGCCAACATATTCCGTAGCACTAATACGCATCATCAACATTCTGGAACGCTTTACCAAGCTCAATCAAAAATATATCTTTGAATTGGCCAGGATTAAAAATGAAACTGAAGACATTTCCTTTCATCCATATTTTGTTTAAGTCAGATCAGAAGTCTTGAAAGTCCTCTGTTAACTTTGATTTTACTCTCACTAGTTCGCTTTTGAGAGGAAAGCACTTCATAAAATTATAATTTAATTCTTAAATAAGTCTGTGGGAAACAGAACAACCTCTTGTGCCAAACAGAGCTTTGGAGGAAGTAACTACAGACAACTGCCCTATAAGATCTCACAAACAAAACACAAGAAATAATGGCGAACATGTGAAGAAGATTTGAGCCCTGGATTATACAATATGTGTGAGAATGTAGGTTGATTCATGAAGGAAAACGTTGTATAGACAGAGGCCAAGCACAAGAATTTGATAATTTTTCCAGGTAGTATCTGGCAACAATGTTATTTCCAAAATTCCCACATTAAATCACATAACAGAAAGAACGCCAATCTAATATTAGGCATAATGATTTGCATATCGGCATCGTCGCAGGTACAGATAGTTCTGTACTTGGATGCATATCAGTGGCTCAACAATCTAAAATCAAGGGTACCCAACATGTTTTTGGCTATTCTGTACAGTCAAGTTTTACTTAGAAGACAGGAAAGTGTAATAGATGTAACAAATAGACAAATAATAGATCAACAACATAAGTTAACACAGTAGCTATGAGGGGTAAAACAAAAGAGCAATCTTCACTTTGTACTATCCAACTAAAGATCTTGGCATATTCCTGCTACAACTGTATCCATTGCATGTTCCATAGATTGATGAATATGGCAAAATATTAGACTAAATAGTAGTAGCAAGAAAGGAAATTACCTGAAGTATTTCAAGCTCTGGTTGTACTAGATATAAACTACAATGTAAAATATAGCAAACAAAAACAAGAGCACAAATTAATTAGGAGAATGCCGTAAAGGTATATGCAAGTGAGCTGGATTAGGAGTGCATCTGATTGAGGAGAATTAGTAGTGTATGAAAACATTTCTTCTTTTTGCCTGATAAAATTAACAAAATAAGAATTTAAACACTTACCTTGAAGTTAGCAAAATATATTTACATTTCTGTCAGTTGAAACTTAGGGTTAACACCCTCCAAACCCTGGCTAAACTGGTATACAATTTGAAAAAAAAAATTGGCCAATCAGGAGGAAGTAAAGACTGAAACATTTGTATCACAATCTGACAGTTGCTGCCTTTTTTATTTTTTTCCTCCGTCTGTCTCCTTTTAAGCAATTTCAGCTGTGACCCCAGCAACCATCATTTCCCCAGCACACCCTGTACCCTGCAGGGTACACTTTATATAAGCTTCCTAGAGGTGTGCACATCCACATATCAGGATCTAGCATATAAATATTTAAGTACATTCCACTTTTTAATATAAATACATATTTTTCTACTAATCAGTAGCAGTTTATTAGGAAACATTTGAAACCATATGTTTTTATGAAATCATAAGCCTCATAATTAAGAAAATAAAATCTTGAGGAAAAGCCCAAGACAAACCTACAGCATTTGTTGGCGTTGCTCATTGTTACCATCAGTTAATTCCCAAATATCTACTGAGATAGGATGTGTTTCTTGTCAGACAGGAAAGGCTTATCTTTAGCAAAGATTTAGAAATGAGAGGGTTGCCATATCTTCTGGAAAACTGATAACTTAAAAAGCCATTTGTCCAAATAAGAGGGATGCTTAAAAAAATATAGGAATCTATCTTGATAGTTTATAGTGTAAGAATAACAACAACAAAAACTGAACATGTATTTTCATTTTATAAAAGTATCATGACAATATCACTAAATATTAGTGAAAGCCTTAGTAAGATTATTGTCACACACACTACAGGCAGACTAGCAGTCCAAAATGTAATCCCACATGGCACAATATATATATATATATATATATATATATATATATATATATATATATATATATATATATATATATATATAGCACAAATGTAATCCCACATCCTAAATATAAGAATTTCTCTTAAATGCATGTTTTGCTATTGACTTGTGTCGTTCTGACGTGTCAGACTCTCATGGACCGCAACACACCATGCTGATCCACTTGATATTCATGGCAGAGATACTGGAGTGGGTTGCCAGTTCCTTCTCCAGTGGGCCACATCATACAGCTCCTGGTATTCCAAGGTGGTCTCCCATCCATGTACTGACCAGGCCCAACCCTGCAAGGCTTCAGGGTGGTGTGACCTTTTGGTTCCCTGACTGGAATCAACCCAGGTTGCAGTGGTGAAAGCACAGAATCCTAACCACTGGACCACCAGGGAACAGCTGCGAATGCTGTTCGTTTGCTATTCAAAAGGTTTATGATGGATGTATCAAACTGCTTAGCTCTGACTATGTTCCATGCTGTGCAAGGATCAAGCTCAGAATTTTAGTTGAGAGATTATATTGCTTCTTGACAGATCAATTTAAAAAAATAAAAATCACATTTTATTAATATAAAAACAAGACCAGACTGATATACTACATGATATTTATCCCTGTGAAAATCAGATGTGAGCTAAAAGAGTGTTGCTCTCAGAGTACGTTACTATATCTATAGAACAAGCCTACTTTAATATTGCTCAGTCTCCGATAAAGCATCTCTGTTTTTTATTATATAAAAAAAAAAGAAAAAACTAAGTAAAACAGCACCATTTGACATATTTTAAACACAAGTGAACTTTTTCTGAGGTCACTAATGGCAGCTCCAGACTTTGCAGTACAAATTGCATGAAATAATCTTTAGTGCAGTAAAGGATTCATTCAAGTTATAAATAAATAAATAATAATAGAGAAAAGATAACAGCATACGGTTAACCATACAAAGTACTATATATAGAGGCATTTTTTCTATGCTGAGCGTTCACAGGGTTGAGGAACAGACCGGATCACTGACCAAAGTCACCAATATGCAAAGATTCAGTAAAGCGTACAATGCAGAACAAACCTAAATGATGACAGCAGTATGCTATCAGTGTGTCAACTCCGTACAGAAGGAGATATTTGTTAGTGCTTGAAAGTAGTAAAGAGTGATGCACTAAATGTATGTAGCAATGGAATGGGTAAATGACTAGCAATATACAAGTCCATAGAAACATTGATTTGATGGCAGATAAGAATCAAATTGACCCATTCTACTGACCTAAAAGTTTGGCTTTATTATGTCTCATGACAGAACTATGCTTTTCCAGGCATGCTTATATTCGTTAAAGGCATATCTAAGTTTCCTGGATTATGAGTTCACCTGATGGACGGGAATTAATAGTGCATGGAAAAATGTGCATGAAAATACCAAAAACATATATTTAAACACTTACCTCCAAATTAGCAAAATGTCTTAATTTCTGAAAATTAGGGTTAACACCCCCTCCAAACCCAGGCTAAAATTAGCATTCATTTCATAATTAGTTTTGGTCATCAGGTTTACTGAAACATTTGATTGAAACTCTGGGATTCCTGTTTAGGCTACAAAGCAGCCTGGGATATGTAGTGTGGCACTATGTTAGGTGCTATGGCAGCAGCACAGCACAGAAATGAAGTAGCAGGGAATAATATCCCAGCAGTGACTTGGGGGCTGAAATCAGTGCTCTCCTATAGGCTGAGGAAGAAACATCAGGTAAATAATGGGTTAAATTGCTCCGCTAATGCTGCATGCTGACTGGGTGGGGATAGGGGCCATATGTAGACTTCAACATAATCATTAGAAGGATTTTTAGATAATAAAAATTAAATCTTTTATGAGATGTGCTGCATACATAAAGTCTGCTTTTTGCCTAGAGAGTGCAGAAATGTATTAATCCATAAAATGTGGATATTCCTTTAATTGTGTTTGACTACCACTTCTAGTGAAAGGCTGTGCCAGTTTTCTACTACTATTTCTATAAAGTAATACTTCTCTCACATTAACCCTAACTCTTCCACCTTCAAATGACCTTTGTTCTTGCATTTCTCTTTTTTCAACTTCCATCTTGAACTTTAATAATTAAATCCTTCCATATATAATTGATGGTTTTGATCATATAACCCCTCTCCCTTCTATTCACTAAGCTGCACATATTCAGGTCATGGGGGTCTTGATATATAATTTTGGTCTATTTAAACAACATACCTCTTATACAGTAGTTTGATGTTCTACCCCTGTGCTTACTCTCCACATAATTGAAAGTTTGTAGAAAAAGCTGGATAGCGCTGCACAGCTAATTTTGATGCATCAGTCGGTGCAGCCTTATATATAAAAAAGACTGCTGTAATAAAAAAATAAAAACTTTTTCAATCTGAAAAAAATAATGAACTGAGCATCCATTTCATGCTTTCAATCATTTATCTTCTGATGCAAAGCATAATTGCGGAGTTGAGTGGACCTTCCAGTTATAAAATGTTGCAAGCAAGTTACAGGGATACAAATTAATCTTGAAATGTTTAATTATAATTAACTGTGTCAGCTGGATTGAACATAAAATGTTATTAGTATTCTTGCAAACGTTAGCGATTTAAAAAAATGTAATACTTTATTTGGTATTTAAGAGCCTTAAATAAAATACCTAAACCAGTCAGTGTTCATAAACAAGAAGAAATTTTACGAGCTCTTACAGGATTAGTTTAGGGAGAAACAAAATAGTGCGACTACTTGTCTTTAATGTCCAGCTATACCAAAAAATAAGTGTATTGAAACGGTCCCTCATTCACAACCTGGATCACTAAAAAGGTCTCATCCGTTTGTTACATTAAATCATTTTTTTTTCCAAAACAGTTTAGTTATTTTGTACTTTGTTTTGGAAACACATTAAGTTGGAGCTCATTTGGAACCTTTGTGTTTATCATTTGTAAAGAATGTTATGATGGACCGTGGATCAAAGAAAAAGGGTATAAAAAAAAATAAAAAAAAAACTACAGGCAAAGTACATACAAAAATAGAAAACTATAAAACATCCCAAATATAATTGGTCACAGATCATGCTTAAAAAAATGGATATGTACGTTTCCTCGGTTTCAAATGTTTCCTAAAAGAACAGCTACTGATTAGTAGAAAAATATGTATTATATTGAAATGTTAAATGTACTTACATATTTATAAGCTAGATACTGATATGTGGACGTGCACATCCCTAGGAAGCTTACAAAAAGTGTACCTGCAGGGTACAGTGTGTGACCTTTAAAATAAATGATGGTTGCTGGGGTCACAGATGAAATTGACCATAAGCAGAGAAAAAAAAAAAAATGAAGCAGCAACTGCCAGATTGTGATACAAATGTTTCAGTCTTTACTTCCTCCCAATTAACCAAAACAAATTTTCAAAATGTATACCAGTTTAGCCAGGGTTTGGAGGGTGTTAACCCTAAGTTTCAACTGACAGAAATTTAAATATATTTTGCAAACCTCAAGGTAAGTGTTTACATGCAAAGATTATTTTTCATAAACTACTAATTCTCATTATATATATATATATATATATATATATATATATATTAAAATGGTGCAATATATTAAAACCAGAAAAGCATTCTTAAAGAGCAACTCCATTACTTTGAATTTCATAAAATTCAAATAGTAAGAGTTAAGTATGAACTACTTTTTAGTTTATTGTGAAGAAAAAATATATATATTTTAAAAGATTTGACAAGCTCTAAGTCTATTTGGCAAACTGCAATTTATTTTGCTGTAAATAGCAGTTTGTAAAAGGACTGGGGGGAGTGACCGCCTAAACCAGGCCCAGGCTAATTCATTCCTGTAGAGACACACACAAAAGTCTTGTTTGTGGATTTCCTTTCTGTGCACAGGGGAGTCAATCAGGATGACCGAAGAAGCTATAGTCTCACCTGTAGGCAGCAGGGATATCCTCAAATCCAGATCTGTGTGTGGCTCTCCAGAACAGAATATGCCTACCCCTGGCCTAAAAGTTACAAACACAGCTATTTTCAATGTACAGCTTCCAAAATAGCAACTGTATATTTATTATTTGTTTTAGTGAAAAACAAACAGAACCAGTAGGAGTGCATTGTCCAAACTGAATACATTTGTGTTTACATGTAATGGATACAAATAATACTTAGTCCACTTTATTAAATATCAGTTCTGCAGTATGTTCCTCTCTTATTATTTCTTACCCAAAATATTTATTGAGAAAATAAACCAAATGGTGAAAAAGCACCCAGTGACCTATAAATGAACAGCACACCCAAGACAGCTATCTAATTAAAACTAAATAAAGAAGAGGTATACTATATTAATTAAAACAATCTGGAGTATGTGTCTAATAAGAACAGGCACAATAGTAATTTGAATTTCAACAGTGCCACGTTTGAAGTCACATTCCTATTTATCGTGCCTTGGGGAGTTTAGTTACACCCAACTGACTAGGCCAACTAAGGCCTAAATGTACGTCTTGGGTTTGCGGTTCCTCCTGTCCAGGGTAAAATTGTGGTTCATCATGTCCATAGAAATTAAGGTCAGTTTGTTCTCTGAGCGCCTCTGCATTTGTTTATTCACTTTCCTAGTATATACCATTTGACTCATGCACTCATCACTGCAAGGTTTGGTTTGAAAAAACGAATCAGAAAAAGAATCAAAGTTTGCCGCAAAAAAAAAAAAAAATGAAATCTGCATCCAAACAAACAGTTTATATGGAGAATTAAAAATAAATAAAAAATGTGTGTGTGTGAGATTATATATATATATATATATATATATATATATATATATATATATATATATATATATATAGACCACTACAGAGAAGAAAAGGATGAGACCCTATGATCCTCAGGGATTCCTCCTATCTGGAAGGTACAACCCTAATTTCTAACTAATGTGCCCTACTTATTTTCTGCTTGGAATCCTGCTGTAGTATTTCTGAAATCCACTCGCTCTCCCTCACTCTAAGAGCATACATTAAAGAAAACAAAAAAAATCTTCTTGTAAAGTAGGCTACTTGTCACTGGATTAGGACAGGTGTTAACCACATTTATCAGATTTAAGATCCAGACAGATTAGGAGCCAATAAATGATGTGTGTAATGCTAGGACCAAGAGCACAGCTGTAGGAGCCATGACTATGGGTTTGCAGTGTAGTGTCAGAACAAGGAATAAGAAGTTATTAATGTGAAATTGCTTGTTGGACATTTTTTCTTAGGCAGTTGTAACTAGACATTAATGGTACATTAAAAAAAGGACCACAGAATTTCCAATTGCACAATACAGTGAAACCTCTATATTGACCATTAATCCGTTCCTGAGGGATGGACAGATACTGAATCGGATGATGAATATAGGATCCTTTTTTTTCCCCATAGGAATCAACTCAAATTGGAAAAATCTGTTCCCATCACAGAATACATAAAATAATTACAAATGTGACCAGAACTTTACCTTTACAGGGGAGATAAAGAGGAGATAAGGAATTATTGTTTAGAAGGGGAGTGGCCTTTCATTAAACATCAGGTAGCTCCAATTCTAGTGATCGATGTCTTCTTTGTCCCTTTCCAGACGACTCACAAAACCCGATTTAGTACTTGGCCAATGTTGTCTGTTTAGGTCCGTCTTTTTTTGTTTTTAACTAATATTGGATTTTTGGATGAATATAGCAGCATTTTTGCCTAATAATGGATTTCACAAATATAGCGGCTGATTAATATAGAGGTTCCACTGTATAATAATTTGAAGAAATTGATAATGAACATAATATATTTTCTTTAAGATACAGGTAAATGAATAAACCCTTCAATGAAATAATGCAATGGCTGAAGTTCAAATTAACAGCTGTAATCCGATTCTTCCTTAGGGAAAAGCTGTAACTTATACAGGTCCCATGTATTCTGCTTCTTTGCTGCAGAGCTAATTGCCACATTTGTCCCTGTTTTTGCCCTCACACTGGCTTAATTTCTGGCAATCACTGGTACAAAATGCATCTCTTTTCAGATTTTTTCTAGAGGTACCGCCACGACAGATCATTTTAAAGAGGAAAAACCATGGTTGGGTTTATAAAATTATTTTAAAAGAATATTTATTTTTGTGACACACATCTTTTGTGGAGTGGCACATTGTCCTTGCTTAGCAAAGAGGGGACTTAAAGGGCCACTGTTGTGGTCAAAAAATGGGGTTGCATTTGTTTATTTAATAACCAATAGCAATCACATATCATAATTGTCCAACTGCGAGCCGTCGTCACGCTGTTTGCGGAGTCCGTACGACTTAGCGATGAGCGCTGCAAGTGCTCATCGTCGGCAAGCCGTTAAACCCAAAGCACTTAGGCAATGAGCGCCAAAGGCGCTCATTGCCGGTGAGCCATTAAACACAGAGCACTTTTAGCTGGATTTAGCCAAGACGGTGGACTTAGAACGCTAAAATTATGGACTTAGCATAAAAATAAAAAAAACATTACGACCTTGCAAAAATACGACACTAACGGCTGAACCGCGCGCATCTGAAAACATAAAAAAAAAAAAAAAAATACACACGAAACTTACCCACAGCAAGGACCTCTGCAAGTGAAGTTACACCTCAATTTAAGTACAAATTCCAGAGTTTAGGCACAGGAAAATCACATAAGCGAGAGAAAAAATGGCCGCCGAAACCCCCCCAAAAACGAGGCTACTGGACCCTAAAGATGCAAAACACCACCAAGCACATACGGCTTTTCAAAAAACCCGTAGGAGGTACAAGATACACGTTTACCAAGGACGCTACATCATCCACAGCCGCGTGCCACATACACTTCCGCCGCCATTTTACAACACAAACTTACACAATGCGGAACTACACAGCTACCCTAACGGCTTTTCCTCGCGCACGCAGCATATTTACACTACACACTGCACACATTGCTGACACACCTCAGCTCCACAACAGTGCAAACCGACATTGTATGCTGCATGAACATCAAAACAGATTGTCAGCTCTTCAGCACAATGCTTCCTGCATATATTACTTACAAATAGGTAAAGTATATTTAATTATTATTATTTAATTTACACAAAAAAAAAAAAAAACACACACAACACAAAACACATTCACTGCATCACTCACAACGAGCGCCAACGTTGCTCATACCAAAAAAAACTTGCAATAAGTGTAAAAAGCAGATCACCGCTGACCAAACAATAACAGCAAAAGCGCTGATCAGAAAAAAAAAAAAGAAAAAACACCAAAAGGCGCTCATCTCGAGGCTCGCAATGAGCGCCGAAGGATCTCGGAACAAAATTTATGTCTGGACCAAACAGCATTACCTGCCTTGCAATTTTATTGCCGTCAAAGTCGCAAGTAATATAAGAATTTGTATAAATTCAATGCAGCTTTCATAACCCACATTTGGACTTCATGTGAACCGTAGGTGTCTCACGTGGAAGCAGATAAGCCCAGGAGGCCGATGTAATATTTCTACTAGACCAGACAGTTTATCTGTTGAGGCCTATGCAGGGAAAGAGGCAGATAAAAGACACTTATCCGGGCATCATCGTGGGCATATATTATACAAGTTTTAAAAAGCTACAGTATTTACTTTCTCTAAACTCATTTTAATTTTAGTATCACTGAAAAGAAAATATATCCAGAGTGAATGACCACAACAGTGATTCTTTAAATAAAATAACATTTAAAACAAGATATAACATAACAAAAAGTAACTTTTAAAAAGGGAATGTTTACAAGACATACGTATTGCAAGACCATAAAATATAAAACATTTACATAGTAATTAAGGTTGAATAAAGACTTTCAGTCCATCAAGTTCAACCTGTTAAGATCTCCTCTGATCTGCAATATGCGGATTAGTTATTAATTAATTTGTTGTTAAATAATTATTAATAGTATAGTATTGGAGGATGAATAAAGAGTTAGTCCATCAAGTTCAACCTTTTTAGATCTCTATTGATCTTTTTAATATGTGGACTATTTGTTATTAATTGTTAATTGATCCAGAGGAAGCAAACAGAAAAAAAAAAAAAACATTGAAACTTTGCCAAATGTCTCATAAGGGGAAAAAAAGCAAAATTCCTTCCTGACCCCAGAAACTGGCGATCAAATTTCTCCCTGGATCAATATTCCTTTGCTAGTTATCTAGGATAGCCTTGAATGCCCTCTTTATTCAAAAAATATATATAACCCCTTTTTGAAGTTGTCTATCGAATTTGCTGTTACCACCTCCTTTGGTAGAGAATTGCACAGTTTAACCACCCTAACCATCAGCCATTTGAAACCATCAGCACAACTTCAGTAATACCAGAGTGCAAAAGAAGAAATAAAGAATCCACTAAAGTGTCATATGTGCAATATATAAAAAAAAAAATCTATTTTGATGATATCCATGTGAAATAGTTGTACATAGTAGATCTTATAGTCTATAACAATTGTTCTCAATAGCCTGGGACCGTTAAATAAGAATTTAGCAATAGGTGCAAAGAGGTATGAAGAGAGCCCAATACTTTCAAAAGTCCCACTAACAATCATTTATAGACAGTTTATTGATGAACTTATCACAGATTAAAACAAACACTATTCAAATCCGCATCAAACAAGATGAAAACTTAGCATCCGCCTATTAAAAATATTTCTAGTCCTCAACAGCGCTCCCCAATTCAACCAGCCAGTCCCAAGAAGGTTGAGAAACACTGGTCTATCATATCTGACAAGGAGTCTAAAGACTATAAGAGATAGATTATATATATATATATATATATATATATATATATATATATATATATATATATTTATTATTATCTATACATACACACACTCACATATATATTACAAGGTCGAGTCACGTTATGACCACCGTCTACTTTTGGCGTCAGCATTGTGTAGCCAATGAAATACGAAATATGTCGCGAGCTGGCTTGGTGGGTATATAAGGGCTACATGTAGGCATCCTGCAAACATATCAACCATCGCTGGCACGGTGCAATTTATCGGATTTTAAAAAGGGGATGATCAGTGGCTTTTAGGCCAAAGGTGAGAGAGTATTCCTGATACAGTGCAGATTGTGAACTGGACAGAAGGCGCCGAAGCTGCAGAGCACCATTGATGTCAGAGGAGAACATCGGCTGCGAAGGTGTGAGAGGGCCAACCGATACTCGCCATCCAAACAAATCAGGCGGCTACCAGATGTGTGTCAAAAATGACAGAACAGCGGCCTTTTGAGTATGTGGCTCCGAAGTAAACATCTGGTCACTGCACCCATGCGGACATGGGTTTGATCATCAGAAACGGCTTCAATTTGCTCAACAGTACCAAAATTGGACCTCTTCTGATTGGCAGGGTTGCCTTTTCTGATGAGTCACGTTTTCTACTCCACTGATTGGATAGAGTCTTGAACCGTTGCTGGAAGAACCCAAGCTAGTGGTGGCAGCATTATGGTCTGGGAAATTTTTCTTGGCATTGTCTGGGTCCACTCATACCTCTCGAAGACGCACTTGACCGATTGGGTTATCTTGCCATCCTTGCAGATCAAGTACACAGATACATGTTGATCATCTCCTGGAGCAGATGAGATCTTCCAGCAGGACAATGCAACTTGTCATACAGCCAGAATTATCCGGGAGTGGTTGGAGGAGCACGACAAAGACTTCCAAGTACTTCCCTGGCCTCCAAAGTCCCTGGACTTGAACCCCATTGAGCACCTGTACGACCACCATATGAATCCTCCACTACGCACTCTTCAGCAGCTGTCAGATGCACTGCAATCTGCAAGGCTCCAGATACCCTTGCCAACCTCCCAGCATCTTATTGACCAACTACCACTCAGTCTAGCTGCTTCCATGCCGCACACGTGGTTATTTTGGATATTAGCGGGTGGTCATAGTAATGTGACTCGACCGTGTATATACATGAAGCATATTTACATTTAAAAATTATTGTATTGCCATATATCTTTATCTTTACAATTGCAACAACATACACATGTAGAACTCCTTACATTTTATGGTCAGACAATATAAATAATATGTAAAAAAAAATAATAATAATTAGATATATATATATACACACACACACACATTTTTTATTAGTATACAGGACTATAAATAAAACATATTTGGCACAGATGCTAAAATATTTCGCATGTATATGTACACAAACAATGCATCCAATATTTATACTGGTTCTATACACAATGAATACAGTATTTATATAAAATGTTAAGCACATTAACATATATATGATGCTTTAGCGTTGTTAGCCGGTCACTACATACATCCCTGTCACCTCATAGATCTGCAGGTCGGTGCCCCTTCCCCCGTCCCCTCCTGTCGGTGCCCCTTCCCCAGTCTCGGTCCCCCCTCCCCTGTCGGTGCCCCCCTGCTCTGTCTCTATCACCTGTCAGTGCCCCCCTGCTCTGTCTCTATCACCTGTCAGTGCCCCCCTGCTCTGTCTCTATCACCTGTCAGTGCCCCCCTGCTCTGTCTCTATCACCTGTCAGTGCCCCCCTGCTCTGTCTCTATCACCTGTCAGTGCCCCCATGCTCTGTCTCTATCACCTGTCAGTGCCCCCATGCTCTGTCTCTATCACCTGTCAGTGCCCCCATGCTCTGTCTCTATCACCTGTCGGTGCCCCCCCCACTCTCTATCACCTGTCAGTGCCCCCCCTCTCTCTATCACCTGTCAGTGCCCCCCCTCTCTCTATCACCTGTCGGTGCCCCCCCTCCTCTGTATCTATCACCTGTCAGTCCCCTCCCCCTCTCTCTATCCTCTATCCCCTGTCTGTGCCCCCCCTCTGTCTCTATCACCTGTCAGTGCCCCCATGCTCTGTCTCTATCACCTGTCAGTGCCCCCCCAACCTCTGTCTCTATCACCTGTCGGTGCCCCCCCTCCTCGGTCTCTATCACCTGTCAGTGCCCCCATGCTCTGTCTCTATCACCTGTCAGTGCCCCCATGCTCTGTCTCTATCACCTGTCGGTGCCCCCCTCTCTCTCTATCACCTGTCGGTGCCCCCCTCCTCTGTCTCTATCACCTGTCAGTGCCCCCATGCTCTGTCTCTATCACCTGTCGGTGCCCCCCTCTCTCTCTATCACCTGTCGGTGCCCCCCTCCTCTGTCTCTATCAACTGTCAGTGCCCCCATGCTCTGTCTCTATCCCCTGTCGGTGCCCCCCCTCCTCGGTCTCTATCAACTGTCAGTGCCCCCATGCTCTGTCTCTATCACCTGTCAGTGCCCCCCCCCCCTCTGTCTCTATCACCTGTCGGTGCCCCCCCCTCTCTCTATTCCCTGTCGGTGCCCCCCCTCTCTCTATTCCCTGTCGGTGCCCCCCCCCTCCTCTGTATCTATCCCCTGTCAGTGCCCCCATGCTCTGTCTCTATCCCCTGTCGGTGCCCCCCTCCTCTGTATCTATCCCCTGTCGGTGCCCCCTGCTCTGTCTCTATCCCCTGTCGGTGACCCCCTCCTCTGTCTCTATCACTGGTCAGTGGCCCCTCCTCGGTCTCTATCCCCTGTCAGTGCACCTTCACTGTCTTTATCACTGCCTCCTCCGCTCTCCATCTCCATCTCCATCTCACCTCCTCCGGGTATCCCCCGGCCGCAGCCATGTCCCCGGCCCCGCTCGGGCTGCCCGCCTCGGACCCCAGGTCCCCGTTAAGCAGTGCGGGCCCCTCAGTCGATCCCCCGCTTAGCGCCGCCATCTTGAAGTGCTACGGAGCAGCGGGAGCGAGCACGGGTCCACAGGGCGCACGCGCCCCCGTTCGGCCGGCCTAGGTCTGCACAACGTCAAGGATGCCTAAGCGGAGAGTGTGCGCGCGCACGTAATGGCGCAACACCTAGGTTAGCCAATGAGCAGACAGAATGGGCGTGGCTAGGTTAGGTTCTAATGACGTCAGGCAGGGGAACCCTTGACCGCCAACCTCTTTCCCTTGCGCAGGTGCAGTGAGCGCGTGCACGACTACAGCCTGACGTCATTATACCCTGCGGCCGTGACGTCAGAATTATGCTTCACTTTCTGTCCCAGATGAAAGCTATTTTTAGACAGAAGCACACACCTATATATATATATATATATATATATATATATATATATATATATATATATAAATATTTGTACACATAGTTTAGCAGATTGTTTTCTGGTGTTTTAATAATAATAATAATAATTATGAATTATGGTCTATCTATCTATATCTATCTATATAACTATATATCTATCTTTACATATTTATCTCTCTATTTCTATCTGTCTCTACATATTTTTCTCTATCTATCTATCTATCTGTCTCTATCTATATCTATCTGTCTCTATCTATATCTATCTATATAACTATGTATCTATCTATCTCTACATATTTATCTCTCTCTATTTCTATCTATCTGTCCCTATCTACATATTTATCTCTATCTATCTGTCTCATGAAGTCTTGGAGTTACCTTCAACCCTACCCTCTCTCATTAATTACACATCCTTATCCAATATAGACATTTATCCTTTACAGTATCCACAAATCCCCCTACTTCAACAAATCCAATATCATACGCGACTTTCTCTATCCAACCTTCACTTTTCTTCTCTAACTCCAATGACTTCACACCATCCAAGATCTCTCACACTCTTTCTGCAACTACCTTCACTTTAACCCCTTGAAATATGCTGCCGCACGATAGAAATTATACTTTTTTGTGTATACTGGCAAGGTGATTCTCCCTTTTGATTCCTTCCCTCATTATTCCTTTAATCTGTAAGCCTGCAAGCTCTCAGTCTTGCAAAGCACTTTGTATAAAATAGTCATCTGTATAATGGTTTGCTCAAGGGCAGGTCATCAACTCCCTTTGTTTTAGTCTGTAAAATGATTTATTGTCATACCTATGTTTTGCTGTACCCCAGCTATACAAAATATGTTGGCTCTGTATAAATGAAATAATAACACTATTGCCTTTTGAATTTCCAACTTTGGTCTACAAATCTGTAGATGGCCTTGTCCTCCATACCTTGCACTACTAATCTCGCCCATATACCATGATGCTCTCATTGATACAAATGCTCCTGAACACTGACAGTCCTATTCTCTCCTTATGCCTCTCAAATTATCCAGCTATAATGTCCCACTGATGATGAAGTGGTTAATGTGCTAGGAATGTCTTGCTGTTGATATCCAAGATTCCTCCAAGCAAATACAGCTATCCAGGAGGCGTCAACTATCACAAGGAACAATGGAAGAAGCTTTTCCTATCTAACACCCTGCCCATAACATCAAATGGGTTTTTCCAAAGAGGCCTCAGGGGTGGTTTTACATTATGGATGCAATTCGAGAATTAACATTCACCCAAAGCTATTAGGGGTCAAGCAATGGTGAAATGGATGATTTCTTGGACTACAGTAACATCGAGTGGTTCTTTACTGATGAAACCAAGGATGACTGGACATAAGGTTAAGATTTGATTGGCTGGGACAATGATGGGTATAACAGGACAATATCTACTGATCTATATAGTCGAGCAGTTACACTCAACCTTTTCTTTTCTCTGGCCACATACATATGTTTGCAACATTATGTGGGCCCCAACATAGTACACTATACATGACATATATAGTTGTATTTACGAATGTTGGTCACTCAATGTTAAAAGTTACAGGCACGCGCAATGAGCGCCAATGGAGCTCATTGCGAGGCGTGAAAGTTACGGGTTTGATTGGGGCTGCAATAAGCCCTGAAGGTCCGTACGTGACTGGCTCGATGGGCATGCAATGAGCGCCAAAGGCCCATATGTGACTGGCTTAAGGGGGGAGAGACCCAAAAGGGCTGACGAGTTACAGGCTTAAAAAAAATTACAGATTTAACGGCCGCCATTTTTTTTAAGCCGTAACTTGGAAGACCCCCACAAGATGCCAATTAATTAAAAAATTAACTTACAACCTCACACACAGCACAGGGGGAGAGGCAGGAAGCCTGTAAGTGCGGTTGCAAGCTAATTTGATATTTAATTGGCGTTTTTGGGAGGTCTGAAAACAGCTAAGCAAGGGAAAAAATGGCGCCCGTAAAGCCATAACTTTTTTCAAGCCCATAAATCAGAAACACATTTAGGACTTGGGGAAAATTAACAATTTCCCAAGCCCTTAAATGGTTTCTTACCCGTAAATGCAGACAGAAGCACAGAGGAAGGAAAGAGGGACTTAAAGTAGAGGGGGGAGAGGCTCGCAATGAGCGCCGAAGGTTGATTATGGAGGTAGTAGAGTATTCTGTAGGAAAAAGGAACAGGAGCCAGGTAGAATACTCTACATTCTTGAATGCAATAACTCAGAGACAAATAGGTAGAGGTGATATATAAGTAGAGCCTTGTATCTAAGATGCTTTTCTCACAGATCATTGTTCTATGTTAATAAACCCTTCAATAGAAGTTTATGGTATATTTGAAGTTTCTTCTTCTTCTGCAGTCAGATGTAAGTTAACTCCTGCCCAGGATATATAATTGTAGTTCCTGTATTTAAGGGACCTTTTAACATTGGCGAGCCAGGCAGGAAGACACTCTTCTCTCATTCCAACCTTGACACAACCCAGATTCTCTCACCCCACTTCTCCTGATCTCTAAGCTTGACCTATTGTGTCCTTGACCTTAACTATGACATAATGCATAGAAAAATAACTTCATTCAAAAACTAACTCATACCCTGGTAACTACTTTCTATACATACATCATGTTGGTGCTGACTGACCATGAAATAGAGGCATAAACTGATTTCTAAAACTTAACTTTAATTGATATGCATTAAGACCAGTATATTGTTTGTGATAAAGTATGGAAAGATGTATATGATTGGTGGACATGTACATATATTCCACTTCGGAATGTATATTATTCCTCTAAGATATATCCCTGGATAACTATAGAAGAAACTATTCCAACTCAGATGTGCTTATTGAGTAGATAAGCTGTCTAATATCTACTCATAAGAACCTTATTGGGCTTCTATTATTACATTGATAAAGAAATCTGCTGCTACTTATTGGAAATGCTATAGTTGCTTTTAAATTTACATTTTATGCAAAGTTTTTTAAGATTTGGAACATTTTTAATATGTTCTTAATGCACACCCAGATTTGTTCAGTTGCAGTGATGTTAATGTTACTCTGTCATCCCAAAATCAAGTTGCTTTCTTAGGTTATTCTCAAAGAGCATAAAAAAACGTCTACATGTTGTGTTATACATTTTTTTCTAAAGTGAAACAATTCTTCGAAAATTCCATGTTGTTTTTGCTATATTTATATGCAAATGAGTGGCTCACATATTAATTAGCTGCCTTTATTACAGTTTGCTTGCCTGTCACTGTAGTGGCCAAAATAAAGAGCTGCAATGTTATCTGGCAGTTAAACCCCTCTCTCATCCTTATCAAGTACTCTGAGATGCACATTAGCACACTGAGATGCACATTAGCATACTGAGCAGCAAAATCAATTTTAAATATTTCCAAAATGATTTACTGTAGAAAAAACTGCTAGTTAATGCTCTTTAAAATGAAATCAACTTCCTGTTGGTGTGACAGAGTCCCTTTAACATTTCATTAGTTCTGATTCACATGTTAATATGTTAGAGGTTTGTTTGTCTCACAGTGGCTATACATTTTATAAACTGCATGTAAACTCCCAAACTACAGATTAGCCCATTTTATTGAGGAAGTAATAAATTATCTCAGTAATATGGGATATTACACATTATGTTGTGTCTTTGAGTAAACCCGTTATGTGCTAGTTCTGCTTACAGAGATTTCCACATTTCTATGTTAGAAGTTTGTATGTGTTAATTAACATGAATCTAATGGCTGTTTAGAGCTATACGAGAGGGCAGTTCTGCAGCACATTATGTGGATGACCTAGGACCACCCTGATAAACATGGCCCCCATGCTAATTGAGCGATGTAATTTGCCCATAAATCGGCTGCGGGATCTTTGTTTCCCTGCGTTTATGTTAATCTTTTCACTCGCAATATTACGCCACTCAGCCCACATCTCTAAATCCTGACTTATCCACTGGAGATTTCGGTGTAGGGAGAGCAAGCGCCGTAACTGCAGCAAGGAACCATTATTTATATATATATATATATATATATATATATATATATATATATATATATATATATATATATATATATATATATATATATATATATATATATATATTATTTTTTTATTTATTTATATATTTATTTAATTGAATAGATTTGACAATTGTATTTTTTTAGATTCAATATATATAAACTAGCAACTTGCCCGTCAAAAAATGACAGCAATAAAATTGTAAGGCAGGTAATGCTATTTGGTCGAGAGATTAATTTTGTTGGTGGTCCGAGATCCTTCGGCGCTCATTGCAAGCCTTGCGCTGAGCGCCTTTGGCTGTTGCATTTTTTTTTCTGATAGGTGCTTTTGGTGTTATTGTTTGGTTGATCTTTTTTTGCGCGTATTGCAAGGCTTTGCGTGCTATGAGCAGCGTTGTGAGTCGCGCAGTGAATGGCTTTTGTGTTTATTGTGAGAGTGTATTATTTTTTTGTGTATATGTTTTTTGTGTGCTAATTAAATAATTAATAAATTAATATACTTTACCTATTTTGAAGTAATATATGCAGGAAGCATTGTGCTGAAGAGCTGACAATCTGTTTTGATGTTCCTGCAGCATACAATGTCGGTTTGCACTGTTGTGGAGCTGATGTGTAAGTGTCAGCAATGTGTGCAGTGTGTAGTGTAAATAGGCTGTGTGCGTGGGGGGAATCCGTTAGGGTAGATGTGTACGTCCGCATTGTGTAAGTTAGTGTTGTAAAATGGCGGTGAATGTGTATGTGGTGCGCGGCTGTGTATGATGTAGCGTCCTTGGTAAAAGTGTATCTTGTACCTCGTATGGCTTTTTTGAAAAAGTCGTATGTGCTTGGTGGTGTTTTGCGTCTTTAGGTTCCTGTAGCCTCGTTTTGGGTTTTTTCGGCTGCCATTTTTTCTCTCGCTTAGGGGATTTTCGTGTGTCTAAACTCAGGAATTTGGAGTTAAATTGAGGTGAAACTTCACTTGCAGAGGTCCTGGGGTGCCCCCCTTGCTGTGGGTAAGCTTTTTATGTATTTTTTTTGTGTACTTATTGTGTTTTTAATGTTTTCAGGTGCATGCGGTACGGCCGCTAAGGTCGTATTTTTGCGAGGTCGTGATTGTTTTTTTTTCTAAACTCCGCGGTTCGTATTTTTTTGTGTAAGTCCGTATATAGTGATTTAATGTTAGATGTATTTTGGTAAAGTGCCACTTGTGTGGGTGTTTGTAACCGCGTGTGAGGCGCCGTAGAGCCTCCACCTCCGCAAATGCAGCCGACGCAAATGCGGCTCATTGCAGCCGACGTGGGAGCCTCCACCATGGCAAATTAGCCTGCGGCTCATTGTGGCCAACGTGGGAGCCTCCACCTCCGCAAATGCGGCCCCTTGCTTCGCGAGGGCCCGCATTTGCGGTCTGAAAGTCGTAGGGGGTCGTAGGGATGAGTGCCTATGGCGCTCATCTCCACCAGCACAAGGAGCGCCTTTGGCGCTTCTTGACTGCAACTGCGGCGTTGGCAACAACACTCATTGCTGACAACTATATATGTGATGATTTTATTTTGTGTATATACAGTGCCTTGCAAAAGTATTCACCCCCCCTTGGCATTTTTCGTATTTTGTTGCCTCACAACCTGGAATTAGCATGGATTGTTTGAGGATTTGCATCATTTAATTTACAGAACATGTCCACAACCGTGAAGATGTTTTTTTTTTATTGTGAAGCAAACAACAAATAGGACAAAATAACAGAAAAAGTCAATGTGTATAATTATTCACCCCCCTAAAGTCAATACCTTGTAGAGCCACCTTTTGCAGCAATCACAGCTCCAAGTCTCTTTGGATAAGTCTCTATGAGCTTGCCACATCTTACCACTGGGATTTTTGCCCATTCCTCCTTGCAAAACTGCTCCAGCTCCTTCAAGTTGGATGGTTTGCGCTTGTGAACAGCAATCTTTAAGTCTGACCACAGATTTTCTATTGGATTGAGGTCTGGGCTGTGACTAGGCCATTCCAACACATTTACATGTTTCCCCTTAAACCCCCCAAGTGTTGCTTTAGCCGTGTGTTTGGGGTCATTGTCCTGCTGGAAGGTGAACCTCCGTCCTAGCCTCAAATCACGCACAGAGGGGTATAGGTTTTGCTCAAGAATATCCCTGTATTTAGCACCATCCATCTTTCCCTCAACTCTGACCAGTTTCCCAGTCCCGGCTGCTAAAAACCATCCCCACAGCATGATGCTGCCACCACCATGTTTCACTGTGGGGATGGTGCTCTTTGGGTGATGTGATGAGTTGGGTTTGTGCCAGACATAGCGTTTTCTTTGATGGCTGAAAAGTTCAATTTTAGTCTCATCAGACCAGAGCACCTTCCTCCATATATTTTGGGAGTCTCCCACATGCCTTTTCGCAAACTCAAAACGTGCCATTTTGTTTTTTGCTGAAAGTAATGTCTTTCTTCTGGCCACTCTGCCATGAAGCCCAACTCTATGGATTGTACGGCTTATTGATGTCCTATGTACAGATAATCCAGTCTCTGCTGTGGAACTCTGCAGCTCCTCCAGGGTTACCTTAGGTCTCTTTGCTGTCTCTCTGATTAAAGCCCTCCTTGCCCGGTCCGTGAGTTTTGTCGGGCGGCCGTCTCTTGGCAGGTTTGCTGTTGAACTCTTAGTAAATCAGTGGAAAAGTTTGCCGTAATGTTCGTGTCTGGCTTGCCACAGTTACTGGTAGCAGTTTTCTCACAATGCTTCCGGGATGCGTGATTAACATAGCTGGGTAGATTTACTTTGTCCTTAAACCTGCTGTAATTTTGCGACATAGGGATTAGCATGGGGGTCCATGATACTATGTGCGTATTATAACATTTTGATATCTTATACAATTTCACAGCATTATTAGAACTCAGTGCCATTATATCCTACAGTAGGATAGGCAGATTTGTTAGAATTAATGTCAACATTGGTCTAGATCTGAGCTACAGTTCAACTGTAAATTAGGAAAAACTTCACATTCGTGAAATATGCAACACTTTTAGAACATCAGTGACAGTGATAGTTATACTTCCTTTTCAATTACTTCTTCTATAGGAGAGAAGAAAGTGTTGAATACTAAAAGGTTTTCTAAATCAAAAATTACTCGACGAATTCCCCTCCCCGAACTACTATTCTTTAATAGATACTAAGAATTTACTGAGTGGGTAAATCAAGAGATCTCTTCAAGAAAATTGGGAACCTAAAAAGCACCTTTCATGCCAAAGTGGGAATGTTAAAAGACAAAAATTGTAGGGACTTAACAGAAGATCAGATGAAGAAGAGGCAGCAGGAAAACACTTAATATCTATACAGGTAGGATCTCAACAGCAGCGATGACCTCAATAGTTTGTCCAACGAGCTGGAGCAAGTCATCTTGGAGAGCGAAGTGAGATGGGCCCTAGGATGTCTTGCTGATAATAAGGCTGCAGGAGGTGATGTGATTCCAATTTAACTATTCAAAATTCTACAGGATGATGCTGTGAAAGTGTTACTTGCCTTATGCCAACACATTTGGAAAACTCAGCAATGGCCAATACATTGGAGAAGGTCAGTCTACATCCTAATCCCAAAAAAGGCAGTGCCAAAGATTGCTCCAATTATCAAACAATTGCACTCATTTCACATGCCAGCAAGGTAGTTTAAGATTCTACAAGCTCGACTCCAACAATATATGGACCAGGAACTACCAGATGTGCAAGCCGAGTTCCGCAGAGGAAGAGGCACAAGAGATCAAATTGCCAATGTCCGCTGGATAATAGAGAAAGCAGAGTTCCAAAAAAGCATTTACTTCTGCTTCATAGACTATTCTAAAGCCTTTGACTGTGTGGATCACAACAAAATGTGGCATGTCCTTAAAGAGATGGGAGTACCAGATCACGTCATCCTCCTCCGGAAGAATCTGTATGTTGACCAAGAAGCCATGGTCAGAACCAAACATGGGACAACGTAATGGTTCAAGAACGGAAAATGAGTGCGACAAGATTGTATATTGTCATCTTATTTATTCAACTTATATGCAGAGTACATTATGCGTAAGGCCAGAATGGAGGAATCCAAAGCTTGAACCAATAATGCTGGAAGGAATATCAACAACCTCAGATACGCCAATGATAATACTCTGATGGCTGAAAGTGTGGAGGAACTAAATGACTTATTGATGAGGGTAAAATAAGAGAGTGCTAAAGTTGGCCTGCTGCTCAATGTTAAAAAGACGAAGATCATGGCAAACAGCAATCTCACTTCCTGGCAAATAGGCGGGGAAGAAGTGGAGGCAGTGGCAGATTTTATTTTCCTTGGATCCAAGATCTCTGCAGATGGTGACTGTAGTCATGAAATTAAAAGACGTTTGCTTCTGGGGAGGAAAGTTATGGCAAGCTTGGACACGTTAGTAAAAAGTAAAGATATTAAACTATCAACAAAGGTCCGCATAGTTAGATCTCTGGTATTCCCAGTAGTAACATACAGATGTGAGAGCTGAACCATAAAGAAATCTGAGCGCCGTAGAATTGACGCCGTAGAATTGTGGTGTTGGAGAACACTGCTTAGAGTCCCTTGGACTGCAAGAAGATCAAATAAATCAATACTACAGGAAATCAAGACAAACTGTTCACTAGAAGGCTGAAGAAGGGGACGGCAGAGGGGGATATGGATAGATGAGGTCACTGAAGCAATGAACATAAACTTGATGGAGCTCAGAGGGGCGGTGGCTGAGAAATGCGCCTGGCGTGCTGTGGTCCATAGGGTCACGGAGAGGCAAACACGACTGAACGACTAAACAACAACAACAAGAATAGAACACCACCTGAAGCTCAAAGCTAAAAGGAAGTGTGGCATCCCTCAGGCACAAGCAGTGTCTGGTAATAAAGATTTTTCTAAATTTTCTTATGCTCTTACTTCTCATAGCTGCTGATATCGTTACTTTGTTTCGTGCTTCACAAACATTAGACATTTTCACAAGCTACAGTTGTCAATTAAAGGCATATTGAACTCACCAAACTGTTGATATGAGGGCTTAAAAACCATGTGGAAACGCTGTACATTTTTAAAAGTACTGATAATGAGAGGATTGGTCACACATTGGTCATGGATTACTAACTTGTCGTGGTGAAGGGGTTTGTGTACTTCAATGAAGCCGTGTGCTATACCACTTAGGGTCACCCAAGATGGGCAGGTCAGAGTAAAAAAGGTCAGACAAATCCACTGGAGAAGGAACTGGTAAGAAAACTGCATGGATAAGCACAACCAAAGACATAACGATAGAGCATCGGAAAATAAGCCCCTCAGGTTAGATGGTGCCTATGTCATTCCTGGGGCAGAGCAGAAGGTGAGTATAAGCAGCAACAGATCTAATGAAGTGGTTGGGTCAAAGTCGAGAGGACACTCAGCTGTGGATGTGTCTGGAGGGTAAAGGAAAGTCTGCTGTTGCAAAGATTAACTCAGCATAGGAAACTGTAGCTTTAAGACTATGAACCAAGGCAAACTGGGCGTAGTCAAATATGAAAATTGATATGCTGAGAATTAGTGAACTCAAATGGACTGAAATGGGACATTCCATATCGGACAACCACCAGATATTCTACTGTGGTTAAGAATCCTGCAGAAGAAATGAGTAGCCATCACATGCAATCAAAGAGTGGCCAATGCAGTGCTCGGTTACAACCCAATAAATGACAGAATGATTTAAATTCCAAGTCTATACTCCCACCATGGATGCTGAAGAGGAAGATGTTGTCCAATTTGTTGAGGATATTCAACACCTCCTAGATATAAACCTAAGATAAGATATTACTCTCATCAGAGGAGATTGAAATGCTAAAGTAGAGAACCAAAATATACATGGAATAATGGGCATGTTTGGCCTTGGAGTACAAAATGAAGCAGGTCAGAGATTAGCAGAATTCTGTCAAGATAATTCTCTGGTCGTAGCAAACACTTTCTTCTAACAGCCTCTGAGATGACTACGCACATGGACATCACCAGATGGACAACATAGAAATCAGGTTGACTACATACTTTGTGGGCAAATATGGAGGAGCTCTATACAATAATCAAAAACAAGACTTGGAGCTGACTGTGGCTCAGATCATTAACTTGTTAGTGCAAAGTTCAGAATTAAACTGAAGAAAAGAGGGAAAACCATCAGACCAAGCAGATACAAAATAAATAATATTTCTTGTGAATATGCAGTGGTAGTAAAGAATAGATTTAAGGGTCTAGACATGGAAGATAGAATACCTGAAGAACTGTGGAAAGACGTTTTTGACATTAGCCAGGAAACATCAACAAAGAATATCCCCAAAAGAAAGAAAACTAAGATGGCAAACTGGCTGTCTGATGGACAAGTGTCTTGGAAAGTAGGAAAGCAAAAGATAGTGGAGATAGGAAAAGATTTGTCCAACTGAATGCAGAATTCCAGAGGGTAGCAAGAAGAGACAAGAAGACATTCTACAATGAGTGATGTAAAGAGATAGAAGATAACAGAATGGGAAAGTCAAGAGATTGCTTCAAGAAAATTGGCAATCTCAAAGGCACCTTTCATGCCAAAGTGGGCATGATAAAATACAAAAATTGTAGGGAGCTAACAGAAGAAGACCACATAAAGAAAAGGTGGCAGGGATACAGTGAAGATCTATACAGGGAAGATCTTAACAGCAATGATAACAGCAGTGATGACCTTGATAGTTTGTCCAATGAGCTGGAGCCAGACATCTTGGAGAACGAAGTGAGATGGGTCTTAAGATGTCTTGCTAATAACAAGGCTGCATGAGTTGATGAAATCCCAGTTGAACTATTCTGAATCCAAGAATATGATGCTGTGAAAGTGTTGCTTGCCTTATGCCAACAAATCTGGAAAACTCAACAGTGGCCAGTAGACTGGAATAAGTCAGTCTATATACCAAACCCAAAAAAGGCATCGCCAAAGAGTGCTCAAATTATTGAACAATTGCACTAATTTCACATGCCATCAAAGTAATGCTTAAGATCCAACAAACTCGACTCCACCGATATATCCACCGATATATGGACTGAGAACTACCAGATGTGCAAGCCGGGTTCCACATAGGCACAAGAGATCAAATTGTAAATATTCGCTGGACAATTGAGAAAATCATTTACGTCTGCTTTATAGACTATTCTAAAGCCTTTGACTGTGTGGATCACAACAATATTTGTCAAGTTCTTAAATTGATCGGAGTACCAGATCATCTCACCCTCCTCCTCCTGAGGAATCTTTATGTGGACCAAGAAATCCACGGTCAGAACCGAACATGGGACTACAGAATGGTTCAAGATTGGAAAAGGTGGCAACAAGGTTGTACATGGTCACCTTATTTATTCACCTTATACACAGAGTACATCATACATAAGGCTGGACTGGATGAATCCAAAGCCGGAATCAATATTATCAACAACTTCATGTACGTGAATGATACTACTCTGATGTCTGAAAATGAGGAGGAACTAAAGGACTTATTGATGAGGATGAAAGAAGAGACTGCAAAAGCTGGCATGCTGCTCAACATTAAAAAGATAAAGATCATGACAAACGTTAATCTCATTTCCTGCCAAATAGATAAGGAAGAAGTGGAGGCAGTGACAGATTTAATTTTTCTGGGCTCCAAGATCTCTTCAGGTGGTGATTGTAGCCATGACATTAAAATATGTTTGCTTCTGGGGAGAAAGGGAGAAAAGCTATGGCAAGTCTAGATAAGCTATTAAATATATATATATATATATATATATATATATATATATATATATGTATCACAATCAACAAAGATCCACAAAAAAACTATGATATTCCCAGTATTAAAATACAGGTTTGAGAGCTGCAAGAGGATCCAATAAATCAGTACTTCGGGAAATCAAGACAAACTGTTCACTGGAAGCTATGACCATGAGGCTGAAGCTCAAATATTTTGGCCATATTATGAGAAGGCAGGATTTTTTAGAGAAGTTCCTGATGCAGAGTAAAATTTAAGGCACGTGAAGAGGGGGACAGCTGAGGCGGGGATGGATAGATGAGGTAATTGAAGCAATTAACATGAAATTGCTGCATCTTACGAGGACAGTAGCTGACAGATGTGCCTGGTGTGCTGGAGTCCATTGGGCCACGGAGAGTTGTGCATGACTGAACAACTAAACAACAAGACACATCCAACGAGTTGCCTCGTGTGGCCAGCCAATCAGGTACCTGGATCTGAGTTATTCAGCTCCTAGGACATACACAAGATACATAACTCTCTGTTGTGTTTTTCATCACCTACAACAAGGTAAAGGACAGGCATTTTGTAAACTTTTACTATAATTTATCCTGTGTTGGCCCTGCAGGGAAAATTGATTTTATGAATGAGAAATAGGAAGTAAGATCAAGAGCTGTACTAAATTTGTGAAAACTTTTACAGCTTCCAGTATGATGGTTCCTATTCCATGAATTCACCTGGAGAAAAATCTGCAATGGAATTAAAAATGGAAGTGCCAAATTCTCAAAGTAAAAGAGATGAGATTTAGCAATGGTATATTTTTATTAAACAACATAAAATAATATGTACATGTAACAAGATAAAACAGCCTCATGCACATTCAGAAAGTGTCCGCACCGGGTCCCGCTTGCATGTGCACTTACTTCTAGTAACTTTCTAGTCTAAGTTTTCTTCTTTATTTTTACTGCCACAAGGTTCATTGGCAGCGTGTAGCCTCATGTGACGTGCCCTCTGTGGCTATTGATGCTTCAGCAACTTAGCATCAGAGTTACTACTTTGTTTTATATATTATTGGATTGTCCTTCTGCTACTGACCCTTGGCTATGTTACTGGACCTACCTGATTTCTGCCACCCTGACCCTGAACCTTGTTTGTGTTTACTGGACCTATCGGCTGTCAGCATTGACCTTTTTCTCACTCTGCACCTGACCTTTGCACTCCTTGGTTGAATTAATGGGCTCCAACTTGGCAGGAGTTGCCACACATAGTTAGTATGCCACTGTCATCCAGAATAGAGCTAACTCTGGTACATGGGGCAGTTTATGTGTAGGAAGAAAGTCTGAGGTCCGGATACAACAGTGGGCTACCTCCCTGTCAAAGGACTTTTTCAAAAGCTAGTTAAATAGTCAGCTCTGTGTAGTCCCAGGCACATATACCCTTAAGATTATAAGCAAGAATCTGCAGCATTATTTAACACATGAACAATGAAAACAATAAATTAAAATTAAATTAAACATATAAAATACTGTGTAAGTAATAAAAGCTCTTTACATGATAACACCATATTTTATAATAATGCCTTGCATGGACTAAAATACCTGACATATATATGTATACACAATATGTCAATCTCTATCTGTCTCTATCTATCTATGTATATATATATATATATATATATATATATATATATATATATATATAGCTATCTTACTATCTATCTATCTATCTATCTATCTATCTATCTATCTATATCTATCTCTCTATTTATTTATCTATCTATATATCTATATCTATCTCTCAATCTATATGTATCTATCTATCTATCTATCTATCTGTTTGTCTATATATCTAGCTCTATCTATCTATCTATCTATCTATCTATCTGTCTATATATATCTGTCTATTTATCTGTCTATCTATCTCTGTCTATCTAACTATGTATATCTATATATCTATATCTATCTATCTATCTATCTGTCTGTCTGTCTATCTATCTATCTATCTATATCTCTCTCTATCTATCTATATCTATCTATTTATCTATATATCTATATCTATCAATATATCTATCTATCTATCTATCTATCTATCTTATCTATCTATCTATCTATCTATCTATCTATATTTATCTATCTATCTATCTATCTATCTATCTATCTATCTATCTATCTATCTATCTATCTATCTATCTATCTATCAATCTATCTCTTTCTCTATCTATCTATCTATCTATCTATCTATCTATCTATCAATCTATCTCTTTCTCTATCTATCTATCTATCTATCTATCTAACTATCTATTCTTGCATGTGGGCAGGTAGATTTTTTTTAGAAAATGTACTGCCGAGCCCATCATTGAAGCTGCAGGTAAACAAATAGCTTTAAAACTTCTATGTAACCTCCTTCCATTTCTGCACCCGCTTTGTGTCCATCCATATGTACGCCCTCCTTCTCCTTGGTCCGCCTTGGCATCCTTGAATTCATGGTCTGCTAAAGACTACGCCCAACGTCTTGTACACGTCTGTGAGCCGGTGTTCTCTGCTCCTCTGTATTACTCTGGGCATCCTGAGGAATGCAGGGAATTCATCAACCAGTGTCATATAGATTTTGAATTCCAGGTTGTGACAAATCCTACTGATCCTTCCAGGATTGCTGATATCATGATGCTTCTCAGCAGTCAAGCTCTGGCATGACACCTATTTTATGGAACACAGGTAACCTTTAGTAGATGACCCTGAACTTTGCATGCAAGGGGCTCAGGTGGTTCAAAACTCCATTTACAGGTAACTAATATCTTATCAGGATTCATCAATGAGACACATTGAGAATGGCATTCAGTATCTGCACTGATTTGTACTAATACTAAGTCATGCCATTTAGGCTGTGTAATGTTTTTTTATTTCTTCCAACAGTTTATTAATAAAATCTTCTTCTAACTCCTGGATATATTTTGCTTATTGATAATCGTCTAATGTATTCAAAGGATCAATATCTTCAACAAGATCATGTACACAGTGTAAGAGGCTATCATCTGGTCATTGGGTGAATTTCCGCATCTCCATTGTACTTAGATGGCCTCATGCATAATTCTCAGTCTTTAGTAATGTATTATTTAATTACAGTGTATTAAGCATTTCATTGGCTTTACTTTGGTTTTACTAATGAGCTTTCTTGAAGACCACAGCACATCTTTCAATAACAAGGGCCCATAACCTGACAGTGGAGCCCAAGGGATATTATAGCGTTCTGAAAAATGCAGAAATCCTTTTTCACTCTTTACCTGAACGGGTTTGCCCTGACCCTATTTATTTATTGAAGTGGACACTTCTGAAGTTAGAGTCAAAGGCAGGCTATTCCAGAGCCCATCCATCCCTGTTTTTTTATATTGTAAGAGATTTTCTTATACTAAGAGGAAATATGATGTGGCAGACAATGAGTTAGGCCCCTGTTCTTTTCCCCTGTATCGCAGATTACACCATGTTTAAGAGCAAAGTAATTCTCTGACTTTTTTTATTCACCCATCCTGGAAACATTGCGAGACAACTGCTACGAGTGGCAAGACTAAACTGATTGATTTTTGATTATGAGTTACTCCATTAGACGTTTACACCAAGAATCTATTCTTATCAGACTACTAAACAACACTGGAAATGGTTTTAGTGTGTATATATATATATATATATATATATATATATATATATATACGCCTCAAATATTTAATTTAAATAAATTAAAATATAACACACACAAATATATATATATATATATATATATATATACAGTATATATATATATATATATATATATATATAAATATATATATATATATATATATATATATATAGTTTCTTGAGTCATCAGCGCTTGCTCTCTCTCATTATAATAATCATGACATTCTCATTTTCTATTAGTTCCTAGAGCTGTGCCTCATCTGTAATGTAAGTGAAATGGCTGGTTTGGTGTAATATTATAAGTGAACTGAAATATCTTCCTGACAAGACAGGATTTACGGATGTGGGCTGAGCGCCGTAATATTGCAAGTGAAAAGATTAGAATAAATGTGTAACGTAGGGAAACTAAACTCCCACAGCTGTTTTCATGGTATACCACAAATTACACAGCTAGAACAGAATGGGGCTCGAAGTTATAAGACATCAAATCAGTGTTTGATAAATGGAAATATTTCTTATAATGGGGCTCAGTCTTGTCTACATGGTCATAAGACTCCATATTTTGAGAAAGCATTACAAATCAATCTACTTTAAGCCAAATGGGCACTATGCCTCATGAGTTTCCTCTTACACTTCTCTTACAGGTTTTAGTTACACCAAAGATGATGCCCTCTCCAGACAGTTCCGTTACGTCTTGACAGATGTTTAGCACTGACTTTGCATCTTGTCAGTGAGCAAGTTTTAGGCAGCTTTCTCTCCTATATTAATAATAAGTACCATTGTGTAGGCTCAAGAATGATCTCCAGATGGTCTAGCTCCTTTTAGGAACACAGCTTACCTTACAGGTTTCATAAGTTTTATAGACTTGCTGACCTCATCAAAAGGCTGGTCTTCAAATTCCTGCCTCGGCCTAAATGGATCTTTCATAACTGTATCCATAATGTCATGATCGTTGAGAAGATGTGTTTTGTTTTGCCTTTTATTCACATTTTTGTGTCACAATCTGTTCTGAAGACATATTCGTATCCATCGTCGGGATTCAAAGAAGTGAATCCAACAACAAGCCCAATCCCCAAAGATATAGAAGTGAATCAGGGTCAGGGTCCTACTGCTTACAAGAAAGATCCATACAAGTGGTAACTAGACACACCAGGTACAGACATAGATGTTACGGAGATTACCTGGCATAACCCACAGGGACAGTTGGCACAATAGGATGTGATCAGGAGTGTTTGCCTTGTTTGTCTTGTATTATATTGGACAGGAACAACTGGCACAGCAAGATGGTATTCAGGGACATTCGGCACTGGTACAGCGTCAAGACGTCCACAGAAAGTAGCAACAGCAGACTTGCCCAAACCCATGAAGTGGCTGGGAGAACGGGATTCTATCTGGCTAGAAACACATACAGGCGCAGGCAGGGAACGACCAAAGGAAACAGATCAATTAGCTGGAAGTGGCTGGACCAAGCCGGGGGAAACTTCAAATCAGGGACTATAAATATAGTGCTACTACACAAATGCTAATAGTCAGGGGAGCTGCAGAAGGAGAATGGGAACCCCACATGTCATAACTCAAGTTGGCCGCTAGTTGTGCCTACCAGGAGGCACTGGTATATACCAATCGCCGCCATCTGTATATTGTGTTATGGGTGATAAAATGTTAGTATTATATTGTATATTGTATTGTGGAGTGATAGCTATGTTTTAATTAGTCAACCTTCCCCCATTGTATAAACTCTCAGTCAGGAGTTGGCCATATGGTCTTTAGAGTAAACACTTGAAGTGATAGCAAGGCCAGAACAAAGAGATTTGCCAGACTGCCAGGCACCGTAGGACAATGGGATAGTACAGGGTCTTCCAGCCTCAATACTAGGGCCATAGGCCAGGGCAGAGATGTGACTCTCTCCACAGACAGAGAGAGAATGAGCTTGTAGCCACACCTAGTGGGCGGCCCCTGGGGAGGGGACTGATAGTTCCCAAGGATTAACCCTGTCACATGGGACAGAGGGAATTAGCTGCTTCTAAGGGCTACTCCATTGGTCCAGAGGGGGATGAGGGTTTGACAAAAGGTAGCCACTCCCTATAATGTGTTGTGCAAGGTTTTAAATAAGCTGACTAAATTCAATAAAGTGTTCATAATTTTCATCAAGACGTGGTGTGTAGATGTATTATTTACCCGGGGACATATGCTTGCAGTAAGATTCGTCAGACTTACTGTCAATATTGCTCAGTCTAACCCAAGGGCTGAGACATGATGTTCCTGTAATCCAAAAGTCCAGAGTCACCCAAATCCGATCAACAGACCCCAGCCAGAGAGTGGGTCTTGATAACTGGTGGCAGTGGTTGGAGACTCTAGAGGAAAGGACTGAGGATGGAACAGCAGTATGAGGACATGTCCTCAGCAGAACTGAGAAAGGCGCAGAAACTAAAAGGAATACCCCGGAAGAAAAGGGACCAACCAGCAGATGTGATAGCAGCCTTGAGAAGGTATGATGCAGAACAGCTGGAACAAGAGGAGTTGGGTGAGGGGATAAGCACACTACCAAGGACCCCAAGATCTCAGCAGGAAGAAGGACAGCCAGATGATATCCTAAAGGAGGCAAGACGCAGGTTCAGCGAAGCCAGGGAGTTTTGCCCCGGGGAGATAACGCTGGAAGAGGCAATTAAAGGACTGAACCTAATAAAGCAGCAAATACAGGAAGAACGTACAGGGGTGAGTGTCCAAGCTCAGCAAAGGCTTGGGGTCAACCCTGCAGAGATGCCAGTAAGAGTCAAACTGGCATATCAGAATTTTAAACAGTTCCAGGATGATAAAGACAGCATTGACGGATTTATCCAAGAGTTTGAGCAACAATGTAAGGTACAGGACATACCTCCTGAAGAATGGGCCAAGTTACTATTGACTAAGTTGACTGGAAAGGCCAGCGCAGCCTGTCGGGCCCTTCCTCCACATCTAGCCATGGATTACAACCATTTATGTACAGTGTTACTAGGCAGATATGCCGTAACCCCTGCAACTTTTTTGGCCAGATTCAGAGGCACTACCAAGGGACCAGAGGACACTCATGTTGAGGTAATGTGTAAACTAAGGCGTGCCTGCACTCAGTGGTGGTCTACACAAGGGGCCACCACAGCAGAACAAATTTTGGAGGTGGTGCTAATGGAGCAATTTTTGCAACTTTGCGCACCAGAATTGAGGGATTGGCTGCAGGATCAGAAGCCAGTAGATGGGGACCAGGCAGCTAGCCTGGCCGACCATTTTGTTAGTACCAGAACTAAGAGAGTTCCCCAGATTACCAACTCTAATGGGCATACAGACCGGGGCTCAAGAGACTTGGGGACAACACGACAGGCCCCTATAGCACGCAATGCGCCTAGCCATGTGCCCTGGGCGCAGCCCCAGAACGCATATGGACAGCGGGGTATCAAGTCAGGACCTGTTCCCAGAGCACACCCAGAGCCCAGATTTCCCAATAGAGAGTGCTTCAAGTGCAACCAGCAGGGCCACATAGCAAGAGATTGTCCTCAGCTTCAGAGGCATCAGAGAGGACAGCCTGCAGTGAATTACCTGGGGGAATGGGATGCTGGAGCAGGACCTCCCAACGCAGCTCCCTGGGAGCCAGAAGCAGAGGGATGGTGCCATGGGATCCACACGGTGAGGAGAGCACAGAAGGACTCCGGGGAACAGCACAGACAACCAGTCTGGGTGCGGGGTCACAGGGCTGTGGGTTACCGTGACTCAGGATCCGCAGTCACTGTAGTTCTACCTAAGTGGGTGCGCACCTCAGACTGCATACAGAGGCAAATGTGGGTTATGGTTGCTGGGGGAAAACAATTTCCCATTCCCATGGCTCGCATTCAATTGGACTGGGGCACTGGAAGTAAATCTACAGAGGTAGGAGTTATGGATAACCTGCCTGCGGATGTTTTGCTAGGGAACGATTTGGGTCACATGGTGAGCCAGTATGTACAGCCCTTAACAAGAGCTCAAACCAAAGCCAATGGATGCAGGATGAACCAGGACCAGACGGAATACCCAGAACCCAGGGTAAGTGACTTGCTGGCTACGACATTGACCTTAGGCTGGGCAAAGGGGGAAGAACTTAGAATAGCATTGCAGGAAGATGAAACTTTAGCAGGGGTAAGGGACAGGGCCGCCCAGGGCAAATCAGTAGATGATCTAGATAGTTTTGTATGGGAACAGGGGTTGTTGTACAGAATCAAGGTGCCTGGGAAGGATGAGGTAGAAAGGGAACCACGAAAGCAGTTAGTGGTCCCACAACAGTATAGAGGCAAGGTATTACAGATAGCCCATGAGATTCCTCTGGGAGGGCATTTGGGGCAGAAGAAAACTCTGTGTAGGGTAGTAGAGGTATTTTTTTGGCCAGGATTAAATCAGGATGTAAAAGAGTACTGTCGATCCTGTGATGCGTGCCAAAGGACCCAGCCGTTTAAAAAAAATAGCAGAGCTCCCCTACAGTCACTCCCTGTGATGGAGATACCATTTCAAAGGGTAGCCATAGACATTGTTGGGCCACTAGCTAGGGTTAGCAAGACCGGCAAGAAATTTATTCTCACCATGGTAGATTATGCCACCAGGTATCCTGAGGCAGTGGTTTTATCCAGTATCTCAGCTCCTAAGGTGGCAGGGGCATTAATGACTATCTTTACAAGGACAGGGTTTCCTCAGGAAATTTTGTCTGACCGAGGGCCCCAATTTATGGCCAAAGTGACCGAACAGTTATGGTCCATGTGTGGCATAAGACACATTACAGCTTCCCCCTACCATCCCCAAACCAATGGCCTCTGTGAGCGCTTCAATGGGACACTCAAACACATGATCCGTACTTTTACTGATCAGGAGCAAGACTGGGAACGATTGTTGCCTTGTCTGCTCTTTGCCTACCGAGAGGTACCTCAGGAATCTACAGGGTATTCCCCTTTTGAACTTCTATATGGTAGGCCGGTGAGAGGACCCTTGAGCGTGATCAGGGAGACGTGGGAAGGGGAGTATAGTCACCACCCTGTACCAGTGGCTACCTATGTATTAGCTTTCAGGGAAAATATGGCTAGGTTGGCTGGAATTGTGAGGAGCAATATGCGTAAAGCGCAAGAGAGAGATAGGAGATACTACAAGGCAGGAACCAGTGACAGGGAACTGGAGGAGGGGATGGAGGTGCTCATGTTGGAACCTCAGCCCCAGGATAAGTTACAGTTTTTGTGGAAGGGACCTTATAAAATTAGCAAAAAACTGGGCAACAAGTCATATGTGGTTATGGTAGATCCAGAGAGAGTGGTTACCAGGGTGGCCCACATTAATCGCTTAAAAGCATATGTAAAGCGAGCAGCTCATATGTTAGCCATTTGCAGGGCCACAGAGGATGACCCAGAGGAAGGGCAGATACCAGACATGTTGCAAAAGGCAGAGCAGAAAACGCTAGAAGATGGCCTTCACCAGACCAAAAACCTAAGTACAGAGCAGCAGGAGCAGCTTTTAGGCAAACTAAAACCCTTCAAACCCTTATTTACTACTGACCCTGGGTGTACCCCCCTAGCAGCTCATGTAGTGGTGACAGGGGAATGTGGCCCATTAAAACAACACCCATACCGAGTCCCTGAAGCTGTTAGGGCAAGCATACAAGCAGAATTACGCAAGATGTTACAATTAGGGGTTATTGAAGAATCCAGTAGTCCATGGGCATCTCCTGTCGTATTGGTACCCAAAAAAGATGGCACAACTCGCTTCTGCGTGGATTATCGTAGGCTGAATGATAAAACAAAAACGGATGCCTACCCTGTTCCACGCATGGACGAGTTGTTGGACCGATTAGGTACTGCCAAGTATTTAACCACGCTGGATCTCTCCAAGGGATATTGGCAGATCCCTTTGGAAGAGTCAGCTAGGGAGAAGTCCGCATTTGTCACCCCCTTTGGACTATACCAGTTTAAGGTAATGCCTTTTGGGATGAAAAATGCCCCTTCTACCTTCCAGCGACTGGTAGACAAATTGTTACATGGGCACCAGGAGTATGCTCAGGCTTACTTGGACGATATAGCCATCTTTAGTCAGACCTGGGAGGAGCATATAGAACATATTGCTAGAATTATGCAGGCCATTAAGCAAGCCAAGTTGACCATAAGACCAGATAAGTGCCAGTGGGCAAAGGCAGAGGTGCAGTACTTGGGTCACTGGGTAGGTAGTGGGAAGTTAAGGCCAGAACCAGCCAAAGTAGAGGGTATTGCAGCTTGGCCTATCCCTAAGACTAAAAAGCAGGTACTAGCTTTCTTGGGCATCACTGGGTATTACCGCAAGTTCATTCCTGATTTCAGCACTACAGCCAAGCCACTGACCGATTTGACCAAAAAGAAATTGCCCAGGGAAGTGACATGGACTCCTGCGTGTCAAACTGCCTTCCAGAACCTCAAGGAAGCTCTGACTTGTTCCCCAGTATTGGCTGCCCCGGACTATAACCGACCCTTTGTGGTCCAGACAGATGCCTCCATGTATGGCATAGGGGCTGTGCTAAGCCAGACAGATGATCAAGGAGTGGAGCATCCTGTTGCGTAGTTGAGCAGGAAATTGTTGCAGCGTGAAACGGCCTATGCTACTGTGGAGAAGGAATGTTTGGCCGTAGTTTGGGCTTTGCGCAAACTTCAACATTATTTATATGGACGACCATTCACTGTGACCACCGACCATAACCCCTTGTGCTAGCTGTCTAAGGTAGCCGGAGAAAATGGACGTTTGCTAAGATGGAGCCTGGCACTACAGACATTCAATTTTCAAATACAGCATCGTAGGGGTAAACTACATCAAAATGCAGATGGATTATCACGCCAACTGGAGCTATGAGTATCAGCGTAGCTGAGAAAATCATGGACCCTTGATGTTCTCAGGCTACACTTGGGGGGGCAGTTGTCATAACTCAAGTTGGCCGCTAGTTGTGCCTACCAGGAGGCACTGGTATATACCAATCGCCGCCATCTGTATATTGTGTTATGGGTGATAAAATGTTAGTATTATATTGTATATTGTATTGTGGAGTGATAGCTATGTTTTAATTAGTCAACCCTCCCCCATTGTATAAACTCTCAGTCAGGAGTTGGCCATATGGTCTTTAGAGTAAACACTTGAAGTGATAGCAAGGCCAGAACAAAGAGATTTGCCAGACTGCCAGGCACCGTAGGACAATGGGATAGTACAGGGTCTTCCAGCCTCAATACTAGGGCCATAGGCCAGGGCAGAGATGTGACTCTCTCCACAGACAGAGAGAGAATGAGCTTGTAGCCACACCTAGTGGGCGGCCCCTGGGGAGGGGACTGATAGTTCCCAAGGATTAACCCTGTCACATGGGACAGAGGGAATTAGCTGCTTCTAAGGGCTACTCCATTGGTCCAGAGGGGGATGAGGGTTTGACAAAAGGTAGCCACTCCCTATAATGTGTTGTGCAAGGTTTTAAATAAGCTGACTAAATTCAATAAAGTGTTCATAATTTTCATCAAGACGTGGTGTGTAGATGTATTATTTACCCGGGGACATATGCTTGCAGTAAGATTCGTCAGACTTACTGTCAATATTGCTCAGTCTAACCCAAGGGCTGAGACATGATGTTCCTGTAATCCAAAAGTCCAGAGTCACCCAAATCCGATCAACAGACCCCAGCCAGAGAGTGGGTCTTGATACCACACATGAGAAGGTTGGATTGTTATTGGACCTCTTACAATTATTTACTTGCCCCAGAATAAACATCTATTAGTGGGCCACTGTAGTTCAAGAAAAACTACATTTGTTTCTGAAGTATTTGTGTATATCAGGAACTGTGTAAGCCAAAGTAAAAATAATTTTATTGAAAATCTGTTTTTTGGAGGACTCTGTATAGAAGAACCCATCTTGTTTTTATTTCATCACTTTTTAATAGCTGGAGCACGAGCTGTGTGTTGTTGTTTTTTTTTTGTCATCTATCAATGGAGGGAGGGGACGAGGTGAGGAGGAATTGTTAAATAATTAGATACATTTTACACCAACCTGCTTTACACGCATTTGCTTAGAAGCAAACAAATTGCATCAATAAATGCAAGCCCGTCCCGCTAGAAAAGTGCTCGTCTCACAAACACAACTTTCTCAAACATCATGGATGCCATCAGAGTCCAACAACTTTAGACAGTACTTAACAAACCACATCCAAGATATAATTAAAATAATCCTTTCCAGACCTCAGATTTTTCACATTTTATTTTGAACTGATGGTCTTGTTTCTGGATACAAAGCCTTAAAACTAAACAGACATAAAGAAAAAAAAACAATAATGACATCAGACAACATAACATTTAATTTCACTTTAACTGTACTGAAAGGACTTCAGGGCCCAATAGGATGGTGGCGATGTAGAGGAGGAGAGAGGTTATTGCTTTGGTTCTTGTAAGCACTTGGGCTCTTACAGACACAGGATGCATCTGGGTTCTTACAGGCACAGACAGGATGCATTTGGGTTCTTGCAGACACAGGATGAACTTGGGCTCTTACAGGCACAGACAGGCTGCACTTGGGCTATTACAAAGGTAGGATGCAATTGGGCTCTTACAGGCAAAGGCTGCACTTGGGCTCTTATAGGCACAGATTGCACATTGGCTCTTACAGGCACAGATGGATGTGGGGTGTTGCAAGCATGTCAACTTCTGATTAAGCGTTGACTTCTGAGCAACTTTATTCAGTCCCATGCATCCAGTACTGAGCAAGTGTTGAGTTCCAAGCAATTTCTCCTCCTGGGAGACGTGCAGGTAAGACATAGTTAACTCCTGGAGCAGTTTAATCAGATACACCTGGTCAATGATTTGGCAAGAGAAATGGTGTGGTCATTTTATGCACTGCAGCCAGCATTGTGGCAGGCCATTTAAGCACTGCTAGACTAGCAGTCAGAGGCAAGCTGTGGGAAAAATATGCAGGCTTTGTTTGGGGCCTTCAGCTTTGGAAAGGCTGTGAAAATAACTCTGGAAAGTTTGCTTAAAGCAGAATGCAGATTCATGAAATTGTACATTGTTTGTGAGAGCTATAAAGAGAGTGTTTATTGGAGAGACACCCAGAGAGAAAAGTGTTTTGGTATGAAGCTAGAGAAAAGACACAGATAAACAGAAGAGTGGAGCTGATAAGCAGACTGCAGAAGAATAATGGAATATAAAGCAATGGCATGTTTGTTTGGCTTTCACTCCATCCAGCTTTACCATGTTTAGATTTATGGAAGCTCTGTTAATGAGGAGCAACCTGTATAACATTTGAATCACTGGAGAAGCAATGAGCGCTTATGCTGAAGCTGCTGCAGCCTTTCCATCGACTTTAAAAGACATAAAAGTTATGCCAATTATCCTCTAGAACTATTGATGAAACTGGACTGTTCTGGGAGAGAATGCCAAAGCGCACCTTTATATTGCGCAAACAGAAGCAAACAACAAAGATTCAAAGCTGCCAAAGACCATTAACCCTTCTTCTGGGCAGAAATACCACTGGCTATTTCAAAATAAAATCATTGCTGGGGTACCATTGCAAAACTCCAAGAGCCTTGAAAGGGATTCCAAAATTGAGTTTACCTGTGATTTGGCAATTTAATCGGAAATCTTGGATCACGGTGGACATTTATGAAATTTGGTTTACCGAACATTTTTGTCCATCCCTACAACGCTAAAAGAACATTAAAAAAATAAACCAAAATCACTATTATTGATTGATAATGCTCCAAGCCATCCTACCCACTTGTCTGATTAAGACTGTTACATCCCAGTTGAAGTAGTTTTTTCTGCCAACACTAGTTCTTTAATCCAGCCAAACGATCAGAGAGTCATTGCAACCTTTAAATCGTTTTATCTTCGCTGCACATTCAGTCAACTTATTGACAATACAGATGGCCAAAATAAAGAATCCACGATGGAAATTCGGAAAAATTAAAATATCATGAAGGCAGTAAGTAACATCGATCTATCATGGAAAGGAGTGACAGATCAAAGTACGAAAGGAGTGTGGAGGAAAATATGGCTGGAGCTATCCGGGGATTTGGAACTCATTGCCACCATTGTTGACCAAATTTTTGACCTGGTCAATACGGCAGGACAGGGAGATGCTGATACCCAGAATATTGAGGAGTTTCTGCAAGCTTCTGTTGAGAGCTTTATCAACAACCATGGTTGTAGGAGCTTAAATAAATCTGGGGGGGGATAAGGTTTAAAATGAAAGAAAAAACTTTGGCCCTGAGTCATGCAGTTCAACTCTACTCCCAGGACAGGCAGCAGGGGTGGATCTACCGCCAGTGCAATGCACCGGGGCCCTGCTCGGGGTGGTGTAGTGCTGCCCCTCAAAAACATATTTTAAATGTATTTGTTTAAATTCCCAATGTTCCTGGGCTCCACCCACCCACATTAAAAATTATATATATTGACATATAATATATTATATGTCTATATGCCAACTTATTATGTATATATATATATATATATATATATATATATATATATATATATATATAAATGGGTCAAAGCTGTCATGGAAAAGACATACTGCTCTGTAGGATTAGCCCGTACGTGACTGGCTTGACGGGTGGCTGGTTGGTCGAGGCCTGGGTTTAGCGATAAGCACCGAAGGCCTGTAAAGTAGAGGGGGGGGGGGAGGCTCGCTAGTTAGAGGGGGAGAACCGCTCATTATGTGGCAAACAGCATTGCCAGGCTTCAAATGTTATTGCTGTCATTTTTCACGGGCAAGTCGCTAGTCAAGAAATAACAGATTGCAATGTATTTTACAACTAAATCAAACAAGAGAGAATCTTGATAACTTACTATTACAGTTGTCTTACCTTCTCATGGCTCCCCTGCTTTCTCCTCCTCTAGCAATTCCTTATTTTCACCCCAAATCATACGTTCTGCTAATTAGCTAATCAGGGTAATTAAACAAAACATCCTGAGATGTTTCCCATGATTCCACTGCTTTTCTCTATTAGGAGAAACTGTCTCACCCATAACAGACTGTGATTATGGCGGCAGAGAGAGTTTTCTAGGTGAGGAGACATCAGGGAAAACATGACACAGTGTAAGACAACTGAAAAGTATGGGCCATATTCTAATTGCTGCCCGCAAATGCCTCAAACTCATACATTTGGCTGTGGGTATTTTTAAAAATCAACAGCCTTATTAAATTGCGATTTGGTACATTTTAAAGGGCTCTATTTAAGCACACAGCATATTTTTTTACAGAAGTTTTTAGTTAGTGAACTTCTATCCAAAAGCAAGGTCTTCACTAACTAAAAATTTCTGTAAAAATAATATGCTATGTGCTTAAATAGAGGCCTTTACAAATTGCGGAATCGCAATTTAATAAGGCTGTAAATGTTTAGATGTATTTTTTTAACTCCAGCTCGCAAATTCCGACCTCAAGGGTAAAATTCGTAAACCAGCCTTTTTAAGTCTGATTTCAGGTGGGCAGGATCATTTAATCTGACGATATTTAGGCAAGTCCGTAGTTTACTTTTTAGACACAGCCAATAGTTAATGAGACCGTCATCATGATGTCAGTAAAACACGGAAGTGCTTATATAGAGCCCTATTCAATTGGCCGAATCGCAATTTAATAAGGCTGATAATCTGCAGTCGGGAGCTAAGAATTAATTAGTGCCAATAAATAATGGCTTGCAATCCAGCAATCTATAAAATGCATTAGATCATCTGGTCTAGTCTATGTGGGTTTCATGATATGTATTAAGCCCTTGAGTATCGGGATCAATATTACTCAGAAATAACATTTAAAATAAATATTTTTTTATTGCATATTTCTAAGTGAGAAAAAAAATGTCTGCTGAAAAAACGTAAACACGCCGAAAACGAGGCCAAAGGACGTAAAACCAACGCGAAGGACGTAAAAACGAGCCCTAAGCAGTAACACATAACGCAAGCCAGTAACATTTAACCCATGCCAGTAACACTTAATCCAGGCCAGTAACATTTAACCCAAGCCAGTAACACTTAACCCAAGGCAGTAACACTTCTTGCAAGCCAGTAACATTTAACCCAAGTCAGTAACAGTTAACCCAAGGCAATAACACTTCTCACAAGCCAGTAACATTTAACCCAAGCCAGTAACACTCATTGAGAGGCCCCTAAACTACACAGGGGGGACAGGCTTGCATTGAGCGCCGAAGGGGGGTCTCGCAATGAGCGCAGAAGGTGCTCAAGCTTTAGGCCTATAAAGCACACAGGGGGAAAGGCTTGCAAAGCAGGAAAGTTTTGGCTCGCAATGAGCGCCAAAGGCGCTCATTGCGAGCCACGCAATGATCGCCAAAGTAGCTGAGAGGGGCCATAGCCTCGCATTGTGTGGCAAACAGCATTGCCAGGCTTACAATTTTATTCCCATCATTTTTGACAGGTAAGTTACTAGTTAGAACATAATGAAAGGAAACAATTATCTTTATAATACAGCTTTCAAACACAGCAGACGTTATATATGTATGAGCTGACTAACCCACGCACAACACTGTTTCGCCCATGTGGAGCTCATAAGTGTGGGGCTGTTGCAAAAATAGTCCGAAAAAATTGTGTAATGGTTAAAAATGCTCTTTCAAATGGATAATATAATATTTGCCAGCCTCCCTCGGTCATGCCACTTTAATGCCACTTTATAGGTCCAACTATACCAATTAGCACCTGCTTCACTATATAAATGTATTTATACTGTACTTGGAATTTACTGTTCTAGGCAAGATAGCACCTGATGCCAGCATGTAGTTAACATTACATATTTTTGCATATATTATTAAATTAAACCCCAGGTAAGTGCAGCAATGCTCTGGTTCCATTGTACAGCAAATCATTACCGAGTTTCTGACAAGAGTGACATGAATTATATTGTAAACCTACAGGAGTCCCAGCATATAAAGAAGGTGAATTCATAACAGAATGAATACAGTGCTTTTTTTATTGTGCATTAATTTTCATTAATGTCTACAGCACTTTATACACTGATTACAAATTGAATACAAGCACAAATGAGAGAAGGAACTTACAGTATATTGCACAGATTATAAATTTACACACTGTGTATGTAGATTTTTTTTTATTTCAATTAGTGTCAAAATAATTTATTTTTGTGACATAACATTCTTGTTCATGTGACAATCTGCATTAGATAAAATATCCATCCATCTGCTTATTCTATCATCCTAAAAAATATGTTTTTTTAATAATCTTTAGGATGCCTTCACGCTCATTCTAGGCATGCTTGAACTGCTCTTATGTGTTTATTTCTATCAATTCCACTAGTGTTCTTGTTGTTCAGTCCTTCAGTCATATCTGACTCTCAGTGACCATATGGACTTAGCAAGTCACAAACAGCTAGCTGTGTTTCTGGTTGTGCATATCAATACGGTTTCCATGGCAAAGATGCAGCAGTGGGTTTCCAGTTCCTTCTCCCGAGGACCGTAATTTATCTAACCTTTCTGCTATGACCTGCCCATTTTGGATAACCCTACATGAGGTACACAAGCCCCTTTACATCGACAAGGTAGAGATCCAGAAGAGGTCCACTTATGTACTACCCTTTATTTACTACATTACCACCAGATCTTGCACCCTAGAAACTTTAATGGACCACTACTAGGTGGGAAATTCATCAATGAAGAATAAACAGTCTGGTCCGATCATGCAGAAAAGTGTTATATTGTACTGTGTACATGGAGACCTTTCACAGCTATCATTGCTATTGGAGATATCTATCCAATTCTACATTACAGAGAATAATATAGCCAAAATGACGTATTACACTCACATCTTGTGAACGTAGAAGCAGTAATATCTCAAGGTTATGTTGGTCTGTATTTGGGAACATCTTGCTCCCAACACATTCTTTTGGTTAATAGATAAAATTATCTTTCAGCACAAAAATCACACAGTATGTCTGTAAAATGTTCATGGGGAATAATAAAATGAAGGCTAGCTTAACAACATGGTATACTAAATACAAAATGGTAGAAAACATCCAACATGGCAGAATTTTTCATTATCATTTTCCTCCCTCTTGGATAATAAGATCCAACAATTACATCATACATAATGTCAAGCTATAATTACAAAATTGTTCATCCACCAGAGCACATCCCCATCCTCAGCTAACAGGTGGTCTAGCGACATTCTATTATGAAGTGTAACTATGCATATTAGCAACAACCCAGAGTTTGCACAATAAATTTTCCTCTCTCCCTAGTTACTCTTACCTATCAGATACTAGTAGATTCTATATCTTAGCAGGTTGACCGAACAAGGTGCACTAAGTGTTGGAGGCTAAGGGACAGGATAGGGGGAAATAGGCCTAGAACAGAACAGAAACGTGAAAAATATATACACCCTCCACACAAACACAATCTCACACATCACACAAAGTCAGGCCCCTAGAATGCACAATCTTCAGTCAATGTCATCAAATTCTAGTCCAGAATTTGCTGGGCTTGGTCTAACTTTAACTTTTTTACATCCTAATGTCCTCACAGGAGCTTTAAGATCCGAATCAGATTTCCTAGGCATGGAATAAGGAGTTTGTTACTTACTCTCACAGATCTTGCCAGCAGTTTCTCAATGCACATTCACATTATCAGGTCAACAAACCAGATTTTGGACCTGTATCTGGGCGTGTATCACTTTTGAAACCAGACATTAATTTATTCCCCTTTTCTTGGGCGCTGAACCACAACAAAACTTCTGTCTGGGCTCTGTCTTTCCTTCAGCATTTAAACATTGGATCAGATCTTCCATATGTCATTACCTTTTGTCATCGGGATAGACACTTTGTGGAGACTTCACTTTCCCACACAATCAGGGCCCTCTGCCTAGGCTTCACTCTATTTTCCTCTTTGACTTTCTTGTCAAGACACCATGGCACAGTAATATTCTAATTGTCTTCTACTTCTGGGCACAGGCATAGTGTGATAAAAATAAAAAAACTACTCAATATTATGTGCCCCCTCCTTTTTCTGTCTCAGATGCATACTATTTTTCAGTATGAACCATTATTATAAGGACTTTTGTTTAATAATAATATTAATAACTTAGTTAATACACTTGGGGTAATAGAAGCTGGTTACCAACATGGTCAAATCTAATTTATACTTGTTACAGTTCAATGGTGTGTAAAGGTGATTACAACATATTATGTATATATATATATTTATATATATATATATATATATATATATATATATACAGTGAGGGAAAAAAGTATTTGATCCCCGGCTGATTTTGAATGTCCACTGACAAAGAAATGATCAGTCTATAATGTTAATGGTCGGTGTATTTTAACAGTGAGAGACAGAATAAAAACAAAAAACAAGAAAAACGCATGTAAAAAAAGTTATAAATTGATTTTCAGGCCAATGAGTGAAATAAGTATTTGACCCCTTCGACTTAGTACTTGGTGGCAAAATCCTTGTTAGCAATCAGAGGTCAGACGTTTCTTGTAGTTGGCCACCAGGTTTGCGCACATCTCAGGAGGGATTTTGTCCCAATCCTCTTTGCAGGTCCTCTCCAAGGCCCTCATTCAATTGTGATTTGGCCAATTGAATAGGGCTCTAAATAAGCACATAGCATTTTTTTTTTTAAAGAAGTTTTTATTTAGTAAAAACCTTGCTTTTGGATAGATGCTTGGTAACTAAAAACTTCTTTAAAAAAAAATATGCTATGTGCTTATTTAGACCCTTTTCAATTGGCCAAATCACAATTGAATGAGGGCCCAAGTCATTAAGATTTCGAGGCTGATGTTTGGCAACTCGAACCTTCAGCACCCTCCACATATTTTCTATGGAATTAAGGTCTGGAAACTGGCTAGGCCACTCCAGAACCTTAAGGTGCTTCTTCTTGAGCCACTCCTTTGTTGCCTTGGCTGTGTGTTTTGGGTCATTGTCATGCTGGAATACCCATCCATGACCCATTTTCAATGCCCTGGCTGAGGGAAGGAGGTTCTCACCCAAGGTTTGATGGTACATGGCCCTGTCTATTGTCCCTTTGATGCGGTGCAGTTGTCCTGTCCCCTTAGCAGAAAAACACCCCGAAAGCATAATCTTTCCACCTTCATGTTTGACGGTGGGGATGGTGTTCTTGGGGTTATAGGCAGCATTCCTGCTCCTTCAAACACAGCAAATTGAGTTGATGCCAAAGAGCTTGATTTTGGTCTCATCTGACCACAACATTTTCACCCAGTTCTCCTCTGAAGCATTCAGATGTTCATTGGCAAACTTCAGACGGGCCTGTACATGTGCTTTCTTGAACAGGGGGACCTTGTGGGTTCTGCAGGATTTCAGTGCTTCACAGTGTAGTATGTTATCAATTGTTTTCTTGGTGACTATGGTCCCAGCTGCCTTGAGATCATTAACAAAATCCTCCCGTGTAGTTCTGGGTTGATTCCTCATGTTCTCATGATCATTGAAACTCCACAAGATCTTGCATTGAGCACCAGACCGAGGGAGGCTGACAGTTATTTTGTGTTTCTTCCATTTACAAATAATCCCACAACTGTTGTCACCTTCTCAACAAGCTGCTTGGCGATGGTCTTGTAGCCCATTCCAGCCTTGTGTAGGTCTACAATCTTGTCCCTGACATCCTTGGACAGCTCTTTGCTCTTGGCCATGGTGGAGAGTTTGGAATTTGATTGATTGCTTCTGTGGACAGGTGTCTTTTATACAGGTGCCATAGGTGAAGAGAGTGCTCCTAATCTCAGCTCAATACCTGTATAAAAGACACCCGGGAGCCAGAAATCTTGCTCATTGATAGGGGATCAAATACTTATTTCACCCACTGACCTGCAAATCAATTTATAGCTTTTTTGACAAGCGTTTTTACTGGGGTTTTTTTGTTTGTTTTTTTGTTATTCTGTCTCTCACTGTTAAAATACACCTACCATTAAAATTATAGACTAGTCATTTCTTTCAGTGGACAAACGTTCAAAATCAGCAGGGGATCAAATACTTTTTCCCCTCACTGTATATATATATATATATATATATATATATATTGCAATAAACTTTCAAATGAATAATTGGCATCACGCATTAAGCAAATAACACCTGTAAATAAAAAAATTATCGCAAAATTTAAAAATGTCATGTTAGTACACTTAAACTAGACAGGTGTCTTTTGCTAAGACAATATTGTTCATGTGTTCATGTCTTTGTCTTTTTAAAAGAAACTCATTGACCATATGTTTAAAAAGAAAGTTCATAAAAAGCATTCTTTAATTGCTATAATTTATTTTTGGCATGTTGTAATCAGGTTCTTCTACAACAAATCTATTAAAACATTGTCAGCCTTATTAATTTGCGATTTGGTAAATTTAAAAGGGCTCTATTTAAGCACGCAGCATATTTTATTTACAGAAGTTTTTAGTTAGTGAACTTCTATCCAAAAGCAAGGTCTTCACTAACTAAAAATTCTGTAAAAAAATATGCTGTGTGCTTAAATAGAGCGCTTTTAAATTTACCGAATTGCAATTTTTATAAGGCTGGGTGTGTTTAATTATCAGCAAATGTATTTTAATTCATACAGACTGAGCTGCTGACCTTGAATCACTGTGCAGGACGGGTGATCTCTACGACTCTCTACGGCTGCAGACTCTCTCTTTCTAAGTGAATTAGCTATTTAGACCTTCACATGTTTAAATCAGCTTACCTACATTTATATAAAAGATTATTTAATGTACAAAAACACTCCTCTATATTACTGAATACAGTGAGCCGTCCCTCGCCCTTAGTCAATTAACTAAACAAAAAATGACAGTCTATTTATCAAGGTGTTTAGTCGGGGTGAAACTTTAAACCAATATCAGCATTGATCATTATCATAATCCATAATTGCAGCAGCATAAAAACGTCAACATACAAAGAGAATAACGAACACTTTGGACCAATAAAATGAAAAGGGGCAAATACTATATGGATCAAACATGTATTATCATATGTCCATATGATTGACAGCATGCAGATATGGTCTTATAACGTCTGTCCAGGAGGGGCCAAATCCTAAATAGAGGAGCGTACCACAGTTTATTAAACAAACTGTCAGTCAAAGGAAACATAATGTGTATAAAAGTTTCACTTTATTGTATTTGTTCACTTATGGAAAAATCAAAACAGGATCCACATAAAATAAACATGGCAAAACTCAAACATAAATTGCAACATACTAACATAGGAAATAAAACATTACGAATAAAGAATATATATATATATATATATATATATATATATATATAATGTATTTTTAATTAAATATAACACAATCGTGAAGCAGTCACAAGATAGCAAGTATCGGATGTTGATATGTCATTAGGAAACCAGCAGCTCAACTGAACTATGTGGGTCATCTAGTGATACATCAAGCTACGTTGCTATTCAATTGCCTTTCGTTTGTGTGCTCCGATCGGGTTACGTGCTGCGCACTACTTTGCCTTACTTTCCTCATATTCGCAAGTTACTTCCCTCAAAGCCTTTGATATTTCACGTCCGCAAGATTTGCGGCGGCAAAAAATACTGATCCGCTATTCAATTGCTCTGATTTCCCCTCCGTCAAGCCCGTAAATGGTTAAAAGTGAACCACAGGTTACTTGTGCCAAGGAGGTGTCGCAAAAAGGTTACTTACAAATCGTAGCAGTTCATAAGCAAATAAAAAAGCCATCCTGTACTTTTATTGCAAATTGGCATAAATAAATACTTTTTCATGTTTAATTTTTGTCATAAAGTCCCACAGGGTTCAACCTCCAAGCCTGCATGACTTTGGAATCCAACCACCATATTTCATTGAATTCCACAGGCTTGATTAACGAGTTACGGGCTTGGAGGTCAATCTAGCCCGTAGGACTTAGGACGGAAATTAAACATGAAATAAAGTATTGTATTTTGGCGATGTGCAATCTTGAGAATGCTGTGCTTTTAATCCTAATGTCACCCATTGTGTCCCCCATCATTTACAGTGCTGTATTGAATTTATATTTGCATTTACTTGTATTTTCTTAGAGTTTGCGGGCTTGAAACACGAGTTACGGGATTGCAACAAATGCTTACTGCCGATAGCATGGTTTGCAATTAGCGGAAAAAGGGACTAAATTGCGGGTCCGGCCAATTGAATAGCAGCGTAAGTGTAGAGCAAAGGTGTAACTCGATCGCAGGAAATCGTTGATTTGCGATCGAGTTACATCCCGCAATTGAAAGAGGTTCTAATTGTAATATTATTACATTTCCATCGGATTTATGAACTGTTGTTTAGTATATACAGTGCCTTGCAAAAGTATTCACCCCCCTTGACTTTTTACGTATTTTGTTACATTACAGCCTTAAGTTCAATGTTTTGTTAATCTGAATTTTATGTTATGGATCAGAACACAATAGTCTAAGTTGGTGAAGTGAAATGAGAAAAATATATACATAAAATTATTTTTTAGAAATAGAAAACAGAAAATTGGCATGTGCGTATGTATTCACCCCCTTTGTTATGAAGCCCATAAAAAGCTCTGGTGCAACCAATTACCTTCAGAAGTCACATAATTAGTAAAATGATGTCCACCTGTGTGCAATCAAAGTGTCACATGATCTGTCATTACATATACACCCCTTTTTTGAAAGGCCCCCAGAGGCTACAACACCTAAGGAAGAGGCACCATTAACCAAACACTGCCATGAAGAACAAGGAACTCTCCAAACAAGTAAGGGACAACGTTGTTGAGAAGTATAAGTCAGGGTTAGGTTATAAAAAAAAATATCCAAATCTTTGATGATCCCCAGGAGCACCATCAAATGTATCATAACCAAATTACAAAGAACATGGCACAACAGCAAACCTGCCAAGAGACGGCCGCCCACGAAAACTCACCGGGCAAGGAGGGCATTAATCAGAGAGGCGGCACAGAGACCTAAGGTAACCCTGGAGGAGCTGCAGAGTTTCACAGCAGAGACTGGAGTATCTGTACATAGGGCGACAATAAGCCGTACACTCAATAGAGTTGGGCTTTATGGCAGAGTCGCCAGAAGAAAGCCATTACTTTCAGCAAAAAACAAAATGGCACATTTTGAGTTTGCGAAAAAGGCATATAGGAGACTCCCAAAATGTATGGAGAAGGTGCTCTGGTCTGATGTGACTAAAATTTAACTTTTCGTCCATCAAAGAAAACGCTATGTCTGGCGCAAACCCAACACATCACATCACCCAAAGAACACCATCCCCACAGTGAAACATGGTGGTGGCAGCATTATGCTGTGTTGGGTTTTTTTTCCAGCAAATTCTTGAGCAAAACCTGTACCACTCTGGTCGTGATTTGAGGCTAGGACGGAGGTTCACCTTTCAGCAGGACAATGACCCCAAACGCACTGCTAAAGCAACACTTGAGTGGTTTAAGGGGAAACATGTAAATGTGTTGGAATGGCCTAGTCACAGCCCAGACCTCAATCCAATAGAAAATCTGTGGTCAGATTTAAAGATTGCTGTTCACAAGCACAAACCATCCAACTTGAAGGAGCTGGAGCAGTTTTGCAAGGAGGAATGGGCAAAAATCCCAGTGGTAAGATGTGGCAAGCTCATAGAGACTTATCCAAAGCGACTTGAGGCTGTGATTGCCGTAAAAGGCGGCTCTACAAAGTATTGACTTTAGGGGGGTGAATAGTTATGCACATTGACTTTTTCTGTTATTTTGTCCTATTTCTTGTTTGCTTCACAATAAAAAAAAAAAAAAACATCTTCAAAGTTGTGGGCATGTTCTGTAAACTAAATGATGCAAATCCTCAAACAATCCATGTTAATTCCAGGTTGTGAGGCAACAAAACACAAAAAATGCCAGGTGAATACTTTTGCAAGGTACTGTATATCTATTGTTCAGTTGAGCTGCTGGTTTCCTAATGGCATATCAACATCCAATACTTGCTATCTTGTGACTGCTTCACAATTGTGTTATATTTCATCAAACATAAATGTATATTTACACAATCTAACTTTCTGATTTATATTTCTCTCTTTTTCTGTTACTATAGAGCAATTCAAAACAGTTAATTTATGCCTCAAATGTGCAACTATTGGTTAATTACCAATAAGTACACACACCCATTTGTGCTATAAAAACCCATAGAAGCCATAGTTCTGTTTAGTTTACTTTCTGCCTTTGATAAAGCTCAATGAAAGGCGAAACTGATTAGGGAACCTCACAAGTGTTTTTGCTTATTAAGGGGAATCAAAAGTGGGAGCACATAGCCTGAAAAAAAAACAGCCTAAGGGACGTTTCACCGCTGATATGGCTTTGTCAAATGCTTTGGCTATAACTATAAATAATAATAAGAACTTTATTAATTGGATAATATTTGTAAAAAATCCTACAGAAAACGGACATTGACGTTTGCCATTTTGAGCTGTCAGTCAGCCTTTCTGAACTACCCATGAAACAAGATTCCTGTCACTGTTAAAGGACCACTGCAGTTCAGAACAATGGCTTGTTCATCAAGTATTACAAAATTAACAATTTTACAGATTTTTTTGTTTTTTTTAAATCTGAATTTTTTAAGGCTCTGTTTATGTCTATATGAATCTATTTTGTATTTATTACATCACTTGAATCATGAGGCAGTGTGTTTTAGTGAGTATTGGGAAACGAGGGAAAAAAGAGCCTTTGTTAAAATAATTGGTAAGATTGAAATTGACACCACATCCCTTCCCCCTCAATGCTTCAAGAAATGTAACCATGTCTACCAGACATGTAAAAACAACTTCCATCTATGTATCATGGATTCCACCAGAGGCATCAATATTAATTTTTAATGGGTACGAATACATTCAGGGAACCAAGAGGTAACACCACCCGGAAGCCAAGCAGAGTTGGGCTTGGTCAGTACTTGGATGGGAGACCACTTAGAAATACCAGGAGCTGTATGCTGTGGCCCACTGTTAAAAGAACTGGCAACCTACTCCTGTATCTCTGCCATGAATACCAAGTGGATCAGCATGGCCATGGAGATAAAGATGTGCCTGGTGTGTTACAGTCCATGAGGTCATGTAAAGTCAGAAACAACTAAAAAAACTTTAAAACAAATATTTTTTTTTGTCATATCTCAGGGCCTTATTAGTAATTAATGTCAATAATCCCTTATTAACAAAGAGAAGAATCTTATTTTGTGGGTAGATCAGAAAGGCTAAATGATAGCCCAAAGTGGCAAATTTCAGTGTATGTTTACTGTATGAAATTGTATTTTGTTAACATACAACTGATAAAGTACCTATGGTTTTTGACCTCCCTGTATCACTTTAATGTAAATTCTTGTCAGCTTTCTTGAGACTTTTGCTAGTGTAGCATAATACAGGTTTTCTCATTGTATAAGGACGTATATTCTGTAAAGCACCAATGCAGTCCTTTATGTAAGGTATACTCTTGAGAAATCTCTCAAGAATTAAAAAAATACACCCTTTTCGATTACCTTTTATATGCAACTATGATGCTTTCTGCTGATCAGCTTCTTTAGTTGGGAGAAGATTGAATGAAGAGGAAGCAATAGTACTTTGACAGCTAAAACATCCAGTGCTTTCAAACCAGACTATATCTATTTGAACAGGATTATAAGTAGGAGTCAACATGGATTTATGAGGGATAGGTCATGTAAAACAAATCTAATTAGTTTCTATGAGGAGGTTAGTAGGAACCTGGATTAAGGCAATAATTTTGCAAAGGCTTTTGATACAGTGCCACATGGGAGACTATTGTGCAAACTAAGAGATAAAGGAATTGCAATAAATATCTGCTCATGGATTGAGAGCTGGCTAAAAGACAGGAAGCAAAGGGTTGTTGTAAATGGAACATACTCCAATTGGACTAATGTGGTAAGTGGGGTTCCTCAGGGTTCAGCATTAGGTCCTCTCCTTTTTAACATATTTATTAATGACTTAGAGGTAGGATTGGAGTGTGGCGTCTCCATTTTCGCTGATGACACGATGTTGTGCAAGGTAATTAAATCAGATAATTAAGTGCTTTCCCTCCGAAGGGATTTACATAAAATTGAGGAATGGGCATCTAAATGGCAGATGAGATTTAATACGAATAAATGTAAAATTATGCATCTGGGAAGGAAAAATAGCCATGCAATTTTGTAATCTTAATGGAGCAAATCTAATATCAGATATTGAAAGGGATTTGGGAGTGCTTGTGGACAACCACCTAGGTAACAGTGCTCAAAGCCAAGCAGCAGCTGCAAAGACAAATAAAATATTAGCATGTATTAAGAAGGGTATAGAAGCAAGGGAAGAAAATATAATTCTGCCACTTTACAAATCTCTAGTACGCCCTCATTTGGAATATTGAGTACAATTTTGGGCACCACTTCATAAAAAAGGACATTTTAGAGCTGGAAAAGGTACAGAGGAGGGCAACAAAACTAATAAGGGGAATGGAGGGGCTAAGTTATGAAGAAAGACTAACCAAATTAAACTTATTTTCTCTAGAAAAAAAGTCTTCTAAGAGGAGATATGATTACCTTATATAAATACATCCAGGGTAAGTATAAAGATTTGTCAAGGGAGCTTTTTGTGCCAAAAGTTTTCAACTGACAAGATGACATCCCTTGAGGTTAGAAGTAAAAAGATTCCACCTTAAAGAAAGAAAAGGGTTCTTCACAGTAAGGGTGGTTAATCTGTGGAATTATCTACCAGAGGAGGTCGTGACAGCGGATTTGATAGATAACTTTAAAAGGGGACTGGATTTATTTCTAATTAAAAAGGGAATTCAGGGTTATCATGGATAATTAGAGAGACGGTATTGATCCAGGGAGAAATCCGATCGCCAGTATCTGGGGTCAGGAAGGTTTATTTTTTTTTCCTTTGAATCGATTGGCTAAGTCTCACTTGGGTTTTGTTTCGGTTTGCCTTCCTCTGGATTAATTAATAATTAAAAATAAAACAATTGATTAATAATTAATTAACAACTAATTCATATTTAATCTGCATATTGCAGATCAGAGGAGATCTTAAAAGGTTGAACTTGATGGACTGAAAATCTTTTTTCAGTCTTAATTACTATGTAACTCCTAAAGAGCTCATTATAAGGGCACAGCCTCCTGAGAAAAAGTAGTAGACATCATAAGACCCTATAGACAGCATTTGACTACAGTGGTAGTGAGGGGAGACCTATCCAATTCCTATGTTATGATCCAGTTCATTAGAAGATCTTTCCATATGAGATTAAATTCAGATTCTTTATTTGGAAGGTTCCTGGGCATTACTAGGTATATAATATCCCTGTGTATTCACATTTATGTACTTTGTTTTATTAAGAAGTGCTTATAAGATATGCTTTTGCTGCCTAAAATTAAACAAAATTAGTCCCTGTATGGGTCTGCCCTCTGCAGCTCATGAAAACACAGACTCTGTTGTACTTGCTGTGCGTGTCTAATACTAGCCAATCAGGGACCAACTCTCATCAACGTGCAGTTGAGACATGCTCCCTGATAGGCTAGGACACTACACTGCACATCCAGCCCTAGAGTCTGTGTCTGCATACGCTGCAGGGGGCTGATCCATACAGGGACTATTTGTTTGATTTTAGGCAGTAAACACAGAGCTTATAAGCACATGTCAGTACATAGACCTCCATGTCTCTTTAATGAGAAAACACTCACCACAGTGTATAAAATGACACTTTTTGTATAGTATCCTCATGAGAGTTATGTATATAAAGATGCAATTAAGTAACACAGTGGGCCAGATATACTAAAGGGTAAAGCGTTGGAGAAACTGTTCATATCTTCTCCTATGGTGTACATGTATTAAGGGACCACGTCTCAGCAAACATGCTGCAACATGTTGCTGAGACATGGTCCATGACAGGCTAAGACACTATACAGCACATACAGCCCTATAGAGTCTGTATCTTCATACGCTGCAGTGGTCAGACCCATACAGAAACTATTCAACTATTTTGATTTGATTTTAGACAGTAAAAACAGAGTGTATAATCACTTCATAATAAAATAAAGAACATAAAAGTAAATAGATACACCGGGATATTATATACTGAGTCAAAAACGCCAAGACTTTACTCTTTAGTACACACGGCCCAGTAAATAATACACTACTGCAGTAGATATGAACAGTCTACACTAGAATAGCATTTTATAATAAGAACTGCTTACACCGATCTAGTCTAACAGTCTCAAGATGTTTGTTAAAATAGAAATAATAATAAAAAAAAGTTACAAAAATAATGAAAATAAAAATAATCATTGGTATTTAAAAATATTACATTTTTGTTTATTTTCAGAGTTTTTCCAACTGATTTTGAGTCAGACGATGGAAATACAAGGATCAGAAGTCCTGGGTAATGTTGTAGTTATGGTCCATCTCAAGTGTTGAAAATCAAGGTTTGGAATCTGATAAATAAATCACAGGGGTGTTGTCAGAGTGGACATCCCACATCACTGTCCAGACTTTATTATGACCCCATCCATGTGTTGCACTGTCCAAGCTGTACTCCGATATCCTCAAATCTTACTTCTTCTTCATGGCCCTCTTTCCTTCCCCTTTCTTGGGTTTTCCTTTCCCTCTCAGTTTTCTCAGACGTCTCATCTCTTCCTTAAAGTCCTCGTGTTCATCCCTGAAAGAGAAAAGACGTAGAATCAAAAAACATCTTTGTATGGATATTATTATTATTATTATACTTTATTTGTAATGCGTTGGGACATAACTATGATTTCAGTGAAAGAACACAAAATAAGATGAATAATAATTATAATAAATTACATAGGACAGGCCCAGAAATCCTGGTAAAAAGAGCCTCTCACTCATCCATCCTCATAATGGTTTTGATATCATCCTGCTACCCTCTGGAGATTACTTTTAATGGGATATGGAAGGTTCCTGGACGTTACTAGCTTAATAATATCCCTGTGTATCTATTTACTGTTATGTACTTTATGTTATCAAGAAGTTCTTATAAGCTCTGTTTCACTGCCTAAAATCAAGCAAATAGTCCCTGTATGGGTCTTCCCACTGCACCATATACTGACACAGACTGTGTAAGGCTGGATGCACAGTGTAGCGTCCTAGCCTATAAGGGACCAAGTCTCAGCAGCATGTTGCAGAATGTTGCTGTGAGATGGCTCCAAATAGGTTAGGACACTACACAGTCACTACTACAGACTCTGTATGACTAGATATGTATGCAGTGTCCTAGCCTCAGTAGCATTTTGCATTATCAGGGGATAGGCTGGAACACTACACTGTACTGTCAGCACTTCATGAGCTGCAGAGGGAAAACCCAATCAGGTAATATTTATTTGATTTTAAGCAGTAAAAAAAAAAAAGAGCTTATAAGCACTTTTTAATAAATTAAAATACAAAAAAATAAATAAATACACAGGTATATTACATACTTAGTAAAATCCAGAATTATTCCATATCCCTTTAAATATCCCTCCATATCACACACAACCTGCTCCTATAGAATTTACCTGTACAGGCCAAGATACCGCAGGTTCCTCATGAGATTGACATAAGTATTGTGCTGGGGATACCAGTCGTACACCTCTTTTCTTTTCGCTATCGGTTGCTCACTGAACAGCTTCACTACCTTCATGGACCGGTCATCTGTTGGCCTCACTACCTCTCCAAAGATCCTTGCGCTCAGACGGGACATCCGCAGGGCATAGCTGGACAGGGTGGACATTGTGGAGCTGATGGAAGCGTAAAAAACATGGTGAAAACATGCCTGCTTAACACATAAGAGAAGGAGAGAGATGGAGAGGAGAGATGGAGAGGAGAGATGGAGAGGAGAGATGGAGAGGAGAGATGGAGAGGAGAGATGGAGAGGAGAGATGGAGAGGAGAGATGGAGAGGAGAGATGGAGAGGAGAGATGGAGAGGAGAGATGGAGAGGAGAGATGGAGAGGAGAGATGGAGAGGAGAGATGGAGAGGAGAGATGGAGAGGAGAGATGGAGAGGAGAGATGGAGAGGAGAGATGGAGAGGAGAGATGGGGAGGAGAGATGGGGAGGAGAGATGGGGAGGAGAGATGGGGAGGAGAGATGGGGAGAGTACTCATTAAGGTTGGCAGTTATTGCTATTGTTTGGGCTGATTTCCCAACAGAGGGTACTCTGGTTAGATTGGTAGTATTGCTATTGAAAGCTCTGGCACTTAGCCTTGCCATGCTACATCTGGAACAGCTGAACACATCTCTGCATGCATTGTCACCTCAACAGAAACAAAAAAGTATTGGTTCCCTACAGAAAAATGCAGTAGTTAATGGGTCACTGTACCCGTTCAGCTTTCATAACTTTTACATAATAAATATCAATATAAATATGTTTTGAATTTATTGCTGTTATCTGTATATAAAAATAAAAAATATATATATATGATGGGTCCTTGGTACTTGTCGTTAATTGGTTTCAGAATGCATGATTAGTGCCAAACTCCCATAATGATAATGTAAATTAGTTTTAGAAAGCGAGACGAGTACCAAGGTAGCATGACGAGTGCCAGGTTTTTTTTGCCGATCCAGATGTGTTGAATATCAAAATAGACAAGTTTGGAGGGAGTTGAGTACAGTGGGACCACTGTATAAGGTTAAATAAAAAGTTGTTCTTTGGTGAAAAAACATATATGGAAAATAGCAAATTTTACATCATACTTAGGCTGCTGCACCACCCATCTCATACAAACTGTAGCAGAGTGTGCATATTTGCCTGCAGCTGCCTCCCTGACAATAAGAATATGGTGGCAAAGTATGGAAAAGATGGGAGCTCCAGCCAAAAGATCAGGGGAAAACAATCATTTTCAATAAGTTTTCCCACCAAAAATCAAAAAAAATGTTTTAATTACCATAAACAATTTATTGCTCATTACTACTTAAGATTTATGAAAGGTGAACCATTACAGTGGGCCTTAAATAATTTAAACCGTATCTATTTATTTTTTTATTTTTTAAAACTCTTTGCTCATTATCAAATTAGGTTATTCTGAAAATATAGTATTACCAAAAACAAAAAAAAATTAGTACATCTGGAATATCTTGCTATATAGCATATAATGAGATCTATCACAAACATAATTTTGATTCAATTACTAGTTTTGCCTTGGTTATCTTTGCAAGGCGAAGGAGACACATTGAATGAAGCCATGAAAACAAAAGACGTTGTTATGGAGAGGAAAGCTATCGCAAATCTGGACAACCTATTAAAAAGCAAAGATATTACATTAAACACAAAGGTCCGCATAGTTAGCACTATTGTATTCCCAGTAGTAACATGCGAGAGCTGGAACATAAAGAAATCTGAGCGATGTAGAATTGATGCCTTTGAATTGTGCTGTTGAAGAAAACTGCTTAGAGTCCCTTCGACTGCAAGAAGATACAATAAACCAATACTGCAGGAAATGAAAGCAAACTGTTCACTGGAAGGTTTGATCATGAGGTTGAAGCTCAAATATTTGACCATATCATGAAAAGACAGGACTCCCTAAAGAAGACTGATGCTGGGAAAGATTGAAGGCACACAAAGAAGGGGATGGGAGATGAACAGAGAGCTCAGAGGGAAAGTGGATGACCGATGTGCCTGGCATGCAGCGGTCCATAGGGTCACAGAGAGTTGGACACGACTGAATAACTAAACAGCAGCAATGTTCTCTGTACTGTGATGTTTTTCCAATGCAGAGAGAACCTTTAGGTGACATGAATTGTAATAACAGAACATACAGCAGCTAATTTTTTTTACATCCTCTCACAGACACTGTTGGGGATGTTTAATTTAATGCATGATCACCTATGATGCTCACAAGCTTGCAAAGTATAAAAGGAGTCGCTGCTAAATACACAGCTCGGATGATGACAGGCAGGTTTTATTTGTCACTAATATGCTGTAAGTTACAAGAGCGGATTGGGTCAGTATTAACCTAAACGTGCTATAAAGATGCAGACTCATGAGTTTTAATCTTAGGGATCAAGAACAGGTGCGGCGTTTAACGAGTATTTAAAGATGCAAAGCAAGATGTCATGTCAATAAAATAAAGGTCTGCGTAGATAAATAACCATCTGATTCTGTGACTTTATATGATTAAAAGAGAGTAATAGAAAACAACTGGGAAGGGCTGGGATCTAGTGCTAAAAAATACCTGCAGTTAGTCACCTGTAAAACAAGGGATTATGTTCAACCTCGATCCCCAAAAGGAAACTAATTGCTAGGGCTGTAGCTGCCCTCCCTCGTCACCCATTATAATAGTAATAGATTAAATTGCACCTCTGTGAGAGAGTAAATGCCCTAAGAGATGGTAACCAGGTTCCTGTAGTCTAAAAATAACTTTTTATAAATACTTACAAAGCAATAATGGAAATGCATGATATAACCTTTTTTTTTTTTAACATTACGGAGAGTATATATAATGAAAAGTGTTATATAGTACGGATCAAAGGAATGACGAATAATATGTTTTAGGACTTTAACTTATACCCATGCTGTGAGACATTTAGGAGGGCTTTAATGAAAAAAAAAAAAAAAAAAAAAAAAAAAGTAAAAAAAAGTAGTGCATTATTTAATTAAATAATCAGTATACAGGTGGTCCCCACGTTAAGGATTTGTATGCAACGCTGATCCCTGGTGAATAATAATAATCACATATTATAACTGTCAAACTGAGATTTGTCATCACGCTTGCGAGCCTCGCAAAGCGAGGCGAGCAGTTGAGGCATTGAAGCCTTCTGAAAAAGTCTTAAACTGGATGAAAACGAGGCTGAGCAAAGCCAGGCATGCGGTACTTAGAAGATACACAACGGCAAACACAGTAACACTTACACCAACAACGTCAGGCACGCAGGACTTTGAAAATAAAACAAACGGCAGTCAGCGCACCCCACATAAACAGTCAGCAGACACACAGAAGAGAAACACACAGGGAAGGGACAGGGGGGAGATGGTGGAAAGAGACACATGGCATTACCAAGCACAAAACTTGCAGGTTAACGAACCCTGCAATGAGCTTCCCGTACAGTAGGCGGGAGGAAAGGTTCGAAATGAGCGCTCCGTACAGTAGGCAGAAGGAAAGGTTTTCGAGATGACCGTGAAAGGTGCTCAGAGAAGCAAAAGCCTCACATTGTGTGGCAAACAGCATTGCCTGGCTTACAATTTTATGCCCCCAATTTTTTGATGGGCAATTTGATAGTAGTACTATAATAGGCTAAGATCCAGGAACTTGAAAAAGGGGTCCGTGACACCACATATGAGCCATTAGAGGACAGACGGCTTGGCTCCAGCCACTCCATTGTATTTATAATCTGCTCTGGCCCATTGTTAGCAAATTAAATTAATCCCATCTGCCATGTACCCTATCTAAGGTCTGGACCACTCAGACACAGAGATGACAGGATGTATATTAGAAGGTAGCCCCTATTGTTCTCAGGTGCCAGCTATCAAGGTACTGCTAGAGGGGTCATCTCCTGTAATTGTTTGCCACACCCTCTCATTGTTACACTGTGTACACCCCATCTGTATCTAGCCGCTATAAATATTGTTTGACTTTTCAAAATAAAAAACAGTTCACTTTTGAGGCATATAGAAATTGTATGTCTCTTATTTTGCTTCTGTTCTCCTGGATGGCTGCAGGGAGGTACTGAGACTCTGTAGGATTCTGCTGGAGTAGGATTGACTGTAACAAGTCTTATCAAGCCCCCTAAGAAGCAGATCTGGAGTCTCTTAGTAGCCTGGAAGTGCTGATTTCTAATGCAAGGATCCTGAGCGATACAGAAGCCAGATATCATGGTGCTTGTGCCAAGATTTCCAAGAACCCAACGGTCCTTGTGGGTAGTTAACCTGTAGTCTAACAGGTGGCCCTGGGCTTGTATAGCCCCTACTCTCGGATGGTCACGTGGTAATAATAATACAGTGTAATACTGTAATTATACTCCTGCACTGTAATAAGTTACATAAACTATTGTGCTCTGTCTTAATTCAAACAGAACATAAAAACAAACTCCTACAAAAGCCTTAGCAGCCCATTCTTAAGAATGAAACGTCTGTAAACCGCGGGCTTGCTGTGTATTTTTTGTGTGTGGGTTGTTCAGTCGTGTCCGACTCTCCGTGACCTCTTGGACCGTAACACACCAGGCACATCTTTATGTCCATGGTCATGCTGATCCACTTGGTTTTCATGGCAGAGACACTGGAGTGGGTTGCAATTTTCTTCTCCAGTTGGACCACAGCATACAACTCCTGGTATTCCTAGGTGGTCTCCCATCCACGTACTGACCAGGCCCAACCCTATATGGCTTCATGGAGGTGTGACCTCTTGAATTCCCTGACTGTAATTGAACCAGATCGCAGAAGGGAGAGCACCGAATCCTAACCACTGGACCACCAGGGAACCTGTGGTTATTATAAACTAAATGATGATGTGGTTGATGTAGTCTCTTAACTCATGCATAGTCTATCATATGCTATGCATTAAAGCTGTGTAATACAGCCAGCATATGCTATAAGGAACCATGTATAAAGTGGTATTGGAGTAAAGAATGAAACTGTAGTGTGCAGTAATTTGCATGTCACCCTCCAGCTTCCCGTCATGCATGGCACCAAACCTGTTCCTATAGTGCAGACACTAAATATGTTATGGTGGATAGAAAGGTGATGGAAAAACAGTCCACTGTAATCCATTAAGGAAATAAAATCCATTCTGAGTGTCTCACAAAGGCCCAAAGACCTGGTTTCCCACAAAGCTTTCAGTAAACAGTGTTTCCACTGCAGCTAAGGATTCTGGGTAGTAACAGGCAAATGATGTTAAAACATATCACCTTTTGCCTCAGGCCCAGTAACATGGGATCCCTTTATGACTATGGGCTCTGCTCTCAAGCAGTCTAAAGAACATACCCATGGATTACTGTACAGTGCCGGAACCCACTCATAGGCTGCTGCTTCGCCTTATAGTGGGCTAATCAGTGTGAGGTTGGTTCTGGCAACTGTGAAGTAAATCCAGCGAGACTATATGGGTTATGGTGAGTAGGAAAGCGATTGATAATGCAGTGATTCCTCATCCTCTCCTCAAGGACCCCCAGACCATAATTTAGGTTTTACAGTGTGTGTTGAAATCACAGGCTTCACTCAGTGTTAAATCTAAATCATGACCAGTCTGTGGGTACTTGAGGATTAGGTTGGGAATGACAAACTAAAATCATTAGCTACTTGAAGATGATATCTATCCCACTGGGCCTTATTATTATTTCCTTTATTTGTAACAAGCCAACATATTCTGTAGCACTATACCGGGGTAAGTTCAATTAAAAACAATATTAACAAAATGAAGAAAAGAATGGAGGGCCCTGTCTTTGATCTTAACAACATGTGTAGACAGTGCTTTCCATAAAGCACATAAGACTGAAAACTCGCAGACTTACAATCTAAAGTAACTGGGGCGTTTCCCGTTTTTTGTGCTCCAGCAATGGAGTGCAACAGCCAGTAGGTGTCGCAGTGGAGTGCAACAGCCAGTAGGTGTCGCAGTGGAGTGCAACAGCCAGTAGGTGTCGCAGTGGAGTGCAACAGCCAGTAGGTGTCGCAGTGGAGTGCAACAGCCAGTAGGTGTCGCAGTGGAGTGCAACAGCCAGTAGGTGTCGCAACGGCTGCTCACTCAGACTTTGTTCAATGTGTTCTTAGGGTTAGGAGTAGATGATAAGCTCTACACAGTAACATAGTGGTGCGCTGTGGGTACCACTATTACTATGTAAAACGTATAATCTGCCACTACCCTAACCCTAAATCTAACACGAACAGTAAAAGCAAATTGAACAAAGTCTTGGCAATCACCATTGAGCCACCTACTGTGCACTGCACGCGTGGATGTAACAGGAAAGATACAGTACTATACAGCTACTGGGATAAAATGGCTTGCAATCTTTTTTAATACAGAATGTCATAAAACCTGCAATATGGGTAATGTTTGCTTTACAGTAACTTGCCATATGTGCATGTGTGAAATGTCTGTTGCACAGCTGCGACCCTGGCATAGTGTCAATTTTTACTAACCCTAACCCCTATCCCTATATTTACTAACCCTAAGAAATTCACTGAAAAAGCGGACGCGCCACCTAGTGAGCGCGAGATTGTGGCCAGCCAAAAGGAAAGTTCCAACAGCCGTCTACAAAGGGGTAGGCAAGTTCAATCTTTGAGAGCCACACACAGGCCTGGAGTGTCAATCAGCTATAGTCTCATCTGTAGGCCTGGATAGCAGGATTTCCTTTCTGTGCATAGGATGACTGAAGAAGTGATCACCTGTACACAGCAGAGATATCCTCAAATGCTGGCCTGTTTGTGGGTCTTCAGGATCGAATCTGCCCACCCCTGGGTTAAAGTGATAAAGCAAATGTGTTATAAATGTAAAACTATAGGTAATAAGTACATTATAAATAACCTTTTTTAATAAAATGCATTTTCCTACTGGAAACTAAGGGAAATTAGCAATGTTGAGTTTTCATTCTTCCTGATCTACTCACAGTCTGAGGTTCATGTATCTTGATGATAAGATATCAATGTCATTAATTAATCTAGTACTCGGTTAATAAAGTGATCAATGAAATACAGCAGCAGGCTGGCAGCACATGGGTTAATTGCAGTCTTTAGGGGGGTTAATGGTACATAGCAGCATTATTGCAACATAAAGGTTAATGACACACTCTTCAGCAGCTAAAAAGGTCACTTATAACACAACCCACCAGGTGCCTGCCATTCAGAGTGCTGCTAATGACATCTTACCTGTCTGACCTCTCTACAGACCCAAACAGACAGCCCGACCTGGAAGTGCTTCACACACTTCCGGGTCACATCAACCTCGCTGCGCATGTGTAAACAGCAATAGTGTGCGGCAGGATTCTGAGGGGGCGTGTCAGAATTACGTCATTGTACGGAAAGCATGCCGTAGTAGCGGGCAGGGCCATGTTTGTACGGAAAGATGAGACGAAAAGCAGAGCCAGTGCTGTACACAAAAAAATTGTCACTGAAACATAGAACATAACCCAGCACTTTGAAATAGTATCATCTGCATGTATGTGAAATACTACAGTGTATAGTCTGGATTTAGAATTTGGGTTTTAAACATTACAGTTTTTTGTATTATAATTCATCTATCTATATAGTGTAGAAAATACACATTTGGGACAGTGAGCCTTATGGATACCTGGACTGCAACATATTGTGCTTTTGTTCTCACTGGCTTTAATGTAAACCTGATAAGAAAACACATTATAGTAGGTCCTATCCTGTTTTGTGTGTGCCCCTTTTCGCCTACTCTTGGAACGTGCGTGATCTCCAAGAGCCATCTACTGCTATAAATTATCTAGTACACCCGGTAAGTGGTTAGGGGTTGAGGGCCAGAGGGTTAGGAAGTGAGGGTTAGGGGGTTGGGGTGTATACTACCTATTTGTCGCCACTAGATGGCGATGCAAGCGCGCCTGCATTCCTAGAGTTGGCGGCAGCCCGCTTCCACAAAGGCGCACACAAAACAGGATAGGTCCGTCTCCTAAACTTGAATTATTCAGCAGTTTTTGGAGTGACTCTGGTCTGGTCCAGCATCATCATGTAGGGCAGGCAGAATCAAATGGGAAGGCTGAAAAATGTTTGTAGTTTTTACATTTCTTATTTTGCTGATTTACTTTATCTAACTTACAGGGTAAAACTGCGCTTTAATGAATAACTCAATTATGGATTTAAACCAGACTGAAAAATACAGCTAATTAGGAATTGGGGGCATTTGGATGAATCTCACAAGGAACGTGGTACTCACAGACATCTCTGTATCTTCCTCAACAGGAGATACTGTCCAGTCCAATCTATTGTTCATGGTCAGTTTGTCCATTTTCAATCCTCTGCTTAAAATCCAAATTTATCCTTGTATTTATTTCCTATTAAATAAAATATAGAAAAAAAAAATCAAACAAAACAATATAAAGTAATTGGGACAGCTTCCATCCATCCTCAGTCATAGGGCACAGGCCTAAGTTGTGATCACAGCAGAAAGGCCATAGTCCAGGAGCCAGAGTGCCAAGTGGTTGATAACTGGTTTCTCTGGTGAATGAGGCCTCTTGGCCAAATGGTATTGGTCCATTCATGGCACCGCCCCATACTTTAATTTTAGTTTCTAATTACTCCCTTACACTATGTTATGCTTGGCACTGACAAACTTGTGTGTGGCAGTAGTTTGGGGGAGTATTTATGTGAAGAGTGTGTCTCCTGAAGTAATATGATGTCTGGTGCCATTTTGTTTAATAATGAGCCATGGCTAAACTTCTCTTGTTAAGGGAGTTAAACGCATTCACATTGTGCGAAATGATGCTGACCTGGTGGTTAACTGTGTGTAAATATTTACTCGTCATGGGCCTTGTGGCAATCCAGGGGTAGGGGCTAATACTGCCCAGGGCCACCTGCTATAGACTACAGGTTAACTACCAACAAGGACCGTTGGATTCTTGGAAACTCGGCACCAGCACCCAGGGTCTCTATATCAGGAATAAGCACTTCCAGGAGTCTCAGAAACCATCCTGTGGTAGTGACCAGGACAAGTAACTTGCAGGGTGGAGATGGGATCAGTATCGTGGCCACCAGGAGCAAATAAGAGAACATACCATTTCTATATGTCTCAGTAAACTGTTTTATTTTTGAAAAGTCAGCAATATTTGTAGCAGTTAGATACAGAGGGGGGTGTATACAAAACAACAATGAGAGGGTGTGACATATAATTACAGGAGATGACCACCCCATGGGGTCTAGCAGTACCTTGATGGGTGGCACCTGTGAACAATAGGGCTACCTCCTGTTTCATCCTAGCCATCCTGTCTAGCACATCAGAGATGTACTTAGCAATGGGATAAAGCAAATTACAATACAATGGAGTGGCTGGAGCCAAGCCGTCTGTCCTCTAATGGGCTAAGATCCAGGAACTGGAAAAGGGGTCCTTGACAGGCCCGTTTCAGGGGTGATCTGATTATGTGGATATGTGAAAGTCTACCTTAGGGTAAATATATTAAATTATCAACAAAGGTCTGCATAGTTAGAGCTATGGTAATCTCATTAGTAACATACGGATGTGAGAGCTGGACCATAAAGAAGGCTTACCGCTGGAGAATTGATGCCTTTAATTTGTGGTGTTGGAGAAAACGGCTTAAAGTCCCTTGGACTGCTAGAAGATCCAAACAATAATACGGGAAATTAAGCCAAACTGTTCACTGGAAGGTTTGATCATGAGGCTGAAGCACAACATTCTTGACCATATCATCAGAAGACAGGATTCCCTAGAGAATTCTATTAATGCTGGGAAAGGTTGAAGGCACATAGAGAAGGGGACGGCAGAGGAGGAGATGGATAGATGAGGTAATAGAATCAATGAACATGAACTTAATGGAGCTCAGAGGGACAGTGGCTCATAGATGTGCCTGGCGTGCTGCGGTCCATAGGGTCATGGAGAACCAGACACAACTGACAGACTAAACAACAACCTTAAGATAAAGTGATGTCATCTCTTCTGGTCCTTGTGAGATGGTGATGTTGGTCTAAGGCATGGAACAGGCGATACTGGTGATTGTTGAGGTCTCCAAGGAAGCTCTTATGGGATAATGTTCTCAACCAGATTGAAGATGGACAGTGAGGGAAAAGAAGGGGAAAACAAATCAAAAGACGTTTTTATAAACTGGCTAGTCAAACATACATTTCTTCCCCAATCTACACGGTCATACTTAATAGTAATATAAGATATAGCAAATCTTTCCTCAGACTCCTCTTATTAGCACCAGATGCCTTGCAGAATGTTGTGTATACCCAGTGTGACAGAGTTATTCAAGTTATTCACTTAATCCACAGACTCTGGAAAGCTCTCTTTCCCCAAGAGGACTGAAAGAGTTAACTTTCCTGAGCAGTTGATTAGATGCACCTGATCATAGAAGACTTAAGACTGCTGGGCAGAGTTTGGGTGGAGCTGCTAATTAATAAAGTGTACAGTCAGTCTGTGCTGGAGAGAGAAACATGGAAAGATGGGAAAAGACACAGACAGACCCAGAGTTGATACGTGGTCTGCAGTAGAATAAAAACTTCTAAAGGATACATGCCAGTTATTGTGAACTAACTATTGGATTGTATTGTTTTGTTTTTGCTCCACCCAAGTTTAGTTGCATAAGAGCAGATAGTTAGGAAACTGTCTCAGTTAAGGTAGCGCTCCAGTGGGAGCTAGGCCTAGTGTTTTCTTTGATTTGTTTTGGTGTATTATGGTGGTGAATATAATATATAGTAAAATTTAGAAAAGCAATTAAGCCTCCTGTAATTGTGCCGGAAACAAGGACCAATACCCAATACACAACCCTCCATAAGTGCACGTCTCTCCCCTCACTGCTACTCATCTACCATCACCATGGTTCCCTCCTTTAATGCCTTGTGTCCATAGGGCATTGTCAACAACCCTTGCCAATTGGCAGTTTGTACCGGTCACCCTGGTGTCTTCGCCGCCTTATTTCACCGTTTTTTTTTGGGCATTTCCATAAATCCAGCCCACCCTAGGTTATCTCGTTTCTCATTAATAATAACAGTGCGTTTGTTCCCCAGCAGTATAATAGAAATGGCAGCTAACATCGCAGTTATCCGCATGGCCTCACAAATCCAATTGCAATTTCAAAATTAAAACGACGGCAGATTTGCTTTATTGGAAATCAAAATCTCGGCTTCACTTTGCTTATACATCAACATCTCTCTCCAACACACGGTGACTCTTCAGGCTTCCTCTTACAAATTAACTTGTTAAATTAACTCATCTTCTTGTCCTGCATATACTGACCCTTCAAGTACCTCATTAAAGTCTTAAATCATCATATTTTCCTAAACAATTACCAAACGGAATATCCTAGACTCTAATAACATGGTTCCAGTTTGTAAGGAGTCTTAAAGTGACACAGCTTGTGAAGAAATGAAAAGCACACAAGTGTTAGATAATTGAATTTGAATGTTAGGTATTTTAAGCATAATCTATCTGAACAGGTCCACCCTTTCTCAAATTCTCTCTATCGAGGGCTATTATTTAACTCTTACAGTGGGGGTTGATAAGGAAGAGTAGCATGTCCAATTGGTTTAAATATAACAACACAGTGTTTAATAAGTAAACATCTGACCATTATCTTTTATCCAATCAGGCATGCTTATCTTCCACCCATCAACCCCCACAGTGTAAGTAAATTAATTGCCCTTGATTAGGAGACTTAGAGAGAGTGATGCATAAGAGATGGTCCCTGATAGGCTAGGACACTACACTGCACATCCGGCCCTACAGAGTCTGTGTCTGCATATACAGCTTATAAGTGCTTCTTAATAAAATAAAGTACATAAAATTAAATAGATACCCACGGATATTATATACCCAGGGCCTCATTCAATTCGGGGCTGTTACTTGCAAGTAACTGTCCGATTTGCTACTTTCTGGCTACTTGCTCCAGAAGCTCTACTTTTACGTTCCTATTCAGTTGGCCGGGCGCGCAAGTTAGTCCCCCTTCCTGATAATCGCAAACCCTGCCATTGGAAGTAAATATCTACAGGCCTGAACATGAAGCCCGTAAAGCCCCCTATCGAAACAGCCAATGGAAACAGAGTTTGTCATTATGACATCAATGTTTCCAACCACCAAGCCCGTAGGACTTGGTAAAATGCAGCCTGCAACCCTGCTGCAGTGGCCCCACATCACCCCCTTGCATGGGGGTAACCATTAGTGTGCTGCAGGCCCTTTAAGGACCCACAGTGGGGAATTGAAACATTTTAAATGCTGCATGGGTCCCAATCAGGATCCCTGCAGCATGGGGTTGATGTGGGCACACTGCGGGGATCCCAATTGCATCATGGAGTTAATGTGGGGTCCCAATTGGGACCCCTGCATCATGGGGGTTTGATTCGTGAGGAGTGTGGAGGATACATAAGGGCTTTGCGAGACCTTGTGACGCCTCCTTGGGTCAAGTAGGCTGGAGTTGGCTTTTTGCCATTTACGGGGTTGGCGAAAGGGGTAATTAGAGCAATTGAATAGCGAAGAGGCCATTTTATCCTCGGGACTCTTGCGGCCGTGTAAGTTCAAAGGCTTTGAGGGAGGTAATTTGTGCTTGAAAGGAAATAAGGGAAAGTAGAGCGCAGCGAGTAACCCAATCAGAGCTTTTAAGTAGCTGGCAAGTGAATAGGGAAGTAACTTGCGATCTCCACTTTTTGAAGTAAGTAGCAGGAACCTTCCATATCCATTTAACTCTTATTTGTAATTTTGCTGCTGTGTGTTGTTTTCTGCTGTTCTACTTCCTGAGAAAAGACCTTGGCGAAGTGTCTATCTGCACAATGGGAATGTGGCATCTACAACTACCAGTTAATTTGGTGTAATGGAATGTGCAGTACTTTACAAGGACATACCCTCATAAGAAAGTAACAGGTAGGATCAGCTGATAAAGGGAAATCAGTCACTGCAGTAATGAATAATTGGGTCAAGGATGAGAATTATAATAATAATATAAATAATAAAATTATGTTTATATACATTTACATTTTCTAAAACTGTTTGCCCTTTATAAAGTTTAGTCATTCAAAGAAAAGATAGAAAAGTGAATAACCACAATGTTCTTTTACCACAATTCTAGATTGTAGGCTAATATTAATAATATTATTACAAATAATAATATTATTTGCAAAAAAAAAATATTATTGTTAATATGAATAATATTAATATTATTATCACTTTTATTAATATGAATACTAATATGAATAATAATATGAATAAAAATAATATTAATAATAAGATTAAAGATTATATATATATATTGCTGTCTAAAACATTTTGCCCTTTATAAAATATATTCATTTGAAAGAACAGATAGAGAAATTAATCACCACAGTGGTCCTTTAACATAATTCCAGATTGTAGGCTAATATTAGTAATAATAATATTATTATTATTTATTATTACTAATAATAATAATACTATTACTAATAATAATAATATGAATAAAAATAATAATAATACTATTACTAATAATAATAATATGAATAAAAATAATAATAATAATATCAACAATAGTAATAATATTATGTTTAGATATTTTACTTTCTAAAACATTTTGGGCCTCATTCAATTGCGATTTGGCCAATTGAATAGCGCTCTAAATAAGCACATAGCATATTTTTTTTAAAGAAGTTTTTAGTTAGTGAAGACCTTGCTTTTGGATAGATGTTTACTAACCAAAAACATCTTTAAAAAAATATGTTATGTGCTTATTTAGAGCCTTATTCAATTGGCAAAATTGCAATTGAATGAGGGCCTTTGCCCTTTATCAAGTTTACTTATTCAAAGAAAAGATAGAAAAACGCATCTCCACAGTGGTCCTATAAGACAATTCCAGTTTGTTAGAATTCATTAGCGATTTCCCGAGCAGAATAGCGTGGATGCGCCGGCTGAGCACAGGTCAGGATACAGCGAGCAGAGATAAGCAGCCTGAGCGGTTCTGCAAGTCTGTGGGGACGGGAAACGCATAATATAACTGTGAATAATGGGGCCCAGGGGACTGCTTTGTATGGAATTACTTTTACACTTAAAACACAATCAAATGCTAATTCGGCCTCCACGCAAAATATTTTATACCGTTTATTTGTAAAGGGACCTGTAAAACATTTCACAGCAAGATTCTGGAGTTCTTTTGAATTTTAAATACTGTAAAAGCTTTTACAAAGCCCCAGACAGAATGACTGACGTCGCCCGGTTGTAGGGCGATACAATGGAACATTGTTTTTATCCAATGGGAGATCAGACATGGTGGAATGACTGGTTCAAGTTAAATAGAAATATATCTGGTCTATTGATCCATAGAACTGTCAGCCTTTCTGCACACCTGCTGCGATTTAGGTCTAGTATATTTCATAGCTGTTATTATCGCATTTGGAGAGCCATTAGAATCGCGCATGTATTGTATTATACAAGAAAAGACAATGGGCTAGGTCATTTTAGAGAATGAAAGAAAATATTCAGATTTTTATATTGCATACATGGCAAGGGAGCTGCTTTGGGAAGGGTCTTGTGGAGGGGGCTGTATTGGAAAAAGGCCATGGGGGGGGGGAGCTACTTTGGGAAGGTGTCTCTGGGAGAGGAGCTGCTTTGGGAAGGAATCTTGTAGAGAGGAGCTGCTTTGGGACGGGGTCTTGGGGAGGTACTTTGGGAAAAGGAGCTGCTTTGGGAGGGGGTCCTGGGAAAACGAGTTGCATTGGGAATGGGAGCTACTTTGGGAAGGGTTTTGGAGAGACATTTTGGGAGGGGAGCTGCTTTGGAAAGGGGACTTGGGAGGGAAAATACTTTGGGAAAGGAAATGGGAGCTGCTTTGTGAAGTAGTCCTGAGGAGGGTTTTGCAAGGGAGGAGAGCTACTTTGGAAAAGAGTCTTGTGGAGGGAAGCTGTTTTGTAATGGGTTTTGGGGAGGGGAGCTGCTTTGGGAAGGGGCCTCGTGGAGGGGAGATGCGTTGGAAAGGGATCTTGGGAGGGAAGGTACTTTGGGAAAGAAAATTGGAGCCGCTTTGGAAAGTGGTCTTGGGGAGGAGAGGAAAGTGTCTTTGGGAAGGAAGCAACTTTGAGAAGGGGTCTTGGGTAGGGGAGCTGCTTTGGGAATGGATTTTGGGGAGGGGAGGGTAGCTGCTTTGAGAAGTGGTCTTTGGTGAAAAAGGAACTTTGGAAAGGGGTCTTGGGGAGGAGAGTGTCTTTGAAAAATAGTCTTGGGGGTAAGAAAATGTAGATATGTAGGGGGTCTTGGGGGGAGCTGTAGAGAGCAGACCCAATCAGATAAAATGTGTTTGATTTTAGGCAGTAAAAACAGAACTTTTTGGCACTTATATCTAGTAAATATGAACCTTCCATATCTCTTTTAGATACATAGCCAAGTAGGATCATCTTGAAAAGTAACTTTAACATAAAAGTTTCAGTCACTTGTCTAACACTAATCTAGTTGTAATGAATACAAAAAACATCAAGCAGTGTATAAGAGCATCTTCGCATAAAGCAGACAATATATGAATGTTATGTTGTGTGTGTATATATATATATATATATATATATGTATGTGTGTGTGTGTATTTATATATATATATATATATATATATATATATATATATATATATATATATATATGTGTGTGTGTGTGTGTGTGTGTGTGTAGCTCAGATAGTGTTCAGCACCATGGACAGCTCCAGCACACTTCCTATGAGTTGCTTGGTGCCTGTCCTCGCCTCACCCTCCATCTATTCTACATGCTTTCCATTGTGTCTAGACAGGTGTTCTGCCGATGGGGCTAGAAATCTGGGGAAATTATGCTTTTTGATTATGTTTGTAGTTAATTAAATGCTTTGTGTAATTACCTTGAGCTGTTCCAGGATTCCTGCAAACATTGTGTATTCTGACAGAGCATTATTATGCCCATCCTATAATGCACTGTGTAAAATCTTTCACATTTTGGCAGAAGGTTAAAAGAAAAAACATATGTTTGTGAAATACGTAACAAACTAACAGCATTAGTGGCCATTAATATTTAAAAAAAAAACTATTTTAATGAAAATCTTAAAGGAGCACAGTTTGGGAAAAAAATGCACATGTTTGTGAAGCACAGTATGTAACAAACAACAGCTTTTCAAAATATGAGCATAAATATGACACATGTAGCTGACTGTGCTTGTGTCATGGGTAGAGGCGGAGCTAGTCAATGGAGGGCCCCGGTGCAAAATAATTTGGGGCCTCCGTTGCAGCTCCTCTTTACAAGGTACATAACTGTAGGGGTCAATAAAAAGGCAAAAATATATATAGGTGGTCAGATCAGTCCTATGGTGATCAGATCACCTTTCTATAAAATAATAATACCCCCCCCCCCCCCCAATAAATTAAAAGCAACCTTTTACTCCAGTTTGCTCCCAATAGAGGGCTCCTACATTGTTGTGGGCTATGGCACTTTGCACCTGCTGCACCGCCAAATGCTACACCACTGGTCATGGGGATTCAATCCTAGATGACTAGTCTACCTGTTGCTTGAGGGGGAGGTTTATTCTGTCAGGTTCCATAGAATTCTAATGCTATGTGTGCTGATTAAAAATAACTTTAATACAAGAACTGAACCACTATCTTATTTGAATCCTCAGACCCTACCACTTTGCACAGGTGTTTAATCCTTTTAGAAACAAGAACAAAATGTCTGTCATCATTAAAAAAACAAAACTAAATGCAACAGTCCGTATTTATTTATTAGTGGATGACAGATGTGCCTGGTTTGCTGCAGTCCATAGGGTCACTGAGAGACGGACCTGACTGAAAGACTAAACAACAGCAAAAAATATGACACTTCTGTGATCCTATAATGCTGTTATTTTGTTTTACTTTGCTCAATCATGGTAATGACTGATCAGCTTGTTTCAGCTGCTTTCTCAACAGGGAGAGGTCCACTAGAATAATGAGATTTTGTTTAATCTTTTTTGTTACTTAAAAAAGTAAATAGTTAGTATATATAATGAAGTGATCTGTATGCACATTTCTAAAGCAAATACATTTATTAAAGGTTTACAGGATATTTTTTTTACAGAAGTTTTTAGTTAGTCATCTTCTACCCAAAAGCAAGGTCTTCACTAACTAAAAACTTCTGTAAAAAAAAATAAGCTGTGTGCTTAAATAGAGCCCTTTTAAATTTACAGAATCACAATGTAACAAGGCTGTTACTTTTTAAAAGTGTAGGAGGCAAGGTATGAAATTACACCGGCCCACCCATTATTTTCATCTCTTGCAAAAAAGGGCAATGCAGCTTTCTTTTTTTTTTAATGATTTTTATTATGAGAAAAAACAATTGCAATGTATCCATGTACACATTGAAAAAGGTGAGACATAACATGGTATAGTGGCATATTACAGCCTGTAATAAACATATTTTTGCAACATTTTCTCATTGTTTTTTTTTTGTTTTTTTAAACTATCTATAACTTCATGTAAGTTTTCCACTGTAAATTTTAACAGAAATTTCAACAGTAAAAATAGAAATATCATAAATATAAGAAGAAAAGAAGGGAAAATAAAAAGGGGGATAATCAATAAAAAGGGGGATAATCAATCCCTGAAAACCTCTCACCAACCTCAGCTGCCAGCTCTCAGAGTCCAGGGGCCTCATTCTATTAGCGGCCGCAGCCGTTGCGGGGCCGCAAGGACCGGCCGCAAGCTATTCGGCTATTCTATTCCCTTACTGCCGGAGGCTCCGGCAGGCTTGCGGCCGGTGCCTTGCTATCTCTTGCGGCCGCTCGCGCCAGAGGAAATCCTTTGATCTAAAACGGCCGCAAGAGTTTCGGCCGTAAGAAATTCCTATTTGCAATTCAATTGCTCCGGGAAACCTCTCTGCAAGGCTAAAAGCGAGCCACTGCTTACTTGCAGGAAAGAGGTCCCGCTAGCACCAATTAAGCACATAAAATAGCTCAAATAAAGCCATCCTGCACTTTGAGAAGAATATAAAGGGATTTTAGGTGTTAGAAAAAATAGCACATAATTATCCTATACTCAAATCCGTAAAATATTTTATTTTTAATATCCGTAAAATAACCATGTAAAAAGTCCAGAGTGCTTGGAGCACCTCAGACCTGCCCACGCCGCATCCGGAAAATAAACAGTTAATTTGAACTTGGGTTTGGGCTGATGTGCAAGCTTGAGAGTGGGTTCCTTTTAATCCTCATGTCCCCCAATATGATCCCTAGCATTTACAGAGCTGTACAGTGCAGGCTTGAATTTATTTTTGAGTTTTTATATTTCACAGCTTACGGCCGGTTCCAAGATATGCGGCCGGCCGTAAAAGGAGATCCTTGCGGGGCCGTATAATAGAATCGAGCGTTAACTGAACCCCCGCAAGGAATCGCAGCCTTACGGCCGATTTACGGCCGCTAATAGAATGAGGCCCCAGATATCCCAACAGGGACCCATCTTTTGTATCTCTCATCCATCTCAGCCGATAAGACACTCATGGAATTAATACATTTCATTTTTCATAATACTTCCTCATGTGTTGGCATGGTCAATTTCCAGTGTTTTGCAATTATGCTTCTAGTTGTTAGGAATATTTGATTCGATAACAGTTGGGCTGTTTTTGGTAAACCTGGAATTGACAATCCCAATAACTTAATGCAAAAAGCAAAGGGGACAGGGGACATCCCTGTCTTGTTCCTCTAGCAATATTAAATGGTTGTTATCTAAATCCCTGATGTAAAATAAATGCTTTTGGGTTGGAATACAGAGTCCTTACACTCTTTAGAAATCTTACGCTAAGGCCAAATCTCAGTAAGACCTCTCTCATATAGGCCCAATCCATTCTATTGAATGCTTTCTCAGCATCTAAAGATAGTATCATTATTGGTATGAATAAAAGGTAAAGTCTCTTTATTTTGGGTTCATCCCTCCATGTGTCAAATAAACAGTTATCTTTTATAATTGCTTTAAGCACTTTCATGGTGGTGGGAACTAGAAACTGGGTAGAGGGTCTGGTTTCTTTCTTTAATTGGGTTGAGAATGGCATTCATATCTCCTTCTATAATCCAAATAGAGTGTTGCCAGTTGGAGATTAAGTTTGAGATTTTGTGGTGTGTTGAAAGTTAAGCCATTTTTTTATTAAAATCGAGACACCTCTTTTTTTTATCTGAAGCAGAGGTATGATATGTTTGTGTGTTTATTTTTCCCCAGTATCTGGCTATCAAGGTTTTTTTTTAAGTGAGTCTCTTGAATTAGTATTACATCTCCTCCAAGGCAATGATATTCTTTTATGGCTATCCCTCTCTTAATAAGCTCATTTAAGCCCTGTGCATTATGTGAGATTATTTTAATGTCCATGACTCACCTGACTGTGTGATGGAGAGTCTAAATTGAGGCTTTCACATAGTCGGTTATATCTCCTGAGATAGTCATGCAAGATGTCCTCCTGTATGGGATGTAAGAAGCGTTGTGGTTTGAGGTCTGAAAGCCTAGTATCGGGATTAAAAAGTGAAGAGGGAGAGAATTAAACAAAAATAACAATAACACAATTTGTGTTGAAACACTGAAAACAATTGTTGATTTATCGAATTTACTAGTAGACTGACACCTCAAGGTAAATAGTGTTGTTTAGAGTAAATAAATACAACTTGGTGTCTGTGGGACACCTTGCAATAGAATTCGTAATTAACGTTTTTAAAGTTTAAAAAAAATCAGTATATTCAATTACTTAGAGGAGAGCGAGAGCTGTCCTCACAAATTTAAGTGGTGAACCAAATAGTATTCTCTTTGAATACTGAAATGGTTCGCCTACTAATTAGCATTTAACTTTAAATGCTATTTCCTCACTTCAGAATGGTACTTTAGAATCGGTGTTCCATTGTGTTTGAAGTGAGTTCCATGTGGGATGGCAAGTCTATTGGAGAGGTAATGATATCCATATTCATGTTGTTGCAGTGGTTTGTACTCTGGGGCCTCGGCGTAGCCTTGAGGCTGCTTCAGTGGTATGTTGATGTTCTCTGGCAACTGGATGTTCCATGAAGAGAGTAAGACAATTCCCTCCTCCATGGTTCTGATGGTATACATTTTTCCTTCTTTGGATATACTTAGCCGGAAGGGAAAGGTATATTTCCAGCCTTGGTCTAGTATGATTTCCAAGATAGGTTTTAGTGTTTTCCTTTTGAATAAGGTCATTAAAGACAGGTCAGAGAAGATGCTCGTTTGACGGCCCTCTATTTCTGGGATCCAGTTTCTAGCCGCTCTCATAAATTGATATTTAGTGGAGAAATAGTGGAACCGTGCTATGACATCTCTTGGGCGATCCGAGTTAGATGAGTGTCCACCAGGTGCTCTGTGGTTTCTGTTTATCTTAAAGTCCTCTGCTCCCATATCCAGCAGGAGATGTTCACATAGTTCTAGCAGGTATTGCGGGAGGTCTCGCACTGATTCAGGGAGGTTCTATATGCGGGCATTTTGTCTCCTCAATCTATCCTCTAGATCTTCTTGGGTAGACTGTTGATGATATTGTTCCTCTCTCAATAGAGCTACTTCTTCCTCTAGTCATGAATGTGCTTGTAGAAGGTTGTTGTAGTTATCTTCTAAGGCTGTAGTTTTGGATTCCACTGCTTTAATTTCCGTAGATAAATCTACTGCAACTTTTTGAATTTAGGATTTAATTTCTGTTCTAAAGGAAGATATCAAGTCTTTCAGTTCTTGTATGTCCTCATTTGTACTTGGAGTGGATGTCTCCATATTTAGCTTAGGTGTATGTTTTGTCGGTGTATGAGCTTTTTGAGATGATTGGAGAGTATTCCTCGGCTTGCAATATGATTGGATATCTTTGGTGTTACGCCTTAACAATCACGTGTCTTTTATTCCTTATTTGGCTAAAAGATGACGCTATTGAGTGAGAGAAAATGTGAATCTACTTGTGTGGATGGAATTGCTATAATATGTTGAAATGCCTATTCTGGCCAATAGATGTCACTGTTGGGTCTTGATAGCATGTACTTCCACTCTCAGCCAATAGATGGCGCTGTTGGGTAATGTGGTTCACTAGCAATAGATGGCGCTGTTGAGTCTAGGAACTGTTGTTTTTACATGCAATGGCAAGGTGGAGTACCAAGCTTGGCCAATAGATGGCGGTAGTGAGCTTTGAAAGTATAGTTAGTTCCTTTCTGCGTAGCAGCCAATAATCAGAAAAGTATTTACACAGTTTATTGATTGCCTGATTTATCAGGATAATAAAAGTTGTGGTTTTGCAAGGAAAGTCAATCATGCTTTAATTATGAGAAGCTGTTATTGGGGGTACGGTTTGGGGTGTTGGTTTTGTAAAGCGTATTCCAGTAAAGGTCTCTATTAACTGAGGCTTGCAGGAAGCTTTCTCACACACCCTTGCATTAGGGCAATATAGGAATCCCCAGTACCTGTATATAGAGTTTTTGCTTCAATGACCCTTGGAGCAGGTCTCCTACTCCTGGATCCTCCAAACAGAAAAACAAGTTGTAACAATGTCCTGAAACAGGGTTTAAAGATGTCTGTCTCTTGCCTCCAAACCAATTTCTCCTGCTTCAACACACAGATGTCAAATGTGTGTTGTCTTTGGGGTCTAATTCAGATTGTTCCTTCATGTATATCCATCCAGTGCCTTTTAGTCCAGTAGATTATTTAGATCTGCTGTTAAAGTGAAGTCCAGAAGTTGCAATCCAGACTGATCAGTGACTGCAACTTGATCTTGTAGATCAAATATAATCCACATTGCCTGGTATTTTCATGTTTTTAAAGCCTTATGGCCGGGAGCTGTGTTGTTTTGCTTCCTCTCTTTTTGCTGCTAGTCATCCCCCCCCTCCCCAACCCCCCTCAATCTACAGATTTTAATGGTCATATTGATACTCTAGAACTTTGTTTTGCCACATTTTAATTGTAGCAACTGAAAGCTTCTCTGGTTACAAGGTCTCTTCTCCCCAATTAATATGTTTGAGGCGTTCTACAGATCTCCAAAATCATGCGCTCTGCATGCCCTCTCTTTGTGCCCTCTGTCTCTGCTCTCTGCCCTCCCTCTGTGCCCTTTGTCTCTCTCAGTGCCCTGTTAGTGGCTCTCTGTGCCCTCTGTCTCTGCCCTCACTCTCCATGCCCTCTGTCTCTGCCCTCACTCTCCATGCCCTCTGTCTCTACCCTCTCTGCCCTCTGTGTCCTCTCTCTGTGCCCTCTGTCTTTATCTGTGCCCTCTATCTCTCCCTGTGCCCTGTTTGTGGCTCTCTGTGCCCTCTGTCTCTGCCCTCTCTCTCCGTGTCCTCTGTCTCTGCTCTCTCTCTCTCTGCCCTCTGTCTCTCTGTGTCCTCTCTCTGTGCCCTCTGTCTCTTACTGTACCCTCTGTCTCTGGCCTCTCTCTCTGTGCCCTCTCTCCGTGTCATCTGTCTCTCTCTGTGCCCTCTACCTCTCCCTGTGCCCTGTTTGTGGCTCTCTTTGTCCTCTGTCTCTGCTTTCTTTCTCCGTGTCCTCTGTCTCTGCTATCTCTCACCACCCTCTGTCTTTCTGTGTCCTCTCTCTGTGTCCTCTGTCTCTCACTGTACTCTCTGTCCCTGTCTCACTCTCCCTGTGCCCTTCTCTTGGTGCTTCTTTTTTGATGAAACATGGATGATATGATACAGAGTATGATACATTACCCCCACACCCTAACCACTCTGTCATACCCTTCATCCCGTGTTAGGCCATTACAGGGCCGGATTAAGACCTTTAGAGGCCCTAAGCACTTAAAAGATTTTGGTCCCTCCATATATCTAATTCCAAATATAAGCAATAATAAACTGTCATAATGTATATTACTAACCTCTATTGTTACTATTTTATTATTAATAATATTTAAATGTAATTTTTTAATTTATTGTGGGAGCCCCTGTTTGTGGAACCTGGTTCAGCTGCACCATTTGCAGTTTTGCACCATATGGTTCATGGGAAATAGGGCAATGGTGCCCCCTTCCCTTTATTCCCTAAGCACCTGCTTATTATCTTTGGGTGCACCCACACATATTTTACACTGTAAGTTAGAAGCATATCTGTACCAATGTGTACGCCAGGGTCTATATCACATTAGCCTTAGGACATGTTTATGCACCAGTAGTATGCATGCACGCTGCTGACCCAAACGCCACTGACCCACAAGCCACTGACCCACATGCCACTGATCCACATACATGCTGTCACTCATATGACTTTTATAACATTTTGTGCTCCAGTTTAGGGTGCCAGCAACTGAATGAAAGTGCTCAATTGTTTTGCGCTATGCTGCATCTTGGCCTTTTATTGTACCCTTCATGATTTAACCTGTTGTGACCAGGGCTGTATCTACCTTTTTGGAACCCCTAGGCTCTGAACTGGAGGAGCCCCTGCGAGTGAGTACGCAAAGGTATGCACGGACCCATTTTTCCTTTTCTGTACGTGTACGTTCCCTTTCCTGTTGTAACTGGTCATCCCCTAGTAGCCAGTCTACGAACTGCAACATTTCTTTTTTTTTTTAAGCCAAGAACCATTTTTTTTAAAGAAATGGTGCCCCCCAGAGGAAGCGGCCCTAGGCGGCTGCCTAGTTGGCCTAGTGGGTAATCCGGCCATGGTTGTGGCCTTTACATTTTATACAATTATATGCACACCAGTTGTTTCATTATTGATGAACTAAAGTATTGCTATATGTATGAAAAATATCCATTGTCAGTTTTACCAAAAAGCATTTATCTATGAGCTATACACTAGGAAACCGACTCCCTCAAGCTCATGTTCGTTGCTTTAAGAACCTCATCTATCCATATCCTCTTCTGTTGTCCCATTCAATCTTTTCCAGCATCAAAGTCTTCTCTAAAGAATCCTGTTCTCATGATGTGGCTGAAATATTTGAGCTTTAGCCTCATGATCAGACCTTCCAGTGAACAGTTTGGCTTAATTTCCTGTAGTATTGTTTGATTGGATCTTAAGATTGTGTGATGGTTTATGATTATTTGAAAACAATATTATGACCCTTTTTAAACTAAAACTTGCTAAATACGAGTCATTTGTAACGTATGCTAAATTGTGAGGTAATTCTCAAATAAACAATTCACTCTATATTATACTATGATATAGTTGTACTTTAGTACATGAGACAAACCTGTACCCAATAATTACTCTTTATGGAATGAAAAATATATTTTTTTTGCTCACAAAATCACTAAATAATAAGAACACATTTTTAAGTAAAATAAAAGTTATGTTTTATGTTTTTTTGCTCACTTTTCTTATGTATAGTTTATATGTGTATGCTTTTTTGGTAAAATTGACACTGGCTTATTTTGGCCACCCTTCTCATTGGCACCGGACCTTGTCTTGATATACAGACTTTTCTACCTTCTGGATTCTGACTCTTGGCTCTGGACTTTCCATAGTCTCCAAAGCATTGACCTCCTTGGCTTTGTTCCTGGGTCTGTCTTGCCAACTTCCTGCCTCTACCCTTTCTTTTTGTGTGTTCAGGCTCCCCTTTTGTGTCTCCAGTGTCTGCCACTCTGTACCAGCACTGGCATACTGGCATGACCCAGAACTCTAAAAACATTTAATGCAACCTCTGGTCTAGTTGTTTCACCAACCCAAAATGTCTTGCTTTTTTGCAAACTGTTCTGATTCACCGATGTATTATAAATACAGTGCCTTGCAAAAGTATTCACCCCCTTGGCATTTTTCGTGTTTTGTTGCCTCACAACCTGAAATTAACATGGATTGTTTGAGGATTTGCATCATTTAATTTACAGAACATGCCCACAACTTTGAAGATGTTTTTTTATTTTTTATTGTGAAGCAAACAACAAATAGGACAAAATAACAGAAAAAGTCAATGTGCATAACTATTCACCCGCTAAAGTCAATACTTTGTAGAGCCAGCTTTTGCGGCAATCACAGCTCCAAGTCGCTTTGGATAAGTCTCTATGAGCTTGCCACATCTTACCACTGGGATTTTTGCCCATTCCTCCTTGCAAAACTGCTCCTGCTCCTTCAAGTTGGATGGATTGCGCTTGTGAACAGCAATCTTTAAGTCTGACCACAGATTTTCTATTGGATTGACGTCTGGGCTTTGACTAGGCCATTCCAACACATTTAAAAGCCTAACTCTATGGAGCGTATGGCTTATTGTCATCCTATGTACAGATACTCCAGTCTCTGCTGTGGATCTCTGCAGCTCCTCCAGGGTTACCTTAGGTCTCTGTGCTGCCTCTCTGATTAATGCCCTCCTTGCCCGGTCCGTGAGTTTTGGTGGGCCGCAGTTTCTTGGCAGGTTTGCTGTTGTGCCATGTTCTTTCCATTTGGTTATGATAGATTTGATGGTGCTCCTGGGGATATTTTTTTATAACCTAACCCTGACTTGTGCTTCTCAACAACATTTCCCTTACTTGTTTGGAGAGTTCCTTGGTCTTCATGGCAGTGTTTGGTTAGTGGTGCCTCTTGCTTAGGTGTTGCAGCCTCTGGGGGCCTTTCAAAAAAGGTGTGTATATGTAATGACAGATCATGTGACACTTAGATTGCACACAGGTGGACATTATTTCACTAATTATGTGACTTCTGAAGGTAATTGGTTGCACCACAACAAAGGGGGTGAATACATACACACATGCCAATTTTCTGTTTTCTATTTCTAAAAAATAGTTTTATCTATATATTTTTCTCATTTAACTTCACCAACTTAGACTATTGTGTTCTGATCCATCACATAAAATTCAGATTAACAAAACATTGAACTTAAGGCTGTAATGTAACAAAATAGGTAAAAGATCAATGGCGTGTATACTTTTGCAAAGCACTGTATTTGTTGTTGCTTAGTCCTTCAATCGTGTCTGACTCTTGGTGACCATATGAATGCAGCACGCCAGGCACATCTGTCTGTGCTTCTGGTTCTGCTTATCCATATGGTTTTCATGCTAAATATACTGGAGTGGGTTGCTTATTCCTTCTCCAGTAGAACGATATTTGTCTGACCTCTCTGATGTGACCTGCCCATCTTGGGTGACCCTATATGGTTTTGCTCACAGCTTCATTGAGGTACACAAGCCCCTTCACCACAAAAATATATATTTAATTTTTTTATTTAAATATATATATATATATATATATATATATATATATATATATATATATATATATATATACTGTATATTTCAATTTAAATAGATATTTAAAATTTCAATTTAAACAGATATTTAAAATTAAATATGTGAATGTAGAGATAATCTTACAAAAAGACAGAAAAATCCTATAATAAGGCCCCTGTATTCCTGTCTGTAAAATGTACTAAAGAACTAAACTTAAAAAAATGTTCCTAGAATGTAGAAAGAAATACAATCTTCAAGATGTTTAAGAGATGTGTGTAATGTACCAGGAAGCTTTTTCTTGCCCATTTCAAATGTGGCATCTAAAACTAGGAGTTTACAGGGACACACCCCTCCGAGAAAGTGATGTACAGAATCAGAGTGAAAAAAAACAGATTCCTGCAGAAAAAAAATTTGGACATAAAAGTAAAAAATGTACAGAATTGTTTTTTTTACTTAAATCTAAAAAAAACGATGTCCATTATTAGGCTTAAATATTTAAAATCCCGTAGAAACATAATTTGACCTCATTTGTGACTTTTTCTGCAGCAATAGACAATTAGCAAGGAAAAGATGGACATCTCGGTACAAGGTGACCCCATAAGACTGTTTTGTTGCGCTTTATTCTGTGCTGGGATTCATTAAGGTTTTTAGAGCACTTAACATCCTGTTACTGCTAATCTGGGATTCACAAAGTTTACTGAGGTAATGTTAGGTTAATGTTACCTCTGCAGCAAACTGCAGTTTGAATGGACTTTAATGTTAATGGCATGTAAATGAAATGCTAAGGAAGCCCTGAGATGTCAATCCCTGATCACTAAAGTCCCCTAAACTTAATATAGCTCGTCAATTACTAAACTTGGTATTAGTACTAACATTTTAAGGCGTCTTAAATTATACCAAATGTTGAAAGGGCCACTGTAGTGCTTTAAAAAGTTTGCAAGAACAATAAATGAAACCTCCATGTTCTTGAGAAATTAAAATTATACATATAAAGTACTATAAATGCAAATAAAAAATTAATATTATTATTATTGTTCATTTATAACGCGCCGACATATTCCGTAGCGCTGTACATAAGTTAAGTTCAGACAAAGATAAATAAAAATTAACAAATAGCAAAGAAAGGAGGGCCCTGTATTTGAGCTAGAAATCCAATGTCCATGGTGCATTCCCAAAGTACTTAGAATAGAAGCTTGCAATAATTAATACTGCACTTTAAAATACGGGGACAGTGATTAAAGACGTTAGAATTAATTGCACAACAGTCTCAAGCTTGCAAATCTGCAGTTTTTCCCCCCGTGTTTTATCAATCAAGGAGTTAATACACATCAGGCCATCCACATGGACTAGAACAGTATCGTTATTCATTTTTATTATTTTGTACATTGCCGGATTGCGAGTCTGATCGCATATCGGACTTCTAAACGCTAATTGACTAATGTTTAACCTCCATGTTTTACTGACGTAATTATGACGGTCTCATTTACTATTGGCTGTTTCTAAATCGGTAGTTACGGCCTTGCTTAACTGATCATGATCACGCTCTGAAATGCTACTTACGGGTGCATGGTTTACGGTTTCGGCTTTCAGCCAGGTAGCTGCGGGCTTGTTTAATTAAATTGCTCTGTAACTGTTGCAAATTTAAGAAGGCAACTGCGGGCTTGGAATTTAATGAGGCCCTTCATGTTTAAAACATGATCTTTTAATTGTATGCTGTAGATATCTGGACTAGAAGTGGCCGAGTAACATTTACACACATTGTATACTATAAACCAAATATTACACTTCCCTGTTACCTGGAAATAGACACAATACATTATATAGTAGACCCAGACACAACAAAATGCTAAAAATAGACTTGTTACAGACAGAAGTTAACCCTTTGTAAGGCTCTTCAAGTCAAATGTACAGCAGCAGTGGAGAAACTAAATTTTTTTCCGGCATCTCAGAGTTTATTCGAGTCAGAGGTTGAGGATAGAGAAAAAAAGCTCATCGGCAGAAACGCACAGAATTACCAGCAGCCTGGCTCTCGCAGGGCCAATAATATATCTGTATATAGGTGGTAACAGGAAGGCTGCTGGGGAGCAGCCAACCAGCAGAGCTCCTGAGATACTCATCCATTGTATGCTCCTGTGGGATGGAGCCAGGTAGTGATGGCAGCTCTGAGATACTACACTGGACCATTGTCTGGCTTTATAATCATGTGCTATGTGTTTAGATGACCAATACGGAAATTTTTTTCTGTATGAAATTATAAATAACTAAACTTGATATCATCCTCTGCATCACTACCTTGTCATGGTGAAGGGCCATGTGTGTCTCAATGAAGCTGTGAGCTATACCATGTAGGGTCACCCAAGATGGGCAGGTCATAGCAGAGAGGTCATACAAATCATCGTCCAATGGAGAACTGGAAACCCAATACAGTATATTTGGCAAGAAAACCTTATGAATAAGCACAACCTGAGCAAATTGGGCAAATTGATTTTAGAAAGCAGAAGAAATAAAAAATATAAATTCAAATTTTTTTTTTTATATGCAATATATATATGCTTTACGGAACCAATTTAAAAGCCGGAAGTCTTGCAGGCTACATTACGGGCTACGTTTTTACACGTTAGGGGAATTTAATAGGGCTATTAGTGTTCATACAGCTCTATTCAACTTGTATAAAAGACTATTCACTGTTCTTAGCTGATAGACTAATAAGAGTCTTACCTGGGGAGAGAAGAAAACGTGGATTATTATATGTTTTATTTATTTTGCATGCGTATAACTTCATTAGGGACCACATTGTGTCCAGAGGATGACCCCTCGCTGGACTCATAAGCACAGGTCAACCCACATACTCTCATTAACTCCTAGTAAACCATACAAAGAAATCTCAATGACTTAAGATATGTCTTTGTAGCATCATTGTGCCATTGTGTGCTTGATTTGGTTACTTCAGATAAATTTGTTCATGTCAACCTTCCATTGTCACTGACATTGTGGCACCAAGCCATCCCTAGGGAAACACCACAGTTCCCCTCTTGAGTCCGATACATGGAATATGCTCCAATCGCCTCTCAGGGCAGCCCTCTCGGATTGGTTAAGCGCTAATCCAAGTAGCGCCTACCAGAGACATCCCTAATTGACCCATATAATAAATGGGAAGGGAGTTTGAGCTCACTTTGAGCACATAACCACAGTGTGTTTATTGAGTAAAAGTGTGAAATTACTCGCTGTATTCTGTATCCAGCCATTCTTATGAGGGCACATCGACCTGCAAAAGAAGAAGAAGATATAGAGGATAGGACTAATTACTAAACTGATTCAAGATCCCATCAGAAGATTGGGTCGAGACATTCAGTTCAGGCATTCTATCAGAGTAAGGGGTTCAGGACCGTGGAGCATAATGTATAAATCCTGGGAAATCATCAGTTATAACATGTATAAAGGCCTTAGCGTCAGAGAGTAATGACGCTCCACTTCTTCCCCAAAGTAGTTATTGCCTTTTGAGAGACTGGACTGAAATAGACAAAGTATATGTGCTGTTTCTTTTTAAACTTATTTTCTTTGGGGAATCTGGGGATTATGTGACATTTTTTATATTAATGTATTAATAAGTTAGGTCCTGACCCTTCAAGAGTCCGGAGCTCCAAAAATGTGCATAATGTGTGTTTTGTAACTTGGGGAATTTTTAGTGCATTTTAGAGGTTTTAATATTGGGTGCAATTTTATTGTGATTACTCGCTCGGAGGGGTCCATGACAGATTTTAGCTTTTAGAATTTGACACTAGACCTTTTCCCTACACATGCCCAGAAGTAGGCAGCTTTACAACAATAAAAGCCCTTCATAATGTAAATACTCTCTTTATTTTCAAAAGGGATTCCTCCAGCAACCAACAGAAACATAAAGTATTTTTTTTATTAAATATTAGCTTAATTACATTTTGCTGCTTAATTCTGCTTTTAGTCTTCTCTCTCCTTCACACTCTCTATCTCCTTCACTCTCTCTCTCTCTCTCTTTCACTCTCTCTCTCCTTAACACTCTCTCTCTCTCCTTAACACTCTCTCTCCTTCACACTCTCTCTCTCTCTCTCCTTCACACTCTCTCTTTCTCTCCTTCACTCTCTCTCCTCCTCTCTCTCTTTCCTTCACTCTCTCTCTCTTTCATTCTCTCTCTCCTTCACTCTCTCTCTCTCTATTACTCTCTCTCTCCTTCACACTCTCTCTCTCTCTCCTTCACTCTCTCTCTCTCTCTTTCACTTTCTCTCTCTTTCACTCTCTCTCTCCTTCACTCTCTCTCTTTCACTCTCTCTCTCTCTATTACTCTCTCTCTCCTTCACACTCTCTCTCTCTCTCCTTCACTCTCTCTCTCTCTCTTTCACTTTCTCTCTCTTTCACTCTCTCTCTCCTTCACTCTCTCTCTTTCACTCTCTCTCTCTCTCCTTCACTCTCTCTCTCTCTTTCACTCTTTCTCCCTCTTTCTCTCCTTCACTCTCTCTCTCCTTAACTCTCTCTCTCTCTCCCCTTTGCTCTCTTTCTCCTTCGCTCTCGCTCTCTCCCTCTCCTTCGCTCTCACTCTCTCCCTCTTCTTTGCTCTCTCTCCTTCACTTTCTCTCTCCCTGTCTCCTATCTCTCATTCTCTCCTCTCTTTCTTTAACTTATCTCTCTATTTCTATTGTCTCACCCCCTTCTATCTCTTGAAGTCTTACATATCTCCCTCTTCCTTTTCAGATTTTACCCCCCTCTCCTTACTTTTATCTGACTGCCTCCTTCATCCCCCTGCGTATGCTTGTGCATATATAATTTGTTTTTATTGTTTAGCCATTCAGTCTTGTCCAAATCTATGAACCGCACCATGCCAGTCACATCTGTCAGTCCCTCTGAACTCCCTCAATCTCATGATTGTTTCAATGACCTCATCTTCCCATCTCCACCTCTGTTGTCCCCTTCTTCTTGTGCATTCAATCTTTCCCAACATCAAAGTCTTCTCTAGTAAACCCTGTCTTCTCATGATATGGACAAAATATATGAGCTTCAGCCTTATGATCAAACCTTCCTGTGTACAGTTTGTCTTGATTTGACATGAAAGTTCCTTTGAGATCTCCAATGTTCTTGAAGAGATCTCTTGATTTACCCATTCTGTTATCTTCTTCTATCTCTTTATATTACTCATTGTAGAATGCCTCCTTGTCTCTTCTTGCTTTTCTCTGGAATTCTGCATTCAGTTGGACAAATCTTTTCTTATCTCCACTACCTTTCACTTTCTTTCTTTCCTGGGCTTCTTTCAAAGCCTCATCAGACAGCCAGTTTGCCTTCTTAGTTTTCTTTCTTTTGGGGATAATCTTTGTTGCTGTTTTCTGGATAATGTCACACACTTCTGTCCATCGTTCTTCAGGAGTTCGTCTATATATCACACAGTGCAAAGTTCTAATTGCTCATTTGTCTTGAAGACTTCACTCATATAATGTGATGCAGTGATTATATGTGCATTACACTTATGATGTGTGAAATTAACTTGTTTTATTAACACTGTGCAGGTATAATATAAAAATAGTGTCACTCTTCCCTACTGTGAGGCATATATCTGTATCTCTTAGAAATACAAATAAGTTGAAATAGTATCTGGGTAACAACGAAAAATTGGCCAGTAATATCACAGCTGACTGAAATAAAGTAATATAAAAAATAGACAATTTGCTAAATAAATTGTCAAATCCAGAAAAGTGACTATTTTAGAGATATAAATATTCTCTTAATTAGTGTAATATTATATATTATTTATAACACATTTCTATAGCCCTGCAGAAAATGGATGTAACACATAGAATTATGGGCTCCTTTTTAAGGTGCTTGTGATGTATTGTACTATATATTTTCTATTTTTGCAAGACAGAGTAACAATTGTTACAAATTAATCTCGAAATCTATTACTTTTACTTTTGTTGTACCTCGTCTTTTTGGTGGGTTACTGCACTGTATGTCATTAAATAATAGTAAATTGTATGCAACATTCATTTGACCAAAATAAAAATATATTGTAAGCATCATCATGTTTTTTGAAGGATCAACCAAATAAAAGAAAAAGGGAAAACAATTAAGAAAGAAAAAAAAAGGGGGGGGGGGATTGGAGATGGGTGGGGGTATCAACTGATTGTGTAGATACACCCACCCATAGAAGCATGTTTCTATCTCTTATGACCCATCTTAAGAGTCCACATCCTCTGCAGGGCGCCTATTTCTGTTGGGCATGGTCTAAATCTGCTGTCATCATAGACATTGTGTATATATTTCATTTTACATTTCACATCAGCTAATGTAGGGGATTAGTGCTAGAGAAAATTGGTTAGAGTTTCTTGGACAGCAAGAAGATCCATTCAATCAATATTACAGCAAATTAAGACAAACTGTTCACTGAAAGATTTGATCATGAGGCTGAAGCTCAAGTATTTTGTCCATATCTCAAGACAGGATTCCATAGAGAAGACTCTGATGGAGATCCGAAGTGCTGATAAATGTGCTTGGTGTGCTATAGTCCATAGGGTCATGGAGAGTTGGACATGACTAAATAACAATGTAGGGATTGGTGGTTCCCATGCCTTAGCTAAGTTGCTTCTCCTAGCTAAAAAAAATGGTTTACTAACTATATATATATATATATATATATAAAACAATCATTTAGTGTATGGTGAGCACTAGAGTGAGAAAAGCTCTCCACCATACAGAGTACAGAAAACTTTTATATATATATATATATTGAGAAACAAAATAATCTTTTTAATTTATGTGGTGTTCAAACATCATCTACCCCTGCAACGTCCCTCAGATCTTGCAGGTAGCTCCTCTTCCAAGCATTACTCCAATCGTCTGTCTCTAATTAGCATACTGTGCCGCTAATCACCGCACTGTGAGAAAAAAAGAATGTATCTAAAATAATGGCTAGTACTGTGTTGAGTTAGTTATTAATAGTCCTTTGGATTAACTCACAACCAAAGATCAAGGTCCACATATATATGATTTTATATATATATATATATATATATATATATATATATATATATATACTAGCGACTTGCCCGTCAAAAAATGACGGCAATGAGATGTGTATGTTTGGAAAGTTGTTTAATTATTAATATACATATTTGACATTTCAGGAACCATTTCTAAATCCTTTGGTTATTATCTTTTTTTGGTGTATCTTTAATTTTTGCAGCTGATAGTCTTTTGCTTGCAATTCTTTTGCATTCTTTTTCTCGTCAAATTTCTTTCTCCTCTGGTGTCTGCTGGTTGGCCCATCTCTGTTGTCGTTCTCTAGCTTGCCGTCTTATCTTTTCTTGTTTGCTCTCGTTAGTAGCCATGTTAATCTGTAAAATAAAATAATGTATAATTAGTTTAGTTTGAGATGTTAAGTTTGTTTTTTGCATTTTTTATTATCAACAGTTTGTTTATATTTGCTTGTAGTTCATTGTAGCGGTACTTTCTTTGTATTGTTAAATAACTGTTTTTCTTATTTTGGATATGATGGCAATGGTTTTAGCATTATCCTGTTTTGTGTCTAACACTTTTGCTATGCTAATTTAGGCTTCTTTGTAAGCCTTATAGCTTGTTAAACAGTAAAGGAGAATATTAATTTACTTTGGTATGTGTTTGTGTGATTTTTGGTATAATATTATTTTGTGTCTACCATATGTTGCATACTTTATTTGCTTAATATGTCTTTTTTATGAAGGTTAAATGTTTTTGTACAGTTAAATTGAATTTATTTGCTATTTTGGATATGATGGCAATGTTTTTAGCATTATCCTGTTTTGTGTCCACCACTTTTGGTATGCTTATTTTGGCTTCTTTGTAAGGCTTATAGGTTCTTAAACAGTAAAGAAGAATATTATTTAACTTTTCTATGTGTTTGTGTGATTTTTGGTACAATCCTTTTTTGTGTCTACCACTTTTGGTATTCTTATTTAGTCTTCTTTGTAAGGCTTATAGTTTCTTAAACATTAAAGAAGAATCTTAATTTAGTTTGCTATGTGTTTGTGTGATTTTTGGTACAATCCTGTTTTGTGTCTACCACTTTTGGTAGGCTTATTTAGGCTTCTTTGTAAGGCTTATAGGTTCTTAAACATTAAAGAAGAATCTTAATTTAGTTTGCTATTTGTTTGTGTGATTTTTGGTACAATCCTGTTCCAGCTTACAATTTGCGTTCCATCCGCCATTTTGTGCGTAGTAGTTTTCAAAATGGTGGTTAATATCAGTGTGGTACGTTCCGCATAGTATGTGTTTCAGTCTTGCGAGTCACTGTAGTATAGTTACGTCTGAAGCCTTGTTTTCGTTTTGTTCGGCGGCCATTTTTTCTCTCGCTTAGGCTCATTGCGAGGCTCTTGGTTGTTGTACTTTTTTTATGAGAGGCACTTTTGCTGTCATTGTAAGGTTGGCGCTGATCGCCTTTTTGCGCTGTGTGCAGCGTGTAGTGTAAATAGGCTGCGTGCGCGAGGGGAAGCCGTTAGTGTTGCTGTGTACTTCCGCATTCTGTAAGTTAGTGTTGTAAAATGGCGGCGAATGTGTATGTGGTACGCAGGTGTGGAGGATTTAGCGTCTTTGCTAAAAGTGTACCTTGTATCTCGTACGGCTTTTGGGAAAAGCTGTATGTGCTTGGTGGTGTTTTGCGGCTTTAATGTCCTCTAGCCTCGTTTTTGTTTTTTTCGGGGGACATTTTTAGGGGGATTTTCGTGTGTCTAAACTCGGGAATTTGGCTTTAAATTGAGGTGTAACTTCACTTGCCGAGGTCCTGGGTGCCCCCCCCTTGCTGAGGGTAATTTTTTTATGTCATTTTTGTCTGTATTTATTGTTTTTTTTATGTTTTCAGGTGCGCGTTGTTCGGCCGTTAAGGTCGTATTTTTGCAAGTTCGTAAGTCCCGCGGCTCTTATTTTTTTATTGTAAGTCCGTATTTAGTGATTGCGTTTTAGATGTATTTTTTCAAAGTCCCGCTTCTGTGGGTGTTTGTAACCGCTTGTGAGGCGGCGTAGAGCCTCCACCTCCGCAAATGCGGCCCCTTGCTCTGCGAGGGTCCGCATTTGTGGCCCGAACTGCGTCCCTCACTTCGCGAGGGACGCAGTTCTTGCAAGCTCGCTTTTCGAGAGCGTGACAACGATTCGGAGTTTGACAACTATTATATGTGATTTTATATATATATATATATATATATATATATATATATATATATATACACAGTATATACACACACATACACTGTACTACTGTACGGCGGAGGCCTCTATCACTCTTTTGCTAACCATAAAGTAAATGATTGTTGAGGTAAACTACCTTCTCCCAAAATCTAGTGCGCAAGCTAGGAACCGGCCGAAAGTGAACACAAATGTACTATTCATTTACTATATATATATATATATATATATATATATATATATATATATATAGACCATTAGCTAAAAAATAGGAACATGTCTGCACCCACAGGGTTAATATGCCTATGTGAAACTTATAGGGTTATTTGCATTGCTAATGCAACTCCCAAGAAGGTGTAAAATTGTAGTTTTCTCAGCCAATTGCTTATCACTGCACACTGTATCATAATGAACTGAACATTTTTATAATTAACATTAATTAATACCAAACACATTGAAAATGTGTTATATTTCAAGTGATGCATCAAAAGGGAATAAAAATGTAATCTTTTTCCAACAAACATTTTACAAACCTTTATGTTACTTTTTCTAAATTTTGATGAACAGAGAGCTTATAGCTTGAAACTTTTTGCAAGACCTGTGACCTAAGTCTCAGTGACATCAGATGCAAAGCTCTCTTTCCTGCTCATGCAATTAGCTGCACCTGGACAGCCCTGATTTAAGACTTCTTTTGGAGTAAGGTTGGGGCAGCTTATGGATGGATTGTTTACAGTTTGTCTGAGCTTGAGAAAGACACACACAGTGAGACAGCAGCCTGGAGCTTGTGACCGCGAGTGGAGCCTGGAAATCTGAAGAATATACATATACCAGTGATTTTCATTGATTTGCTTTGTTTGTTATTTTTGCAACACTGGCTACATTTTTAGCAAAACTTGGAAAGGTATATACTGCCTTGTAACAAGATATGGGTATATGGTATACATATAGAAACATTAGTGACAGATAATGTACTGTACATACATTGTTCTAAGTGATATACTCCAAAAAAACGGTTGTTACAACCATATAGTACAAAACCATATACAATGAAAAAAAGCTAAAAAAGGTAAAGATACATATACATAAAAACAATAATAAATAAATAAATTAAATAAATTAAAAGCAACCAAATGCATATAGCCTATCTATTAGGCTTCCTCAGTGGTGGAAAGAATAGTAATGGTATGAATATACTGGCCAGCATATGTAGGTGTTAAAATAACTTATTTGTGCCTAAAATTACGACAAAAACTGAAACAGGAAGTTAATATATCATCACTCCCGGTTTCAGGTGAACTCCAAACTGGAAGTTAAAGAATAAAAAAAAAAATAGGTTCAATGTTTAATTATGGTCCTCACCCAACACACAAATGTGGAACACTTTGGGCACTGCGATTTCGTTTTTACTCCTTATATAATTTGTTTTTTATTTTTTTAAATAAAGTTATTATACCATACCTTCTAGTTTCAGGTGAACTCCAAACCGGAAGTGAAAGAATAAAAAAATAATAAAAAAACGTTATTACAAAAATAAAAAAGCAAATTATATAAGGAGTAAAAATTAAATAGCTGTGGTCACCCTGTGCCCAAAGTGTTCCACATTAGTCTGTTGGGTGAGGACCATAATTAAACATTAAACCTATTTATTTATTTTTATTCTTTCACTTCCGGTTTGAAGTTCACCTGAAATCGGAAGTGATGATATAGTAACTTCCTGATTCAGTTTTTGGCGTAATTTTAGGCACAAATAAAGTACCGTATATACTCGAGTATAAGCCGAGTTTTTCAGCCCTTTTTTTAAGGCTGAAAAGGGCCCCCTCGGCTTGTACTAGAGTCACCCGTGTCTCTCCACCCGTGTCTCTCTTTCACCCCCGTGTCTCTCTTTCACCCCCGTGTCTCTCTTTCACCCCTGTGTCTCTCTTTTTCCCCCCGTGTCTCTCTTTTTCCCCCCGTGTCTCTCTTTTTCCCCCCGTGTCTCTCTTTCTCTCTTGGCCAGGTCCAGACGCAGCCTGAAGGAGCACGGAGGAGAGGAGGAGCAGCTGCAGATGGAAGGTAAGTGAGGGGAAAGGGAAACAGACACAGAGGGGAGAGGGGGAAGAGACACAGGGGAGGGAGAGGAGGGGAAGAGACACAGGGGAGGGAGAGGGGGGAAGAGACACAAGGGAGAGAGAGGGGGGGAACAGACACAGGGGAGGGAGAGGGGGGACGCAAGAAAGGGGCACAGAGGGCACACAAGAGGGGGGCACAAGAGGGACACAGGGGGCAGCACATTTCCCACCCTCGGCTTATACTCGAGTCACTAAGTTTTCCCAGTATTTTGTAGTAAAATAGGTGCCTCGGTTTATTATTATTATTATTATTATTATTATTATTATTATTATCGTTTGTTTGTAACGTGCCAACATATTCCGTAGCGCTATACATAAGTTAAGTTACAGGCAATGACAAGTTAAAGATTCACACATTGCAAAGAATGGATGGCCCTGTCTTTGAGCTTGGAATCCGGTGTCCATAGCGCTTTCCCTAAAGCACCGCGCAGGATTGAAACTCGCAGACTTACAATCTAAAGGTTAAAGTTTGTATGTGGTACAGTAGGGAGAGAGTAGTGCTGAGCATGTTAGGGGGGAAGGTTATTGGCTTCTTTAAAGAGGTGCGTTTTTATTATACTCGGGTCGGCTTATACTCGAGTATGTACGGTATTTAAACACCGACAGATGTTGGCCAGTCTATTCATATCATTACTATTCCTTCCACCACTGAGGAAGCCTAATAGATAGGCTATATGCATTTGGTTGCTTTTAATTTATTTTATTTAGATCTTTATTATTGTTTTTATGTATATGTATCTTTACCTTTTTTACCTTTTTTTCATTTTATATGGTTTTGTACTCATATGGTTGTATATTTGAGTATATCACTTAGGACAATGCATGTACAGTACATATCTTTCACTTATGTTTCTGTATGTATACCATGGAGGTGACTAGTGAATAGCACCATTTTTAGAAAACAAATATATATTCTTAATAAAGTGACCCTGCTATTTAATATCTAAAATATAGCAACACACATATTCCTAAAGGAGAAGTGGGTGAGATACTAACTCCCAATACCAATAAGAAGAACTTTGATTCCACATACTCCCAAAGGAAATCGTGAGAATAATTCCTCTAGGGTCCCTGAAGGGGATCACATCTAAAGGCGATCCATATGCTTGATGAGGTCAACTAATGTAAGTGAGTTTTTAAATTTATTATCGTAGTTGTTGATTATCTTTCATGTTGCACTAGGAGGTGGTGCGCTTCTCCCCCCCTACCTTTTGGTTTTCTAGTCTCATATGTCTTCAAAGGAACACTTCATGAATGGTGTTTCTTAAGAGAGCTGCAAACCTCTGCAACAACTTTCAGCGAACTTCTCCAACCAATAACCGTGAAGTGTTTATAGGACATTAGGGCACCTTGATCCCTTTTGTGAACTCTGAAGTAAGACTTTATCCACATATTGTGGTCCTATTCTATTTTGACGCCGCACACAGGCAGGACAGTGGGGTTGAGCGTTGTGCCACAGCACCACCTGGTGGTGAAATGTTTTTACTGCAGGCAAATAACTATTTCCACCTCCGATCTGGCTCATAAGGTGCGCCAACAAAAGAGGCCTTGAGCTATGAGAGGTGCGCCCGAGGCCCTGGGGGCAGAGTGCCCACGTCGAACATAGTGATTGCCTCGCTGTCGACTCAGCGCCGTCAAGATGCGACACGTCGGAGGTGGAAATTATTATTTGCCTGCAGTAAAAAAAAATCACCACCAGGTAGTGCTGTGGTGCAGTGCTCAACCCCACTGTCCTGCCTGTGTGCGGCATCTAAATAGGACAGATCCCATATTTTTTTCCATCATACACACCTTCATAGGTATAATTTTGTGGGGTTTTTTTTTTGTATATTTATTGGGACATTTGCCCTACACTATTCGTAACTGATTTCTGACATGCGATACCGTCACAGGTGAATACTACTCTCTTCTATATTTTAATGTTTTGTAAGAGTTTATATAACCTACCTAATCTTCCCTCAGTGCTGTACCAATCTTCCTTGACTCTGAAAAGACAGAAAAGTACAAGCGCCCTGTAAACTGCCATACTCTTGGGCTTAGCAAGAACCTAGTTCAAACTTACCCAGCAGAATCTTACGGTCCTTACCACCTCTGCTAGCAGAAGATAGACCAATAGCTCTTGAGGAGTCTTGGCGTGGCACTCTACTTGCATATTCACTAGCCACCTCCTGTAAGTAGACCTTTAACCATGTGATTCAGATTCCATGTGATTCAGATACCATGACAGACACGTTGAGTATGTCGGCCAAACGGCACTTTATTTAGATGGTTATTATGCAGTAGGACCCTTCTCCACCATGTGCTTTGAAGCTTGATTCCAGCTATCAGCATAATCAGTACTTCAAAGCCTCACCACAAGGCACTGCTCACCTTGACTCAGGTGTTAAAGTATAACCTTCCCCCTCTTGTTCAACCTCTGTAGCTGACTCCCCTGTGGCCCAAATGTTCTGCAGGTATTAATATGACCATCATATGTTGGGGTTATGCATTTACTCCTTTTATGTGAACTTTCCTCGCATCTATCCCATTGTAAATTCGCCAGCACTGACAGCTGCAGTTTTAGCAAGTAGCCGCTAGATGGAGCTGAGGATATTTTGCAGCGCTGCCGATATTTCACATAAGTAGTAACCTTCGAAGGTTACCCTAACCCTCACCATTTACCTAACCCTAACTCTATGGTATGGGCACTGAAAATCGGTAGTGCCATCTAGCGGTTGGTGGGTCGCACTGCTGCTGCCACTGCTGGTGATTTTTTTTGCCAATTGAAAGAGGGAAAGGACCCTTCCCTCTCCTAAAAATAATGGCCATAGGCTTTATTCTGCTCTTTCAGGAGGATAATTTCTCTTACTTCTGACCAATTCCCAACACTCATGTATTAACCAAAGTAATCATTACACACATAAACTTGATAAATTATAGACTATGGTGGTAGGCCAGACACTTCCCACTGTATCAGTCTTTAGGTCCCTGACCCACTTCCCAACTCCCCACCCCACAATCCCGTCTGCCCAGATTCCCATCAGTTTCAAAGTCCATAGAAAGTTCTCTTGGGCATGTCAAGCCTGACACACTTTGTTTGTTAAAAAAATAAGCTTTTTAATTTAATTTCTTCAGATAAATTAACAAAACAGACAAAAAGCTGAAATGTTGTACTGCAGTGAAAATACATTTAGAGGGAGCTTGTCGTTTATGGTGCTGTCAGGACCTGAGAGCCTGTCCCCATAAACTCAATTTATAGACCGGTGAAGCTGAAGGTAAGTAAACACTAACATGGCACAACATTTAAAATCATGACCATAACTTACAAAGCCCTCAGCAATAATGCTCCCCCATACATCTCTGCTCTCATCTCCAAATACTCCCCCACCCGCCCTCTTCTTTCTGCTAATGACCTTCTTCTTTCTACAACTCTTGTCACCTCCTCTCACTACCGCCTCCAGGACTTTTCTCGTGCTGCCCCTAGTCTCTGGAACTCCTTGCCTCGCTCCACCAGATTATCCTCACTTAAAACACATCTCTTTAAAGGAGCGTATCACCTTCCACCCTAACACATTTATCACCTCTCTCACCCTCTTTTACCACTCACTTTCCCTTAGATTATAAGTATGCGAGTTTCTATCCTAAGTACTTTGGGAATTCACCATGGACATTGGATTCCTAGCTCAAAGACAGGGCCGTCCTTCCTTTGCTAAATGTTAATCTGTATTTATCACTGTCTGAACCTAATTTATGTACAGCGCTACTGAATATGTCAGCGCATTATAAATGAACTATAATAATAATTGCACTATCCAAAAAAATTATAAATGAGTGAAAATAGATTTTTACAGTTTCTCCACATCATATTGGCTGCTCTACATGATGGTGCAACGCAGTGGCCATGAGTTCAGATTCCCTTTAAGATTACACTCTGTTGGAATTGCTTTAAATAAATATGAAGAAAATGTTACTATTATATTGGAATAATGGTGTTGATTCTACAATAGCTCTTATTTTCTCCAACCCAGCACCCTCAATAAATGTTAATGTTCCATATAATACATTTCTTTTTTCTTCTGGGTAATTATTCGGGGCTGGTTTGTGAAGCTTCACAAAGTCAGCAATGACAAAAAAATGCAACGGGTTGTTTATGTGCAGTTTGCATAAATTAACACTGATTTATCTATTGTTTATTCCTCTATCCTTATTCTTCCAAATAATATAAAAAATAAACCATACAATAGGGACAGTGCCTGGTAAAACTAGCATTTATTTCCATTACTTTCTTAAATGACAATAAAAGTATATTTTTTTCAGCTTAAAACAGCACTGTAGTTTGGTAACAACTTCACATGTTTGTTAAGTATGTAACAAACTTACATTAACATGAATGCAACATAAAAGCATTTTTCAGGTAAAAACCCTGGTTCTACCATGAATGATACTGTGTATATATAAATATGTATACCCTATCTGGATCATTACCATGTCGTGGTGATTGGGCCTGTCTAATTCAATGAAGTTGTGAGCTATACCATGAACGGTCATCCAAGATGGGCAGATCGTAGCAGAGAGGTCAGACAAATCATGGTCCACCGGAGAAGAAACTGGCACTCTCTAGTATATTTGCCAAGAAGACCATATGGATAAGCACAACCAGAAACACAGACAAATGTGCCTGGAGTGCTGTGTTCATATGGTCACGGAGAGTTGGACATGTCTAAAGGACTGAACAACAACATATATACAGTATATATATATATATATATATATATACACAGATAGATAGCTAGAAAGATACGTTTGATAGCAAGAGATAGAGATGACTGTTCAATTCTTCTTGACCTCTCTTCAGCATTTGACACACTGGACCATGGATTAATAACAGAGCAGCTGAAGAACATTTGTGGATTTGGTGCCACTGGCCTTGGCTGGTTTAAATATTTTCTCAATGGCAGCAAGGGTTTCGTCTCCTTATCCATGCTCCATCATGCAGAGTTCCTCAAGGCTCTACTTTATCTCCTATTTCTGTATACATGCTACCACCAGGAGAGATCATCAGAAGACATGGCCTCAACTACCACTGAACCTTTGCTCCAACTACCAACCTTTGCTCCTAATAAATGTCAAGAAGATCTCAAAGATTATGAAGAGTAGGAACCAAAAAAAGTCATAGGTACTTTTGGTGGGTCTTCAAAGGATTCCTTGTCCCGAACAAGAATGAGACTTCAGCTTGGGGACTCCCAACTGTTAAAATCTGAACATGTAAGTAACATTGGGTAACAAAGGATCAGCTTTGAAGAAATAATAATTCTTCCATCTCAAGTACATAGCCAGTAGAAAGCACTTAAAGGCATATCTAAGTTTCATGGGTTATGAATGCATATGATAGAGGATAATTAGTAGCATATGAAAACATTTTTTTGCATGAAACAAAACCCTAGCTTAACCTAGAAATTAGCCATATTTCTTATGGTGTTTGGCAGTTGCACTTGATGGTGTACGCACCTAGAAAATCCCAGCTAAATTAGCATAAAATACATATTTAGTTGTGCCCAATCAGAATCAGGCTAATACATTGTATCAATCTTCACCTCAGTGGCTTCTGGCATGCTCAGTACAAGAACCGAGGTTGTAAGGGCAGATCTCGGCCAGTAGCTCTGTCTGTGCTGATCTCTGGTGTGGGCGGGCCTTAGTAACAGAGCAGAGACCAGACACTGCAGCAGGAAGCAGCCAGACAGGTCACATCCCAGCAGTGACTTTGGGGCTGACAACAGTGCTCTCCTATTGGCTGAGGAAGACTCAGTAGGTTAGTAAAGAGTTAAAATTGATTCCTGAATGCTCCATGCTGATTGGGGGTATCAGGTGCCTGTGTAGGCACCCCTGGGGGCATGGACATAATTATTAGAAGGATATTTAGATATTAATAAAAAATAAAATGTTTTATGCAATGTGCTGCACATATGAAGGATGTATTTTGCCTAAGGAGTGCAGAAATGTAATAATCCAGGAAACTTAGATAGGCTATTAATTCCCCGGAACCCTACTTTGGTTCACGCCTTTATATTGTCACGACTGGAATACTGCAAAGGCGTTTATCTAGGATGGTCAAATAAAGAGCTACTGTACATCACTTATAGTTGTTACAATACTCTGCCAAAAGGTTATTAAAAAACAAACAAATTCCTGCCACATACTACCCGTCCTTCACGCCCTACACTGTTAAATTTTAAGCTTGTGCTGATGACATACAAAGCTTTACATGACGATGGCCCCAGCTACCTGAAGGAGCTCCTAACTCCTTGCTTTCCAACTTGTGCCCTAAGATCTGCAGCTGAAAATCTATTAACTATCCCCAGAATCTCTACACAAACCTAAGGGCCCGGAGCTTTTATGTCTTCAGCTCTGAGATTCTGGAACTCTCTACCATGCTCAATAAGACAAACCCCTACTTGGCACATGATAAGAATGCTCTTCACCCAGGCTGCCACTAAGTTATAACATTTTTTCTTCTTCCCTCTCAGAAGCACTCTGAGTCCCTACTGGGAGAAAAGAGGTATATACATTTATTATAATAATAATTATTATTAATTATTATTATTATAAGGTGTGTGGGGTAGAACAGCAAAGTATATCAATTCTATTATGTACATCAAGGAATATGGGGGAAACATATCTATAGAAGTAGGAAAGTTGCAAATATTAATTACATTATTTTGTATGGATTGGAGGCATTAAATATATAGCTTGAGGGTAAATACACATAAAGAAGTCTGAACGCTGTAGAATTGACTTTTTTGAATTGTGAAAATTGCAAAAACGACTTAGAGTCCCTTGGATTACAAGAATATCCAATAAATCAATACTACAGGAAATCAAGACAAATTATTCACTGGAAGGTGTGATCATGAGGCTGAAGCTCAAATATTTTGTCCATATCATGAGAAGACAGGATAACTTAGAGAAGACTCTGATTCTGGGAAAGTTTGAAGCAACAAGAAGAAGGGAACGGCATAGGGGGAGATGGATAGATGAGGTCACTGAAGCAATGACAATGAGCTTGATGGACCTCAGATGGTGAGATGCTGCGGTCCATAGGGTCATGGAGAGTCAGACATTACGCATATAGCAAATCTCTGTACCTCATCGTCTGCGAGCCTCACATAGCGAGGCGAGCCTTTAAGCCACTACAACTATCAGAACAAACACGAAGAGCCAATGAAAAACGCGGGACTTAGCCGAAAAACACTTCATAAATGCGGGATCCCCTTGTTGTGCAAGCGGTTGACAAACGCGGGACTTAGAAAAAAAAAATACAAGCTGCGGGAGAACAACAAAAACTAAAAAACAATAAAAACACACTAAATACACCCCAAAAAAATTACAAAAACATCACAGACAGCACGGGGCAACAGCCAGGATGTCTGGAAGTGAGATGGAACGCAAATTTAACTCGATTTACATGATTTTCGGCACTCGAAAAATCGCGTAAGCAAGGAAAAAAATGGGCGCCGAAAAAAATGAAAAAGAGGCTACACGACCACGGACCGTGCCAAACGCATAGCACTTTACAAATCTAACTACGACATAAAAAAAAACACTATTACAAAAGCCGGGAAATGCTCACGAGCCGCGTAACATTATTAACATTACGAATATACAATGCCGCTTTACACAATAATATATATATGAATTAGAAATAATTAAAGTATATTAATTTATTGAATAAATCATTAATTATTACTAAACTACATATACATAGAAATATATATATCTCTCTTTATCATGACTCATGAAGGTGCTCAGAGGACCAAAAGTACACGTCAGGAGAGGCTTGCAATGAGTGCCAAAGGCGCATGTTGCGAGGCATGCGATGAGCGCCAAAGGTGCTCAGCGCAAGCCTCGCAATGAGCGCCGAAGTTCCTCACAGTATAAAATGGTTTACATTGTGTATCAAACAGCATTCCCAGCCTTACAATTTTATTGACCGTCATTTGTTGACTGGCAAGTCGCTAGTAGTGATATAACAATAGATGTGCCTAGCATGCTTTGGTCCATAGGGTCACAGAGAGTCGGACATGACTGAACAAGTGCACAACAAATATATAGAGAGAGGGAGAGAGAGGAAGAGAGAGAAACAGTCAGCTGGCAGTCACATACTGTCACACACACTTACCATAACACTCATACATTGTTTGGCTCAGCCATTACGGTGAGCTAATGTATTTGTGAGTCTGCTTCACGTGCACCAGCAGAGTCAGCGTCAGTCACTCTTTACAGAAAGGAGGGATGGGGATGAACATGAGGAAAGAGGTAAACTTGATAGCTATAGAAGGGCCACTGTAGATTAGTAAAAATTCACAATTGTGATGTATGCAATAAGCTAAGAACATCAGAAGCTAATTAAGTAATTGACATAAAATCATTTTAGTCTGCTATTGCATGGAAGGAGTCTTACAAAGTACAAGGAGCCAATAACAAAGCAGTGCAAGCAATGCTTGTAAGTAGAGACCGAGGAAGAAATCACATGTAGTAAGATGGTGCGGTACTAGCAAATTCAGGGCCCCAAAAAAACATTAGGCCCCCCCAGCACCACGCACAAAATACCCCTTTATAAAGCAGCTCCCCCAAGACATGGATAATCAAGCCATTGGTCAATCTTAATCCCAGCGTTTGCTCTGCGGACCCCAGCTTAGGCCTGTGCCCATCAAAATCCCTGTGGTCCATCACTTCAGAGATCCCCACTTTCATTGCTGCAGTGCCTCTCAAACCCTATATAAATATATTTTTATATATATATATATATATATATATATATATATACTGTGGTAATGTGGCCTTTGGCTACTGGTTTCTTCAGTGACTTCATATAAACAAGTCCCAAAGTGCTTTTTATCTCTTTTTTTAATAAAAAGTTTCAAACATAAACAAAAATAGCTTATTTTCAGCATGAAATAAACATCTATGTAAACGTACCAGCTTAACATCAGGAACACCCTTGCTAGCCCTAAAGCCGCTTTTCGTCCTTCAGGTAAAAATATACTCTTTGAATAGTCGGTATTCAATAGTTGCAAGTCTTATTTCTCTGCAGACGTCTTTCAATTTCATACAATACGGTGGGGTTCTGTCCCGCCCTACTCTCCACCCTCTTTTTGTGAAGGCTAACACCCTCTTTTGGTGAAAGCTAAAAAAAACCTCTTTTGGTGAAGGCTAAAAATCTGTTAACTTCATAGACTTCTCCCTGGGGTGTATTATCAGACTCTGTAATGGTACCTTTAAATCCAGTGTCTCTCTCTCTCTCTCTCTCTCTCTCTCTCAGCTTCTCAGCTATAATGCATCCTCTGCTCCAATCGCTGGGATAGCACCAATCAGTCTCCTCTGTGAAAACTGCTGTGGCAAAATCCTTGCAGCAGCTCCTCTGCAAATCCATTTTTTCCTCTGCAGCAAACAGTCTCCTCTGTAAAGGCTTTTTGTGGCACAACTCCTTTTTTTCTTCTGCAGCAAACAGTCTACTCTGTAAAGGCTATTTTTTCCTCTGCAGCAAACAGTCTCTGTAAACTTTTGGGTCTCAATTTCTGCTTTCAGCAGACAAACTCAAAAACACTGCCTTCACTCTGACTACAAGCGTCCTTCTTAGCTTGTAGTGAGGCTCTGGCCTTACTTCTGCTTAGGCCACACAGGGTCTAATTGCAGGGTGCCCCACCCATTTCTCTGTGTGTGCCTTTAACAGGCTTACAACACCTGCAGGTTCAATTAGTCGCTTAGCGCTACTCCAGGAAGTTAACTCTCTCTTTCCTGGGGAGAACTCTTCATAACGTGTCTTGCTCTTACCTCTGGAGGTCACTATGTTACAATATATATATATATATATATATATATATATATATATATATAGTGGGCTAAGAGTGATAGAAGCCCTCCACCGTACAAAGTACAGTAGTACAAACAATGAATAGTACATTAGTGATTCTATTTGAATGTCTAAAAGATAAGTTAATAAACTTATTTCATGTTCAAATTTCTCAGAAATACAGTTTATGCACTGCACTCTGAGAAACTGCGGGGGGACATGCAAATGAGACCGCAATGCCCCCTCACTCTGTCAGTCCATACCATTTTATACATGGCTCCCTTTAAGCATATGCGTACTGTATTTTACAGTTTTAGGCATAGCAATGGATGGATTATTCACAAACCAGCAGCCACATTAAATTCGAAGCTTGTATGTTCAACGTGAGACCCACAACGGCTGCGAGCTTGAAATTTTGCTGATTTACGGTGCTATTAAATTAGAACATGCTGTGAGTTACGTGCTTGAGAGGCCGACCCATGAACCATATTTTGCCTGTTCGATGTGCGGCTGTGAATGTGATCAATTAGTCAGACGCGTAGTTACGAGTTTAGATGGAGCTAATGGAAACAGAGATCGTCAGATTTACGTCACTGAAAAATGGAGGTGGGATTTCCAAGTGTTACAGTGCTCAATTACAAGTTACGATCGGACCCACATTCCAGATATAATGCAATATTGATAAAGCCGTAAATATGATAGTCTATCACATGCGAGTTACAGTATATGTATTAACACATTCATTATCGATATAACAGAAAAAAAACATGAAATAAAGTATTTTTGGGGGCCGATTTGTAAGCTAGGAAATGTTGTGCTATTAATTCTGAGACCTATTATCACTTTCCCTTTTAATAAAAGTACAGTAGTGTGTGTATATGTGCATTTACAGTGACACGAATTGGACTTTACCCCCCTTGTGGGTCCTCTCTAGCACTCGTTGGCTTCTATGGCTCCACTTGCAAGTTACGGGTTGAACGCCAGTGATTTTGATGCAATTTAAAAGCTCAATTGGAACGTAGCGGTTATGGGCTTAACAGGTCAAAGGATTTGCGGGGCTCGCAAGTCGAATTCTCACGTCCCGTAGGGTTTTCTCGCTCCTACTCGCAAGTCGTCGGTGGGCTGATTTAAGAGGCCAATTTAATATCTGTAAGTCTTGCGGGCTACGATATAAGCTACAATTTTACACGTTAGAGGAATTTAATAGGGCTGCAGGTCACTTAACCACATACAGCACTGTTTCACGGTTACTGCCGATCCTCAGTGTGGTGTGAGTGCGTGGTTTGTATGGTGAATTGTTGTAGAGAGTATTTCAATACAGCAATCGTTTCACATATGGTGGGCTAAGAGTGATAGAAGCCCTCCACCGTACAAAGTAAAGTATGTATATATATATATATATATATATATATATCCATGTAGGGTGCCTTGGAAAAAAGCACTTTCAACAAAGATTCCAAGCAGTTTGCTACTATTGTATTTTTTCTTCTTCTTATCCTGTGTATAGCACAATGGAATATGTTGGTGCTTTACATACAAAAATTGATGATAATAATAATATATACATATTTATGTATAAGTATAAATTATGGGTCAAAGCTTTTGGAAACACATACTGCTCCATTGCATGGCCTCTAGTGGCCAAATCTGGTAATGCATGAGTAAGTTTAATTTTGCTATTTTTTGTTTCTGCTATTCATTTAATCTGGGTTGGATTTGTCCCCCTATCCCCCCCAGTCCCTCCGCCCCTGACACCAACTGTTGATGGCCCTTGATAACAGAATTAAATGTGGTATCTGAATATTATATAAATCTTAACATTGAATTTGTTTCAGAAACCTTCATTTTTGTTTCTGTTTATGGTTCCTGGGGGGTCTGCAGAGCAGTATGCAGCAGTTCAAAACTTTTACTGTCTCCTGGAGTATTTTTGCATTATAAATTAGATAATAATAAGTCAATAAGCCACAAGCTAAACAGTATCCAAGGCTCCCCACCTTCCTGGACTTCAAAGAGAGATGTGTTTGAAATGTAAACATGTCTCGGCAGGGGAGCTCTTACCTCACAGGGAAAATAGATAAGGCGTTACACCTGAGGGTGAAGCTATAAAATAAATATCATAGAGGCGCTGCTGGCATTCTATCATGTGGATTTCCTCTGAGGCACAGAAACAAAGGTTCATAACTCCTGAAATATAAATGAGGTATATAGTTCCTCAGATGGATGAAAAGGGACACATACAATATTTTTTTACTTAAAGGATCTCTGTAGTTTGCTAAAAACGTTTTGAATTATGTATCAAAATAAAAGCATTAGCAGCCAAGACAGGAACATAAAAGCATTTTTTGAGAAAATTGTATTTTGACAACTTATGTTATGGAGCATCCCATGTTCTTCTTGTATGGCTGTTGCTTGAGGGGATGGCTATTTTATCTTGGCTTACTCTTCCACTGAGTTCTGTTGTCGGGTACTATTTAGAGAGACAGATTTTAACAAAAGTGAATAGAGATATTATCTGAATATACAGTTTCTCCCACTCTTCCCAGGTTTCTAATCCTTTTAGGGAGAAAGACAAAATGTTTGTCCTTGTTAAAGCAAAACTGGATACAGTAGTTAAGAATAAAAGTCTGTAACCATTGTGGTCCAATGGTTAGGATTCGGTGCTTTCCCCACTGTGACCTGGGTTCAGTTCCAGGTAGAGAACCAAGAGGTCACATCACACTGAAGCCAAGCAGGGTTGGGCCTGGTCAGTATTTGGATGTGAGACCACCTAGGAATACCAGGAGCTGTATGCTGTGGCCCACTGGAGAAGGAACTGGCAACCCACTTTAGTATCTCTGCCATGAACACCAAGTGGATTAGCATGACCATGGACATAAAGATGTGCCTGGTGTGTTACGGTCCATAGGTCACAGAGAGTAGGAAACGACTGAATGACAAATCCACAACAAAATATGTTGCACATTAAGTTATTCAAAAGATCCTACTATAAATATGACATTTTAATGGCTCTTTAATAGTAAGTGCACTGCATGTATATTTGCAACCTCAGAGCCTCCCAAGCACCTCATCTTTTCACTTACTTGATAAATATTTTTAAGTACATTTTGAAATACAAAATTCATAGGAAAATATGGAATTGATGACGGAACTTGAAACTGTCCATCTGTGCATTAGACCTGGAGCAAGATGTTCAGTATTGATCAGGGAAAATTAAAGTATATCTATATTAGTTTGAATTTGTAGTTAATCTATACATTTATATAGGTTAATTATCCTTGTTCCATTCTCCACAGAAGGCAACTGGAAAGCTATTTGACTGTCTAGAGCTACAGCCCCATCCAGTCCTCTCATGTATTCATGGGTGTAGGAACTGGGGGATGAGGGGGACAAATCCCCCCAGATTTTTTAATGTGTGTGTTTGTGTAGAGAAGCAATTATGTGGTATTTTTATACTATATGCAGTATTCCCACCTGCATTTCTTTAACTCCTACACCTATGATTGTTATAATCACTTCTACCTAAATCAATCATCTTGAGATAATCTGTTTTGTTGCAGAGTAGTTAAATACCAGTGAATAAATATATGTATATGTATATATGTACCCCATTCTGGATCTCTATCTTATTGTGGTGAAGGGGCTTGTGTACTTCAGTGAAGCTATGAGTTGTACCATGTAGGGTTAAGATCAACAATGTGCCTGTCATGCTGCAATCCATAGGGTCACAGAGAGTCAGACACGACTGAAAGACTGAACAACAAGGATATATATATATATATATATATATATATATATATGTATTTGTTTTGTTTTTTTACATAAACATTTTTGAAACTAAAATATTTTGAAACAAAAACTTGTCAGCAGAAGATTGGCCAATGAACAACTAAATAGAAAATGTAACAAAAGTGCCTGTAAGTTATCTCAACACATTTGTAATGATGACACAGCCACACATAACAACAAGACCTATAACATCAAAGGATCGTATACATGCACATCCTCCAATGTGGTTTATATAATATAATGTATTTTATGTGACACAGGCTTTTACATTGGAGAAACCAGCCAAAAAATGCACTTAAGGATGAATTTACATAGACATTCAATAAGAAAGCATAATGAAGAAGTTATTGTAGCCCAGTGGCCAGAATGATCACTCCATCCAAAACCTAAAAAATCTAAATACTCAGAGGAAATATTAAAAACACCCAAGAGAGAAAAACATTTGATATAAAGATGATCACATTCCTCAACACTAACAGCCTTAAAATGCAATTTGGCCAATTGAATAGGGCTCTATTTAAGCGCATAGCATATTTTTTTTTGCAGAGGTTTTTAGTTAGTGAACTTCTATCCAAAAGCAAGGTCTTCACTAACTAAAACGATTGTAAAAAAAATATGCTCTGTGCTTATATAGAGCCCTATTCAATTGGCAGAATCACAATGTAATAAGGCTGTAAAACTACAGGACTTAATATGGACTTGGGTTTTCTAACTCATTAGATTTATATTTCTGCAGCAGCAAAGCTTGCAGTTATCTCAGGGTTGGGCATCAAATTGTAAATGATCCCAACGATCCCCTATACTCATAAATAAAGATATGCACACCCCTCAGTCTTCAAGCTTTAGAAGTGTTGAAGCAGGACAAGATGGAATCCTATAGACATGCATTGTGTTGTGTTTTATGTCCATGTCTTACTCGCCCGCTAATGCTGTTGGTTTGTGACACACATCACATGTATTTTTCCTTGAACTACAGTAGTCCTTTGAGTCATTTGCTCTGGGCTATATAACCTACATTGCTCATCAAAGTGCGCATTAAATAAAACCTTTTATCTTTTATCTCAGAGACATAAGTGCTGCAGCTACTTCATTTGTCTCCATATATATGTACCCATAAAAACAAGGTTAGAACTGCAGAGTAATGGGTTTTCCGGTCCTATCTCTAGTGCTATACAATACAGTTTAATAGGGATCAGAATCTGTATTACAGGACTGTTATAAAACTCTGTAATGCAGTCTTTGTATGATGTGTATATACTGTAGATAGAGGTATCTGCACAATGCCGTATGTTCATGGTCAGTGTATATAATAGCCCTGCATATATATAGATTCATAATCTGTGTACTTTATGGTGCTATACAATACAGTTAATTCATCATTAATGACTATGTATACTTAGTAAAACTATACAATGTAGTACTTTGTCAGTGATGTACATTTACTATCATTGTAGATTGTATATTGAAGGTCGCTGTATATACATACAGTACAATGCAACATGTACAATATATATGTATGATCCGTATCAGTGGCAGTGCTAGTGCATGAGGGACCTAAATGCAAATAACAAAATTGCCCCACCCCCACCCCAGGGGCCCAGCGCAAAGTGCATTTCCTGGACCCCTCCAACATCAACCCACACAGGACATACATATACTGTATATATTGTTTTCTTTATATATATATATATATATATATACACAGTGCTACCTCAGTTCTCGTCCTTCTGTTCCGGACGGCAGAATGAGTTTCAAACAGGTTGAGTTAAAAAAAGCATTTCCCATAGGAATAAATGTAAATTGAAATAATCTATTCTGGATCTGGATTCTGGATGGATTTCACATTTTAGTTTGAATTGATGGTCTTCTTTCTTGATACAAAACTTTAAAACTAAACAGACATAAATAAAAACAATAATTACATAAAATAATAGAGAATTTAACTTCACTTTAACTGTACTGAGAGGACTTGAGGGTCCAGTGGGATTGTGGCGACGTAGAGGAAGAGAGATGTTATTGCTTGAAACTGTGGTTCTTATAAGCACAGGCTACACGTTGGCTTTTACAGACACAAGCTGCACACTGGCTCTTACAGACACAGGCTGCACAATAATACTTACAGGCATATATATATATATATATATATATATATTATCAGTAGTTTCAAGGGAACTATATATGTTATTTTGCACTGGGACCCTAGTTTGACCACTGGCTTCACTTACACTGATGCATTCAAATGATAAAATAAGTACTTCTATAATCAGACAAAAATTAATCAATGTCATTAAATTCTACACAATCTGAGCCATGTATAATTGAATAGTACCTAAAGAACAATAGGATTGCTTTCATGTACTGTATGTTATTATTTGCATTTATAAGACATTTAATTTATTCATAATTCAACTTGCTCCCCTGGGGCGCAAGCTGTGAATAGCGCCTTTTGCTTTTGCTAATCATTGCCCTGTGTTGTATTCCAACACTATGGCGATATTTATAGAAGGGTCACCAAGTGGTGTTAAAACAGTGGACTATGGAGTCTATTTATAAAACCAATTAAACGTAGGTAAAATATTAACAGTTAGATAGATTTTCTAACTCTAGGTTTTACCCTACTTTATATACATTGACCTAATTTCCTTTATTTGTAACGCCCATGTGCCTAATGGAACCAACACACTGGTCTGGTAAATGCCATTAATATTAGCTTACAAATTTGTTCCAACCAATCACAGTTGCCTTTGTCACATTAGTACCTGGCAAGGAAAAATCCCAGCTAGAAGCCTTTGTCTCATATCTATAGCATTATACTGGACCCCACTAAACTGATTGGCTGCCTATTTTTGAATTGTCTTATAGAGTATCATACAGACATCAGCTACACATTGGACCCAATACATTTTATCATTTTAGTCTCATTAGGCTCTTATATTTCACAAGCGCTCAGACTTCCCATTATTCTATGGACATTCATTACTATATAAATTATTTAACCCAGAGAACTTCAGTTACCTGCTTTTATCATGTAGTTGCTCCTTAAATTTATTAACCTTCCTGCTAATGAATATATTTGTTAATGGGTCCTTTGAATGTGAAAACATATATAGCCACTTTAAAATACCAGGTAGAGAAATTAAAGGAACACTGTAGACAGTGGCGGAGCCCATGATTGGTGCAAAATAATTTGGGACCCCTCATCTAAATGTTAGGTCCATAAATAGCCAAACAATATATGTAGGTGGTCTTTTTAGCTAAGAGGGTTCAGATCACCTTTGTATACATAATAACTTTAAACCTCCCTGACAGGGGGCATCCACCTTGGAGTGGGTCCTACTGCTCCTTCATTGACTTTAGTGCTCATACAATAGAGTTTTACTAGTTTGATTATTGCTAATTTTTTTTTTTATTAAAGTGATGAAAGAAATGTAATTTTCTACATTTGAACTTCAGCACATATACTTTTCTCCACCCCTGTCTAGGACATTAGAGAGGACTCAGGAGGGTGTCCTCATAGGAGTCTATATCTGCCTCTATCTTTGAAGTGACCAAAAATAGAGAAGAATGCAGGAGAACCTCCTAGGCAGAACCTCTCCCATTCTCTGTTAGACCCTGAACCACTAATGTCCAAATGTAAGCTGTGCTGAATTTATTTTCTTCCTATACTGATTTACTACCAATCAGTTACTAAACGAGCAACTGAAACCCTATTGTATGAGCATTACAGTGGCCATTTAATGGGTATTTTAACAGATCTAACTCTAATTACCTCTTTATCATTGACTGCTAAATTCCTTTCACCAAAACCATGAGTATAATCCTTCTTGTGACAAGTCCATCGTTTTATTCACCAATTATATCAGCACGACAGGTAATATCAAGAAAGAGAGCAGAAAACACACAACATCGTTTATTGAGTTTTTTTAATCAGTTTACATTCCACAACTGACAGTTTAATAATTTGTATTCTTCATGAACAAATTGTTTAATTATCTATCAGACAGATTTTCCAGCCTCAGACCCAATAAAGATGCAGCCAAGTATTCCCCAAGATCAAAGTGTTTGTGTCACCTTCAATGGTGTAAAAAACATTTCATATGTCTGAGGGGCTATGAAACAAGTCCATTTAAATCATTTTCAGCAGAGAACCCAACAACCAATCATGTAAACAATTTCTAAAGCATATAGATTTTTTTATATTTTACTTTTAAAATGTGTAGCAGGCAAACATAGCGGGTCATCTCTTTCCATATATTATATTCAGGACGAGTAATGATTTGAGGTCGTTAAACAAACTAGTATTGTGAACACTCCCATTGGTAATGATTCAATCAGCTTATGAGAACGGTCATCGTATGAATGTTCTTATTTGGCAGCAGAACAACCCCACCCCAAAAATGTGAAAGGGACCAATCAGAACACTAGTTAGATCGATGACCTCAATAGATGTCTTCAACCCATACAATCTTTTTGATAATAGTACAAGTCTGTCTTCCGACACATTTTAAAAGTTTTAATGGATCAATTTGCTTTAGAAATATATTTGTGCGTATAAGTACTATAAAGGTGGAAAAATATATGGCAATTTGTTATGTGTTTAGCATCATGCCCTTGTTGACTTTTGGAGGTATCATTTTGCTTTAAATATGCCCTCAAGGCTCTATCATTGTCACGTGAGAACACAACAGACACATCCAGTAAAATATTAAATAGGTGAAAACTCAGCAAGAAAAATACCTTTTGGCGGAGTTGAAATATATAGAAACAACAAGAAATAGGTCAGTACAACATGTGCTAAGAGATAATGTTATGACTTAGAAAAAATGTAATTTTCATATTGGAGGACCAATGTAAAGCTTAGACTCTCTACCATACAATAAACCAATTTGTCATATACTTTTTGAAATGCAGCTTTGTTAATTAAATCTTACCTATAAAACGACATGTTTGACTTCGGATCATTGGTCTTTGTCCTTTTCCCAGAATATAAAGTTTGTGCATATTTGGCAGTTGACCCAAAAAAAAAAGGATTCTAATTTGTGTTTATTTTAATAATCCAATCATTAATATATTAATGCTTTATATTTGTTTTATGTTTAATTTAAATGTTTCAAACACACTCAGACAGCCTGGCAAGCTGTTGGCTTCAAGCTACTCCATATTACTTCACCTGAGCAGTGCTTTACCACAATAGAGTTGCCCCTGGCCAAAAATGTAAGTGAAGTTGTCTGTCATGGCGGGAGCTTGACAGTACTAACCTGCCAGGCTGTCAATTTCTTTTATATTTTTAAGATTTACCATTTTAAAATTAAATTGTAAAATGAACATATATTTTAATATGTATCATATATATAAATATATATATATATATATATATATATATATATATATATATACTGTATATATATATATATATACTGTATATATATATGTATGTATATGTATATATGTATATATATATATATATATATATATATATATATATATATATATATATATATATATATATCCAAACAAAGAAGCAACATCCCAATGATTTCCATCCCTACATCGGTGATAAAGTCGTATAAACCAATCAACATTGTTCTTGATGAAAACACATCATGGGATATGATCTGTGATTGGCTAAGAAACCAACACAGAATTTGGAAAAGTACCAGGAGGTGGAAGAAGGATGTGACGCCCATCTTGTGCATTTGGGAATACTTATTTTTGCTATAGTCCACTGGTTTCTTTATTTGGTTAACCAGAACTAGATCACACACAAATAACTGGGTGAGTTGAGGGTCTATCTGATTGTAGGATTTTGTTAATTGCTGATTAGAAATTGTCTTCCAATAAGAAAGCTTGAATATATTGCAATGTTAACAAAAGTAATAACTGATTCCAGTGACAAGACCATACTTAGTTTAATAGATAAGATTCAGAGTTAGTTGATGCCATCATTTCAGGAGCTTATCTCATGGTATTTTCTTTCCAAGACTTTGTGCATCTCCACTGTATCATTGACTGATTGTATCCACCCAGCTTGGAGGACAGGCCTAAATGTTGGCCAACTGAGTTCAATCCACTACATGCACCCAGAGACGGGAAGGCATGACACATTGCTACGAGTTATGATCCTAATGTAAAGGTGGGATTTTAAGTGTACTATTACAAGGGATGTCATGATTTCCCCGTATATATGTTTTGATGACTAATGTGTTGAGAAGCTATGTCAATTGTGCTTATATGGAACACATAGTCATAAGCGGAAAGGATAAGCCAACCCAGTACCAAATAGTCGACACCATTTTACATATGGAGGTAAATCACTGCTCTGCTGTGGATTATAACAATTCCTAACAGCAATCTCTATAATGGCACACAACAAAATGGTCAAGTGGACACCAATGGCTGCATCTTTAATATAATTTAACCTTTTCATTGCTGTACATACATATATAATATTATTAGGCTGGTATTAATACCTCCAAGCTCCCTTGTCACCATAAGCCACAACTCACACACCTTAGAAGTTGGGTTACCCATTCACAGCTGACTGCTGTAAAAGTCAACTATGGGGCAGGCTTCTCCTGCGTTTCTCTTGTCATATATTTAGTTTATATATTTTATTTAATTTTTTTTTACATTTGTACAGACATTTGTATACAAAAAAAGCACTCTCACTGCAGGAGCCACATGGAAATTAAGGTGGAAATGCAGCAAAACAGGTCACAGTGCAGGGGGACCGCAACAATGTAATCTCTACTGATGGGTATTGGAACTCGATAGGGTACCATTCTCCAGTTGAGTCTGAATCTAGTTCCTCAACAGAGTCCTTGTGATCTTCTTGAGTGGGGCTTTGAGTTGACTATATAAGTTCTCTTACTGAACAAAACCTAAATTGTGTAACAAAATCTCTACTTTCTGAAACTCAGCCATCTCAGTATTAACCCCTTCATCTCTGAGATTTCCAGAGCATCTTTGCTCATTTATACAATCAGGCTGATTCTCATAGCACCTGGTCTGCTTTAGAGGCACAGTCTTTACCCAGAGCTGAAAGGGTCAATGGTGCAGAGAGCTGGTCATCCTAGCAATGTTGAACAAACATAATGGGTGTCTTATGCTGTACTTGTTTAACCTCTTCACTGCCAATATATATATATATATATATATATATATATATATATATATATATATATATATATATATATATATATATATATATATATATATAACATTTTTGTTTGGGATCATGCCATATTATATAGCTTAGATATTTATAGCTATTTAATTACTATTTTTATTATAATGTCTGTTTTGTGAGATAACTTTATTGTGCTTTGCACCTTGACAGGTACTTATATGCTTGTCAAGGTAAATGTATGGATTTAAAACCTGGACTACGGGATAAATAACAGTGATTGAAAGCCTTCAATATCTTTCATCTGAGACTTATTGTTAATTTATGATAATAAAAACACACAAAGGTCACTAAAGCAAGCTAGGAATTCCTAAAAAAATCTAATTTACTAGAAACAGTAAAAAAAATATTAATTTTACAGCTGAGCAATTTCCTAAAAACAAAACATTTTTTTTGTTTATGTTCAGTGTTCCTTAATCAAACTATTATGCTTTTTTATTCTCTGTGAAATAGCCCAAAGCACAATAAAATAAAGAAATTAGTGTACTGAAATATAAAAAATGTTTTTCACTTGTTGTAAACTCATTTTAACATACTCAGGTGAAGCAGACAGCCTGGCAAGGTTTTGGCTTCAAGCTACACACTCTTACTTCATCTGAGCAGTGCTATCCAACAATGGAGTTGTATCAGGCTACAAAATGGGAATGAAATTGACTGCTTGACATTACCAATCTGCCAAGCTGTCAGTTTCTTCTACATTTTTAAAGATTTAATAGTTTAAAATTAAATTGTAAAATGAACATGTATTTCTAACTTGCTGTGAACTCATCTTTACATTGCCAAACAAAGAAGCAGCATCCCAATGTTCTCCTTCCATACAGCCCTCCTTTTTAGGACAAATTAAAATTGACCTTGGTCAAAAACCCCATCTTGGGTTAGGATCTGTGATCGGCTAAGGAAAATTAATAGGAGGTGGAACAAACATTTAGATGTGACGTCCTTCTTGGGCATTTGGTGAGTACTTGTTTTTGCTTTAGTCCACTGGTTTCTTTACTTTATTTAATACTTTTGTTGATTGAAATAAGAGAAAAGAAGGTAGTAAAGAGGTTAATTGTTACAGCATTTATCCTCCTTGTAAATTACAGGCAGTCCAATATTATATTAAATAGTTTAGGAACTCAACATTACGTCAACATATAAAATAAATGAGGTATTTAAACAAAAACAGAGGGTTATATATTGCACTCACTTTAGGTATTGAGTGTTTAAAGATACGAGTTGCTCAATTCCTTTGCATCCAACATATCTCACTTAAGCAATGACATAAGGGACAGATTTAGGGGCTTATTTAAGTCAATGGGAGTTTTGTGGATGATCCCAGAGCCATTGGAATAACAAGAAGCCCCTTAGGGCAGCTGTTCAATATGCCGTTAAGTTTTATACCCCTTGTCAAGGAAGATATAATATTTCGATCTTCCCAGGAGAAACAGTATCACAGCGGAGGGAACAGGTGTCTACGAAAATGTAGCAGAAGTGAATATAAACAGATTAGATTTGTTAAATGTTATTATATCTAACATGGATTATTAGCCATATAGCTTGGACTATCTCAAACCTGATTAAAATGTTCTCTAAGGGGGGCTATCAAAAATATATAAAAAAGAAATAAGTAAAATTGTAGATTTCCTCTAATTTATCTGGAAGCAGTAGTAATGAAGGGCCACAGGCATGGGTGTACGAGCCAAAGACAATCTGGGGGGGGACACTTCTATATGTACTTCTCTACATATAAACACCCCCCCCCCCCAGTTCCTACACCCATGGACCCAGGGCAAAAAAAAAATTTGTCACCCCTACCCTTGCAACTTCTCTATCCAATTAAAATTCAATAAAAAATCCACAAATATAAGTAGACGGTCAGCTCAACCCTATGGTGATCAGATCACCTTTCTATAATATCATTATCTGCCATCTTCATCTAATAACTTAAGATTCCTTAATTACTACAAGTATCAGAGGGCCCCTGCCATATTGTGGTGCTTTGCACCTACATGAAGCTATATTTCTAATCACGTAACACTAAAATATGGTGAATTAGCACTAAAAGACACTGGATAAAAACGCAGTTTTCTCAGCATCAATTTCATTTCAAATTGACATTGATAAATAGCCCACTTTATATAAGGCAAAATATCCTAGCCCCAAGCAAAATGAGAGTAATTTGCCTCCTCTGCTCGACACCTACATAAAACCTGACAAACATATTTTCACATTTAATGCAGATTTTTCAATGATACAGATGAGAATCTCCCACCTCATACTGTAAATAATACTTTGTGTCGGGAATTTTAAGTGGAGTGAAAATATGGAGAAAGGTACATTGACTTGACACATGGCGTACATTAGACACTTGTACAATGACAGCTGGAAGATTATGAGCAGATAATACATAGCCCTCTGTTTTATAGTGTTAATTTCCATAACTTTGTAGTAGAAAATTCTTGGTGGATCAGTTACAGAGATTTCCAAACCACAAATGATTCTTGGTAAAGTGTAGTTTCCATGTGAAAAATATATATATATTTATATATACTGTATAGGGTGTAGGAAGTTGGGGGGGGGGGGGGGGGACAAATCCCCCCCTCCCCAGATTTTTCAATGTGTGTAGAGAAGCAGTTGTGTTGTATTTTTATACTAAATGCAATAACACCCCCCCAACCTTCCACCCCCTGATTTTCTTTGGCTCCTACACTCATAATAGAACATATGTATTTGACAATTGTATTAAATCATTTGCTGTCAAAAAGTATATTAATTAACTGCAAATAAGAGATTAAATATGAGAATACTGAGATTACTGTTTTTATCTATATTAGACTGTCAGTGACACCTCAAGTCGCAGTAGGGACATAAAGAGTAAATTGAGAAGTGTATGTCCTAAAATGCCCATAAATTACAAGGTTGATGACAAACTTGTGATTTATGGTCCTTCAAGGACTTGGAGAGCTAATGAGGGATAGTATCTTTGTAAAAGGTATATATATTATTTTCATTCTTCTCTCTCCGCTTCTTTCCTCCCCTCTGCTTTCTTCCATCTAGACCCTCTGTTTACCCCATATGGCTCTCCCCTTTTGCTACTCTGTCTATTTAACTTCTTTGTTTTTCCTTTTCCTTTCTGTCTCTTCCCCTCAACTTTCACCCTCCCACCCCCGCCCCAAACACATACCCTTCTATCCTCTAGTTTAATATTGAGGTGATGCCAAAACTGACCTTGGACAGCACAGTGCTAGAATCCAGTGGCTAGTAAATGGAGGGCCCTGGTGCAAAATAATTTAGCCCACCCATTCAACTTCTTTATACCCCTGTAGGGGTCAATAAACAGCCACAAATATATGTAGGTGATCAGATTACCTATAGATAACCATTTCCTCTAATAAATTAGAAGACCCCTTTTACTCCAGACCTCTGCTGCTGGTAGCAAAGATCCCCTAACCAATTGTAGCTCTGCCACTGCTAGACTCTCCTCTCCTGTCTGTGATTTATGTTAAAGAATAAAACAAAAAGGGCATGGAATCACACATTAGTGGTACCCTAGGCTACAAGCCTTTTTTATGATTTAAAAAACTCTGTAACTCATCAACAAAATAATTTTTCTATTGGTCTACTAGGCATCATCTATCGGACTACACCAAACTCATTTCTTCAGAACTAATATGACGATGCATACTTTTCTACTTCTTCCATAATCTTAATATTTGTTCTGGATCTAACTCCCTGTGAGGTTCTGGAGGTATGATAGGCAAAATTCATTAATACCCTAAAAAAATGAAGAATGGTCTTATTTCTTTGAAAAAAAGTGGTCTGTTTCCATTACAGCCACCATTTTGAATTCCCAAAGCCTGACCTGCAACCTAGTTTTTCTTCATTACCAAACCTTTTTCATACTTTGTTCAGTTGTCCAATGACCTGTACAGCTTGTATACTGATAATCCACCATTACAAAGGTGCTGGGACACTTTTTTATTCCTAAAAATCAGAGTTCTAATAATGTAAAGAAACTAATACACACATAGATCACAGTTCTCCAACAGGCCTTTTTTTGCCGTCTCCATTGGCAGTCTGGCCTACGTGTGAGGCCTGAACTAAGGCAGCTGAGTAACAGAACTCCACAAATGGTCACGCAGGAAATCCAAAGCTCTCCAGTTTGTCCTTGAAACCGAATACCTTTGTTTCCATTGTTTCTTTTGACAAAGGGAAACATTTATGTGAATAAAATGGCAGTGGCTTTTGAGAAAAAAAATATATGAAAAAAAAATTGTAATTGAGCGTCTTAAAAAAACTAATTCCATGGTTCTGAAATGTCTCCCCCCTTCTTGTAGTTTCTTGGGCAAATTAATTTTTGGGGCCAAATTCAGCATTTTTGAAGCTTATTTTCAAAATGGACAATTCCATTATTTTCCAATGGGGGAGAGAGACATGATCATGAAACGACTCTATCTGCATGGGAAGCGATAAGAAGTTTATGGCGGTTGGATTCCTCTGAGTTCATCTGGAGAGTGGTGATAAGAGGACTCCAAGCAAAATAAAAAGAAACTAAACAAAAAAAACAAACATTGGACAGCATGTTATATACTGCCCATGATATGGTAATTCCTTTCCCAGTATAAAGATATCACCTCTATGTTGTAGCTACCATACAGTCTCCAGCACCAGTATCACTCCTTAATGGCGTCTCTATGTAGCCACATTGGAATGAATGAGATGGGTGAGAGGGAGTTTTTGTGTAGCTCCAGAATCAGTTCCTGGATACAATGGTTCAACTCCACTTTGATGTGCTCTGAGTACTTGTTTAGCACACTGTCCCATTCTCGGGCCTGGATTTGGGGCAGTTGGTCCTCAGGACGGGTTGCACTGAGGGAGCTAACGTGCAGAAGAAACCCGAGATTAGAGTCAGGCCCAAGCCCCCCCAGGCACAGAACATGGACCATCCGTAGCCATGGCTGATATCATCAGGTAGCCCGTACAGGTTGCGAGGATGGCGGGATAGCTCAAAGTTAATCCCGGCAACACAGGTGCACAGTGAAATGATACAGAAGGTACCTGTAGGAAAGAGAAAAGAGACTTCAGATCTACAGATAGTTCAGTCACAGTATTAGTACAGATCCGATTTCTCATAGAAAAAAATAAAAATGGTTTGGATGACTACAAATAAGTTCTAAACAACACAACCAAAAGAGAACAGTGGTTAGTCAAATAATATTATAAACTAGCGACTTGCACGTCATAAATGATGGCAAAAAAATGCAGTTTGCCACACAATGCGAAGTTCTCCCCCCTCTGAGTGGCGAAGCTCATTGCAAGCCTCTCCCCCAATCTACTTTACGAGCCCCATTGCAGGCCACTCATTGCAGGCCTCAGCCAACCCGCAACTTTCGTGCTCTACAATGAGCAACTTCGGCGCTCATTGCAAGCCTCTCCCCCCTCTACTTTCAAGGCCTCACGATGAGCACCTTTGGCGCTCATTGCGAGCCCCGCAATGATCAGCTTTGTCTCTCATTCAGGCGTAGGGCAACACGCAACTTTTGGGCCTTCGGTTCTCACTGCAAGCCTCTGCCAACTCTCTCCCTCCAGTGTCTCTTTGCCCCCTCTCCCATCCCTGGGGTCCTCCCCCTTATCTCCCTCCCCTGTGTCTCTCCCCCCCCCCCTCTCTCATCCCTGTGTGTCTCACAACCCCATTCCCTGCATCTCTTCCCCCCCACTCCCTCCCCTGCATCTCTTTCCACCCTCTCCCACCCCTATGTCTTTTTCCTCTGTGCTACTGTTTGCATTTACGGGTGTGAAACCATTTTCAGGCTTGGAAAATTGTTAATTTTCTCCAAGCCCAAAATGTGTTTCCAATTTACGGGCTTGAACGTCTTAACGCCGCCATTTATTTCCTCACTTAGCCGTTTTCAGACCTCATAAAAACGCCAATTAAATATCAAATTAGCTTGCAACCTTACTTACAGGCTCCCTGCCTCTCCCCCTGTGCTGTGTGTGAGGTTGTAAGTTCATTTCTTTGAAGCCTGTAACTTGTCAGCCGTTTTGAGCCTTTTCCTCCCTAAAGCCAGTCACATACAGGCCTCCCAATCAGCTCCTTCGGCCTTCGGCACTCATTGCAGCCCCCATCAAACATGTAACTGTCGGGCCTCGCGATGAACGCCTTTGGCACTCATCGCGAGCCCACAATGTGCGAGCCCGTAACTTTTAACATTGCGTGACGACAACTCGCTATTACGACAACTATTATAGTTGATGATAGAACTCTCCTATAGTACAATATTTATATTGTACTTTTTTGAGTCTTTAAAGTTTTAGACCGTATTAAAAAAATACAGTCTTTAATGTATTACATTTTATATGCAATTATGCTGTAGTGGAATCTGCCATTTTAGTTTCTGATGATAAACTTTTTGTGTACAGGAAGCTTCTGCACTATGCAAAAGTTACAACTGCCAGTGCTTTCATTACGTCTAATGGAAAGCTCATTAGTTTACAGATGCATCTAGAAGCGACTCAGTAAAGAAAATGGAATCCTACAGTACTGGAGTCCTTTAAAAAAATACTTTTTTAAAGAAGCCTATCACCTATAGCATAAAAATCAACAAACCAAATGGCTTATAGATATCAACTGTCCTGTTAGGCTTTGTCATTACACTCAGCCACCTCCGCCATCCTGTTTAACTATCCAACAACAATATATACCCTAATCCTTTTACACACCTGCCCATTGTTTTATATTATTTAAATGTTTTATTTAGGTGATTCAAGAAGTTTTATCCTTCTTAATGTAATTGTCATACTTCCGGAGCCCTGTCACCCCCTTCTTTCTGTTCTCTCTCATCTAGGGTGCCATTTTTCAAAGCTGTGACCTAATGCCAAACCAACAGAGGTGGGGCTTCACACTACCAGTGTGACCACACCCACTATCTCCACTCTGGGTATGACCTTAGGTCAAAGCTGTGAAATATGGCAACCTACATGAGAGAGAACAGAAAGAAATCGATGCAGAGCTCCAGAGGGTGAGAATCTATTATTCCTGAGGCTTCTCTAAAGTAAACGTAAAAGTGTACATTTTGTACAAAGACTTACACAGTCAAGATTGTCTGGTACATACCTATCTATTCGGCCTTTAATTAATCATTAAAGCAAACTAACACACATTTGAATTCACAACTGACCATAATTTGAAATAATGCTGATTACTTTGACAGAAGAGCCACATTTGGCTTTATAGCCATAGGTTGCTGACCAGGAGCAGCAAGACGGGTGTTTTGTTCCACTCTTATTATATTCAGTTTATAATATAAACCAGAAAATCTCCCTCATCTCAGTTGTGGAGAGCAGCTTGTCATTTATTTAATATGCCGGCAGTATTAAATTCATGAATTTTTCATTTCACCAGCTCATTTACTGGTCTTAAAATTACAAGTTTAATACGTGTTTTAAAACTCAAACATAACAATAAATCACTCTTGTAAAAAGCATAATTTATGCTTGTAAAATAAACCTTACATGTAAATGAGTTCAGTATAGCAGGTATAAAAATATAACATTAATTTAAATAGGCAATAACATATAATTGCTGGTAAGATAAATAAAATGTATTATTAGAGCATGGCACGGATTCTAGAGCTGAGAGAAACATAGGAATATGGATTATGATAGCAGATAAACAATATGCTCATGTAGTTTGCCTATTGTATTTACCTAAAAAGTCGGCTAAATTATAAGCCTTATGCACATGCCATGGATATTTGAACTATTTTATTTGTCCCTGAACGTGTCCCTGTAAAGTAGTTTCCACAGGACTGGATTTACATCTCTGGCGCCCATGGGCACAACTTTTAGCCGCATCACATGTGCACACTGGTGATAATGCACCACACACAATAAATATTGTGCATACTCAGCTGGCACAGCAGCTTCCTCACACTCTGTAGGTCCTTTAGTGGCGAGTCTGAGAACTGCAGTTTTTCCTTTTTTATGCCAAGGAACATTTTGTAGTGTGAAATGAGGAGCCCATTATTAGGCGGCTGCCTAGTTGGCCTAATGAGAAATTCGTCCATGAGTATTGTATGTGTCCAATTATATGACGTCCCCTAACATTTAGTTATTAATCAAAGACAAAACGTAAAGGCATGAATACTTAATTGAATCAAATATAAGGTGAGTTACATTTTTTCTAGGGCCTCAAGTTTGCGAAAAATACAAGCAATATGAGGCAGACTGCTGCTCCTTGAAAATAAGCTGACCTAGGCCAGAGCCTTGTTCAGTTTTCTACCTGATGTGTTTAAACGGCCACTATTATGGTTTGATTTTCACCAAATTCCAGTAACAAATCCCAGTATAAAACATTTTTCAATATATTAATTAATATTATATTCTTTTATTTATATTAATAATTTTTTTATTAAATAATTTAATTTGATTGTTGTACTGTAAAGCAGTGAGGCAGCTGTTCTTTAAACTGATATTTACTGTTTAATATTGTTTGTGTTCCTTCAAGTCCTTTAAGTTATGACCTATTGTTCTAGAATTTATCTTTTGGGGAAAGATGCTTCAATGTAAACGTCATGAAATCCCTTAGTGTATCTGAATCCTATAATATATTTGATTTAGTTTCATTTATCCGGCATCCAACTAACCGGGACTCTCAAGCAACCGGCACCGGCATCAATTCCCCATTTTCCATAACCGGCACTATCCAAAGTTTGAGACTGGGAAAAAAAATGCTTAATTTTTTCTGGCCCTAAATGGCCCAGTTTAGGGGCTAATGCCCTTTTAAAGGCATTTTGAGGATTTTGGGGGGGGGTTAAGGGTCGTTTAGACCCTTAAATTCGGGGACTCCCTATTAACCGGCAACTACACTAATCCAGCAATAGGGAGTCCCTGTGGGTGCCGGATAACGGGTGTTTTACTGTAATATTATACATTTCTGTAAAGTAGTATGGTCTGCACATAACTTATAAGTCGTACATCCTCTAACTTCAAATCATGACCTCTTGTTCTTGGCCTCTTTTTCTGAAAGATTCTTCTCCCTATGCTTTTTATAAAATCCTTTATTATATTTGAATATGCTTATTATGCCACTCTCTACTGTTCTTTAAATAATACAAATTAAGGCCACAAAGTCTTTCATTAGAAGTTGTGTCTTTTAGACCCTGCCCGATATTTGTCGCTCTCCTTTAAACTCTACTTTGTTATTGTCCAGTATTCTAGGCGTGATTTTAGTAAAATGTATACAGTGGCATTAGCTCCTCTATTTTTCTCTTTCCCACTTCAATTACAACCCAACATCCCACGTCCATTTTCGGCTATTTTACTACATTATTTGCCAACCTCACTATCCAAAATAATAACTAAACCAAATCACTTTTCTCTTCTATTGTTGCTCTGAAGGTGTAAGTCTCTATAGCGCATTGTCTATTTGTATCCTAAGAGCCTCATTCAATTCAGGGCTGTTACTTGCAAGTAACTTTCCGATTTGCTACTTTTGGGCTACTTGCTCTAGTAGCTCTACTTTAACTTACCTATTCAATTGGCCGGGCCCGCAAGTTAGGTCCCAGTCCCGATAATATCAAACCATGATATCGGCAGTAGGCATTTGCGTGCTTGAACATGATCGCGGCCGCAAGCCCGTAACTCGTGTTTCAAGCCTGCAAACTTGGAGTACTGTAATTGCAAATATAAATTCAATCCAGCACTGTAAAGCACTGTAAATTATGGGGAACACAATGGGTGACATTAGCAATAAAAGCACAACATTATCAAGCGAGCACATCGCTAAAATACAAAACTTTATTCCAAGTTTTAATTTCCATCCAAAGTCCGACGGGCTTGAATAACCTCCAAGCCAGTGACTCGTTATTCAATCCCGCAGGACTTTGAACAAAAATGGATGTTGGATTCCAAAGTCCTACGGGCTTGAAGGTTGAAACCCGTAGGACTTTATGACGTGAAACACATTATTTATTTTTGCTGATTTGCGAGCTTGAGAATGTTGTGATATTAATTCTAAGACCCAACATCACTCTCACTTCTCTTAAAAGTACAGGATTTTTTTTTTCTTAATTAGTGCTACCTGTCGCTCGCGTTTAGCCATTTACGGGCTTGACGGAAGGGTGAATTGAATAGTGAAGTGGGATTTTCGCTGCCGCAACTCTTGTGGCCATTAAATATCAAAGGCTTTGGGGCAATTAACTTGTGAGTAAAGTAATGGATAGTATCTTGCAGTAAGTAACCCGTTCGGGGAATGCATGTAGGAGGCAAATGAATAGGGAATTTACTTGTGATCTCCACTTACTGCAAATTTTGCAGTAAGTAGCAATTGAATGAGGCCTTAAGTCAATGGTGTGGCTAGTGAATGGAGGACCCCAGTGCACAAAAATCCCCCCCGCCCCCAGGTGCACCACCTTCTTCCCCATCGCCACTTGCAAAAGACCCCTTCCTAAAGCAGCTTCCTTCCCACAAGAACCCCCTTCCCCAGCCCTTCTAAATTTTCTCCCTCTCATGACTCAATCCCAAACCACCTCTCTCAAGACTCCAACCACTGCCTCCTCTTAATACCTCCCAAGACCCCTTCCCTTAGGGACCAGGCACCAAAGCCCGCTCCCTCCACGACCATCTCCCACACAACCCACAAATTAACCCCCCCCCCAAAAAAAGCAGGACAGAGATGGTGCCTCCAGGGCCCCAGTGCATTGCATTGCCTCCACTCCCAGTAGCTCTGCCCTATCCTAAGAGCATCATTTTGTATTTTAGAGAATTAGAGTTCATGTAATTAACCATTACTTTATTTAATTTACCACTCAACAGCCTCATTGTCTTGTATTTATACACATAGATATGTATGAACGTATATATATATATATATATATATATATATATATATATATATATATAAGAATTATAAGTTGCCAGTTACTGCTCCACATTTGAGCAGAGAGGGAGCCACCAATATAAGCAAAGTTGTGTTGTTCCAATGCTGTAACTGATACCTAGAATTCTGCGCTTTGTAATCACATTGGCTCAAACAATCAAGATCTAGTTAAGCTCTAGTTCTAAGCTGCGGCAGTCTAATTTATTGTGTTTGTTCTTCAGCACCTCACCTCACCTTACATATAGGGGTCCCACAGCAAGTGCTCTATCTTATACACATATAACTGAACTTCTCTTTCATATATAAGCCCCTGATGTTTAGGTCAAAGTTCCACTTTAAAACTAATAATATTAAGGTATTTGAAAAGGTAGAATCTGAAGATGTAATGTTTTATGAGATAAAGCTAAAGTTCTAATTAAAGTGATCAACAGAGGTGCTGAATTGTTTGGGTTCCTTACCTCCCATAAGAAAGAGGAGCCCAGCTACATACTGCATGAGCCCCCTGTCCCAGCAGCAGCCCAGTACTCCAACTATCCACCCGAAGAGAATGATGGCTACGGCCATGCCCATGAAACCAGCGGTCATCCTGCGGAGGTCTGCAATGAGAAAGAAGACACAGCAATGGTCAGTAAAATTATTATTGTTCAATCCTTCAGTCGTGTCTGACTCTCAATGATGATATGAACCACAGCACCCAGGCACATCTATCATTATGTCTCAGTTTGTGCTAATCCATATGGTTTTCTTGGCAAAGATACTGGAGTGGGTTGCCAGTTCCTTCTCCTGTGGACCGCGATATGTCTGACCTCTCTGTTATGACCCGCCCATCTTGGGTGACCCTTTATGGTATAGCTCACAGCTTCATTGAGATACACAAGCCACTTCACTAAAACAAGGTAGCAATCCAGAAGGGGGGTCAGTGAAATAGGAATATAACTCAAGTTCCTTTTCCTAAATGTAACTTCACAATAGTCACTTCATAGCCAAAAAATGTATTTGAGCTAAAATATTGATAGAAAAAAAAAATACAAGGGGAAAGTAAATATGCAAAATGTATCTTGATTATCTGTATCTTTCTTGTATTTCAATAAATATATATAAAAACCCCTAATAATAATCAATCAAACATAACAATTTTCCTTTCCGGTCATCTAAAATAGTACTGATACCAGTTCAACTATTTTTAAGTCTTTTAAAGCAAAACTATAAAATTAATTTTGTAGATGCGATATCTCAGATATGACTCGTGGTCCACATGTCTCAATTTTATTATATAGAAGTTTCAATAAAAAATGTAACTATAAATTAAAATATGTTACTCATACTCTATGTCAAGCAGGACTTAGTCCCCCGCCCCCCATTTATGTAATAATTGTTTTTACATTTAATTTTACAAACACGTTTTTGCACTGTTACGTTTGTTAAGAATAGAAAAAATATGTGGAAAAATATAACAAACTGGCTCAGAGGAAGCCAAATTATTTCAAAGTAACCTGTTTTTTTTTTCTATTTTGACAAAAACACCATCTTCAACTAAGTACAACAAACATATATTTCACTGACTAAAACCCTATATAAATATTTATATTTGCAAAGACAAATATATATAATATATACATTATATATATATATATATATATATATATATATATATATATATATATATTGCAACCAGCTAAATATCAAGCCTATCACATTGCATAAATATATATTTATTTAAATATATCACAAATATAGTTGTGGATCTTGCGATGTTGGTGTCATTCACGATGTTGGTCACACGAGCCTTAGCCAGCGGCGCCATCACACATGCGAGCATTACGAAGTGAGGCAAAGCAGTAGCGCAGCACTTTGGCTGCAATGAGCGCCAAAGGCACTCATTGCAGCCAGCGGCGCCGTCACACCTGTGAGCCTCACAAAGCGAGGTGAAGCAGCCGCGCAGCACTTAGGCTGCAATGAGCGCCATCACACATGCGAGCCTTGCAAAGCAAGGCAAAGCAGCCACGTGGCACTTAGGCTGCAATGAGTGCCGAAGGCTCTCAATACAGCCAGCGGCGCTGTCATACATGCAAGCCTCACAAGGCAAGGCGTAGCAGCCGAGCAGCACTTAGGCTGCAATGAGCGCCAAAGGAGGCGGGCCTCGCTAAGTGAGGCAAAGCAGCAGTGAGGCAAAGCAGAGGGGCGCAACTGCGAGCCAAGAGCGTAACTCTAAAAACCCTAAAAACAAAAACCAAAAGATTTGACAAATATAATAACACACTCACAGACAGCACAGGGGGAGAGCCAGGAAGCCTGCGAGTGAGGTTGCAAGCGATTTTGAGCCGTATTTGGGGTTTTTCGTCAATCCAAAATCGTCTAAGCAAAGAAAACAATAGCAGACGAAAAACCTAAAATTTTTTGAAACTGCATGAAAACAAGGCTGAGCAAAGCCAGGCATGTGGTACTTAGAAAATACATGATGGCAAAGACAGTAACACTTACACCAACAACGGCAGGAACACGGAACATTCAGCAGACACACAGAAGAGAAACACACAGGGAAGGGACAGGGGGAGATGGTGGAAAAAGACACATGGCATTCCCAAGCACAAAAGTTGCAGGTTAACGACGTCTGCAATTAGCGGCCCGTACAGTAGGCAGGAGGAAAGGCTCACAATGAGCTCTGAAGGGGCTCATTGTGAGCCACGAGATTAGCACCAAAGGCGCTCATCGCAGGGCTCATGATGAACACCGCGAGCAGGAGAGGCTTGCAATGAGCGCCGAAGGTGTTCAGAGGAGCAAAAGCCTTACATTATGTGGCAAATAGCATTGCCAGCCTTACAATTTTAATCCCATAATTTTTGACGGGCGAGTTCCTAGTACTTTAATATTAAAAAAACTATATATATTTTTTTTTATGCAACTTAATGACTTGATATTTAGGTGGTTGCAATATATAGATATAAATATAAATATAAATATATATATATATATATATATATATATATATATATATATATATAATGAATAGCAAATATAATACAGTATTAATAATATTGATTACTAAATTCTTCTTCATGCCTATCACGTTGCATCTATTCATACACACACACATATATTTACTGTGTATATATATATATATATATATATATATATATATATATATATATATATATATATGGGTGTGTGTGTATGTATATATGCAACGTGATAGACATGAAGAGGAATTTAATAATCAGTATAATTAATACTGTATTATATTTGCTATTCTTTGCATGATTCCTATTTTAATAGAAGCATGGAAGTTGTAAATATTTCTACTGTGTGACTTCTATTAAAATAGGAATCATGCCGCAACAAGACAGTAATAATCACATTATTATAATTTTCTTTGTTTCTCAACTTGAATAGCAATAAGTAGGGGTGGTCAACAATGTCTAAAACTAAGGAGCCTGGATTGAAACCCTTCATAAGGACACATTATAATTATAAGCAGAACACATATTGGTAGCCCAGGCTCCAAGTCTCATGGGAAATTTCTAGCCATGGCTACAAGAATATTATAAGTAGCACATGGGGCATCATTAAAACACTTTTTATTTCACAGCGCAAGGAAAATATAAAGTAAATCAAATAACTAAGACTAGAGACATAAGTATATTAAATTACTGTCATTATCCGGAGTGAAATCTTCAATTGTTTAATTTAAATTTCAAAGCACTTAAATTCTTTTTTTTTTTTATTGTTGTATCTCAGAGAAGTGAGATAGGTGAGAGCTCTGACTATATCTGCAAACAGATCTTCATTGATGAAGCTTAAGAAAGAAGAAATCTTTGGAGGTTCAAAGTCCTCTTCTATGGAGGATTTCACACAATGCTATATAATTACTTACACAGCAAATACTTCATAAGGATTAGAATTTCTTTAAAACAGTAAATTTTTTCTGTTTTTATAGAATACAGAATATTTAATGGTATTGGCAGTGATAATTGAAAATAGAAAACTCTGTAGTTTTATATATCAATATAGTGTCAAATAGTGTCATATAGTCATATATAGTGTTGTCAGGGTATTTCTATTATTAAAATCACATGTTATCCTGTTATTATAATCAAATATTATATTTCTATTATATCTTTCTATTATATCCATGTATATTATTTTATGTGCTTTCATACATCTATATACATATGCATGCATTAACATTTGGATCATTTCTGTGTAAAGAGTTTTCCAGTTTCTGACTAAAATAGGATTTATATTGATAATTGTTTTCTGTTAAGAGACATTACTTGAGTCTTTCTTAATCTTAAGAGATTAAGTTTATAATTTAGAAGAATACTCCCTAACAATTCCCATACATAAGTAATAGGGCATAATGTCTGCTTTCTCAATTAATAACTTTGTCTATGGTATGTAACATGTGACAGTTTTACATTGAAATGTCAAAATATAAGTAGATAGTGTTCATTTTTTGAGTTTAAATAAAAGGTTTTTAGGTAATTTTAATTAACGTTTTTCTTGCTTGTAATTGGAAGGTACAAGGGCGCCATCTGGTGTTCCAAGACTATGTAACAAGCATATCTTTTTCTTATTGGTTAACTACTCTGACATCACCATGGTTTTTGATTGGTTACCAAACACATACATTTATATACTTATGCATGCATTTACATTTGGATAATTTATGTGTAAAGATTTTTCCAGTTTCTGGATTGGAATTTCTGATAAGAAAATTAAGCTTTTAGTATAATTATGAGAGAGAAAAATACTCCTGGACACAGGCTCACCCAGGAAGAAACTTTGGGAGACTCCTAGGAAAACACACACTCCATTAAGAACAACACACTAATACATACTATTGGGACATTCCCAAAACACATAGATAATTCAAAATATCTACTCCAGAAGCTAAAGAAACTTTTACAACTCACTCACAAAATAATTTTGAAACACAAGAAAAGGATCAAACTTTCTTGGGGTTAGACATTGAAGGAACCATGGACAAGACATTGGAATTGGGTGTTGTATACGTTTCATATCTCTCTAAATTTTCTTTCAATTACAAATATGGAAATATTTTGTTAATATGCTATAAAGTAGATTGCTATATCAATATTTATCTGATATAACAATATCACTATAATCTTGTAACTTGTAAGTCGACATACAACTTACATATTCATTTTATAAATATCATAAATATCAGCTGTTATAGAAATCCAATATATATTTTGATTTTAGTACCTAATTGTAAAGAAAAACATTCTCTTTTGAATTTGAGATAATATCTTAAAAAGACTATAAAACGTATATGATATTTAAATGGTATGATATCTTAATAGATATTTGTAAGCATATTAAAATAATAAAATGATCTCTGATATCATAATTACCATATTAATGATATTAAGTATATTTGGCATGTCTCTTATATATGATTATGTGGACTATGTGATAACAACTGATACTTTATAATTGTTGTACCTTGATATTATATCTGTTACAATTGTTTATACAATCCTGATTGTAATATTGAAAGACACTGATTTACTATTATTTTTATTCATTATGATAAAAATCTTTTCACATAACACAGTTCTGTTTAATTGCAGTGGTTATATATCGTCTAGTAAGAATTCAGATAATCGAAATTGGGACATTTTTTTATAAAAATTAATAAATATTATTGATATGAATAATATTACCATATTATGTGCCAAAAACTATGACAGTGTTATATATAGTGTTATATATTTAGATATTTATATATGGTGTCATATAGTGTCATATAGTCATATAAAGTGTTTAAATAGTGTCATATATTTCTATATGTTCTTTTGAATAAAAAATCTAATGAGATCTCCATTAGTCCTCTTCAAAGCTTTGGCATTGTTGATTTACAATTTTTTTTTGCAGCACACGGACGCTTCCTGTGTATTCAAAGCCTCCTCAGGAAGTTGATCAGTTGAAAATAAAATGGTAGAATGCAGATCAGCATAATTACATGTAAAGCAAAAAAAAAAAATTAACAAGAGTTCCTTTTGACTTTTTGATTTTTGGCTGCCATATTTCCACTGCTGAAGATGGAAGCTTCCTCTGCATTCAAAGATCTCCTACCACTTGTGGAAGCAGATCAGCACAAACCAAAATAGAGGCTTTTACTGTAGCATAATTGTTTGTAATGGGTAATAAGGGATGCATTCATTTTGAATTTCTAATTTTTGTTGCTGTTTTGTTGATCGGTTGTGTCCGGCTCTCCTTGACCCTATAGACAGCAGCATACCAGGCACATCCTTCAGCCACTGCCCCTCTGAGCCCTCTCAAGTTCATGCTTATTGCTTCAATGACCTAATCTATTTACATTTTTTCAAGTGTAGTACTTCAAAAGAGTGCATTTTAAATGTTGGACTACTGGTGCATTTATTATATTTAATTTTAGTATTGCAAATCATTTCTGAATCTAAAGCAAATCCCTTTATTTAATTCTGTTTGCTGTATGGAGTTGTTGATTTAGAGTGGAGCAGAATAAATACCAAAAATACCAAAACATTTAGTAAATTGTGTTGGGAAAACATCAGCAAAATAGCAAATATTTTTTAGCATTTGTACCTCACCTCCTAAAGAGCAGCTCAGATTATAACCAGCGTGACGCTGCCATCTGCATATTATCAGGAGGAGGATGCTGGGAGGATTAGACACGTGTGTGCGAGAGTCTGTCACTAACACCTGCCAATCAGGCAGTACGGGAGCCAGACCCTGCACCATTCATAAAGGTCTGGAAGATAACCAGATACTGAAACATTCTGATATTACTAGCGACTTGCCCGTCAAAAATGACAGCAATAACATTTGAAGGCTGGCAATGCTGTTTGCCACACAATGCGAGGCTCTCCCTCCTCTAACTTGCAGGCCTCGCAATGAGCACCTAACTTGCAGGCCTCGCAATGAGCGCCTAAGTTGTAGGCCTCGCAATGAGCGCCGAAGTTACAGGCCTCGGCCAGCCTGCAACTTTTGTGCCCCGCAATGAAAGCCTTTGGCACTCATTACAGCCTCTGTCAAACCCGTATCTTTTGAGGCCTCGCGATGTGCGCCACCCGTAACTTTTAACATAGCGTTACTGACAACTATTATGATGCCTATACCTTATTTCTATCAGGCTCTATTTTAGTGCCAGTTCCGGGAGACATCATCAGAAGATATGGTCCCAACCACCACTGATCTCAGCTATGTTACATAGCTCTATCTTTCCATTGCCCAAGATATAGAAGACATTGTAGATAAGGCGCAGCAGCTGAACCAATAATATAGAGAGCTATTTCTGGTGGGGACCCATCAAATGGCTAAAGAGGAACCAAAGAGACACTATTCAGGTAGTTTTATCCCCATTCTGTATGATGTGTATACTACGTTTTAGAGATAAATACACTTAATACATGCACAATGTTCCATAAAGATATATTTTCTATAGACGTATAGACTCACAGGCCAGTGGTTCCATGCCAGGACTGTAAATGGCAGATGCAGATGCAAGTCCACCACTGTCGTATTAGTGCTGAGTAAAATGTTGGTGCTTTATAAATAATCTGAAGTAATAATAATAACTGACTCAGGGCTTCTGTATTTCTCTTGCACATTAAGAGAAAACAACTGGAGAAGCTGGATGAAATGGGACATGGTCAGGGCTAAACAAAACCTTAGCTTTGAACTTCAATGTGGGAATTTAATTCAAAAGAGGGCGATTTTAAGGCTAAGAGAGAGATTCCCTGAAAAGATGGACTGCCTGTCCAAAAGAGGGGCAGTTAGTTAGTGCCATCACATTATAATACATCCTCTTGGCCAGACAGCACTAGACCTTCAGCTTTAACATCCTGAACACATATGCCATTTTGGAGTTGTTCTAGACAGCTGTGAGCAAACTCTTATTTTAAATCTAAAGGAGGATAAAACATCAATGGTGGTTCCCCATCTTGGGTCATGCCATAATATCATCATTACTGGACTAGTATACCTTCATTTATATAGGATTACACGTTAAAGAGCCCTAGTTAGTACCCAATGTGCTACAAACTATTGCTACAATGTGCTCTGCCTGATCCCCGTCCCGGCTACCTGAACAAGCTTCTCACTCTAACCAGATTCACTAAGCTTTGCTGGGGCTGAGAGGCAGGTTGTGGAAAACTGCAGAGATTTTTTCCTATGGGAAAAATTACCACTATAACCCTATTCTTCTTGTGATTGTCATTTATTGAGAGGCACACAACAGGGTAGGGGCCCTCAGTAGTAAAGGAAAAGTCTTAATTTATTTATCATCAACCTATGGGTCATCTAACCATTTTTGTTTTTTTTATTGAACTCTACAGGGTGTATAGAGAAGTTTAAAGGGGGGCTCAAAATTATTTTGCACCAGGGCCCTCCATTCATTAGCATCCCCACTGCATGTATTTGTGGCTGACTTTTACATTTCACAGCTCATGCAAATCTTAGTGTATCTATCCCATTGTATGCACCAACAACAGCGAGTGAGGATCTGTTATCTATGCCCAGAATATTCTCGTCTACCTGCAACCAGGGCTGTATCTACCTTTTGGGAGCCCCAAGGCAGTGACGTTGAGGAGCCCCTGTGAGTCAGTACACAAGGTATACACAAGGTATGCAAGTTCCCTTTCCTGTTGTAACTGTCTTGTTCTAGGTGGTTACCCCCTATTAGCCAGTCTATAAACTGCAACATTTGATTTTTTTTAAGACAGGAACAATTTTTTTTAAGAAGTGGCGCCCCACACAGAAGAGCACCCCTGGGCAGCTGCCTAGTTGGCCTAATGGGTAATCCACCCATGCCTGCAACTAATTGCCACACGCATCCAGGGGCAGACAAGATGAACTCAGGCTTGTGTGACAAATCACCAATCTCCTCTGGGATTGTGTACGTGTTTCCGGCACTTTGATGGAGGACACAATACAAGAGGCTGTAGAGACTTTTCCAAGTGTTGTAACCAGTGATACAGCAATAACAATAATATCCCTAGCTTCCACTTAAGCACTATATTAATCAATGTGCAGTTTCCTTACTAGCCAGCTCTCATCAAGCTACACCTGGATGGAGCAAAACAAACGGTCTAATAATTTGTAAAATCCCTGTGTCTATCTGTATCTTTCTTCAGCTTCAGACAAACTGCAAACACTCAGTCCAAAAGCTTCCTCTCCCATACTCCAGGAACAGCCTTAAATCAGGTCTGCTCGGCTGCAGATAATCAACTGAGCTGGAGAGTTAACTCCTTCAGTCGTCCTTAGGGAAGAGAGCTTTGCAGAGTCTGTGGCTCACATAAATCCCTTGTATAACACTTTTACACTCAATACAGCAATATTCTTGTACAATTATACAATTTATGCAGGTTCTTGTGGGACGGCTTCAAGGGCTAAACTAAAATGACAATTCTTAATCAATTGTAAAAATGTAAACACATTTTCCATGTGATTTTCCATCATCTAACTGATGGTGCAGAGCACATATGGCGACTTATGTGCTCCTTTAAGAAATTACATTTTATTAATTCCTTTATACAGAACTGTACTTTATAAGACGTATTTCCTTAATCACACGAGACGCGCACAGATAATATCATAGGCAGCAGCTGATTCTGTGTGAGGTCCTGGCTAACAGTCTGTCTTTCTCTGTAAGTGTAACGTTCCCCCTTGGGCTCTGTCACTGCCAATTATTATGTGTGGGCATCACCTGGGCACGCACCCTTTCCCTGCCCGGAGCTGTGAGGACTCAGCATCTTCCAGGTGCATAGTAGAGAGGAACAGGCACCCAGTGCAGGACACAAAGTCAACGCTTGCCTGGAGCTGCTGATTGGGCAGATGGACAGTTCCTACGCACAGCGAGGTGCAAACTGGAGACTGAGGATAAAGACTAATGTGTGAAGATAGGAACAATAACCGAATAAAGAAACAAAATATATTTTTGCTCCTTAATATTCGTTGAAAAGTTACATTTTATGTAGTTGCATTCATTTCTAAACAAATGTATTCCATGCATATATCAATAAATACAAGCACTGCACTCCAGAAATATAAACACCCCTCTCACACACAAAAGCGTCATGGATACCTCCTGGGTTCCGCAGAGGTATCATTCTTTTCTAATTAAAAATGAGCTTTATTACTTTTTCTGCCTAAATATACAATTTGTCTATGTAGTCTTTTGAATAACTAAACTTGATAAAGGTCAAAATATATTTAGAAAGGAAAATAAATAAAAAAATAGATAAAAAAATAAATAACTAAATAGATAAATAAATAGATACAGCCTAAACATATTTAACTTGTTTATGAAATCATTTCTTCATGTGTGTCTTTTACTTTTCACAGCTGTTTGTGTCTGCTGCTTTCTCAGTACTTGTAAACTATTTGGGTTTAAATGAATGCACTGACAGTGCAGGACTTTGTGTTCATAGTCTCCTCCCACCTCAGGAAGTTGATCAGCAGAAACCCAATGGTTGATTCCACAGCAGCATTATTGCATAAAAAAGGTAATCTATCTATCTATCTATCTATCTATCTTTATGAAATACTGTAAATAGTGTTCTTATAAAGGTCTCTCTAAAGATTTGTTAGGTAGAGTCTGATAAGAAAAAACTTTTGTTAACTGTGCATTGAAACAAATTCCTATTTATTATCATTCCCCCAGACTGTATGAGCTCCAGATCTGCCCACCCCCTAAATGATGTATCGAGAGTGGGAGCCGCCCAGAGGGAATAGTCTCCAGACAGGCATAGAGTGCTTTCAGTATGGTAGAGGGAGGTGACTATAAAGTGTGTTTGTGTACATTGCTAGCAGCTCATGTTACACTAATGCCTGCTACTAATGGGCGTTTTATAAAGTGGTCTCAAAAGGTTTTGAATGTGGTATTTCCTCATGGGAGACTCCCACTCCAGAGACAAAAGTGGTTCCATAAAAAAGTCTGAGCGCCGGAGAAGTGACGCCTTTGAATTGTGGTATTGGAGGAAACTGCTTAGAGTCCCTTGGATGGCAAGAAGATCCAACCAATCAATACTGCAGGAAACCAAGACAAACTGTTCAAACTGTTCGCTGGAAGGTTTGATCATGAGGCTGAAGGTCAAATAATTTTGGCCATATCATGAGAAGACAGGATTCCCTAGAGAATACTCTGATACTGGGAAAGATTGAAGGCACATGAAGAAAGGGACCGCAGAGGTAGAGAGGTCATTGAAGAAATGGACATGAGTGTGTGTGTATATATAGGAACTCCGAATTTAGCTCACAGTACAAATGTTCGCTGACATCACTGAGCTGACATCACCGCACCAACATGAGCTTAGACCTTAGACCCCAAAGCCTAACCCTTTAACCTTTAAGCCTAACCCTAACGCTTAGATCCCCAGGCCTAACCATAACCCTTTAACCTCTAAGCATAACCCTAACCCTTAACCCAAAGACCCCTAACCCTAAACCCTAACACCCCTAAGCCCACCCAAAGACTCCTAACCCTAAAACCTAACACCCCTAAGCCCACCCACCTGATCTCCTGCACGCAAATGTCGGCTACGCTACTGAAGGGCGAGCTTTTGTCTGTGCGCGCTTTTGTTGGCGTGCATTTGACACGCACTCGAAAGTCGAGCTACTATATATGTATAAATATATTATATATATATAATATATATATATATATATATATATATATTATATATATATATATATATATAATATATACATACACACATTCAGTCCTTCAGTCATGTCCAACTCTCCGTGACCATAAGGATGCAGTCCCCCAGGCACATCTGTCTGTGTGTCTGGTTGTGCTTATATGGTTTTCTTGGACAAGATACTGGGGTGGGTTTCCAGTTCCTTCTCCAGTGGACCATGATTTGTCTGACCTCTCTGCTATGACGAGCCCATCTTGGGTGACCCTACATGGTACAGCTCACACAAGTCCCTTCATCACAAAAAGGTAGCAATCAAGAAGGGATTTTATATATATATATATATATATATATATATATATATATATATATATATATATATAGTAAATAAAATCTACATCTGTGTCCACATTTGAATGTCTAAAGCAAGTTCCAAAAACCTGCTTCAAAGCTCAGAGTTCCGAGAAAAACAGTTATTACACTGCATTCTGGGAAGTTGAGCTGGGACACACAAATGTGGCCACAAATGCCTCGCTCTTCATTCCATAGCCATCATCAAACATGGTTTCCTTTAAGCTTATGCATGCTGTATTACACAGCTTTAATGCAAAGCCAAGGTTGGAATAAACACAGGCTGAGTATCCAATCCATGTACAGCTGTTTCAAGCTTACTGGCTATCATCAGCATGGGTAGGGATCTCAGCCTGTGTTGTGGAAATTATGAGTAGGTAGTTCACCACGACAATCATTTATAATATGGTGGGCAAAAGAGCGATAGAAGCCCTACACTGTACAGTAAATAAATGCCACAAATGCCTCGCTCTTCATTCCATAGCCTTCATCAAACATGGCTTCCTTTAAGCTTATGCATGCTGTATTACACAGCTTTAATGCAAAGCCATATATATAAGACTTAACTTAAAGGAGCCCTTTTGATTAGTCGTCCAGCATGCCCGACTCTCCGTGACTCTGTAACTCTTCTGCTGCTTCATTGCCTTTTTTTTTACAAGTTTTGGTGAAAAAAAATACTTAAAAGGTCCATTTCCAGCCTCTTCCCACTTTCTGCTTTCATGCAAGGTGTGTTCTTATTACAGAAAGTGCTTTTTAATAGGAGGCAAAGGGTATAAAAAGATATTAAACACTGGCAGACGGCCTCCTCGCTCCCCGGCACTGGCTGGAGTTTGAAGTTTAGACTCGTATTTACATTTAAATTGAAGGCGTCGTTTCCTCAGCCCGGCTTGGGGGGAGCAGAGAAAAGATAGGAAGAGACAGGGCATCTGCATATAAATAGGACGAAAAGGAAAAAAAACAGCTTTAGAAGGATTTTTATTTTTAATCCTTTTAAAGGTACAGTTATCTTTGCTGGAAATGTTCTGTTTTATTATTTTTTTAATTGTTCCTTTTCTAGTGTTCTTCTCAGTAGAATATATTTGTATTAGGTACTAGCCTCTTCTGGATCGTTACCTTGTCATGGTGGAGGGGCTTGTGTATCTCCAGGAAGCTGTGAGCTACACCATGTAGGGTCAGCCAATATGGGCAGATCATAGCAGAGAGATCAGATAAACTGCGGCCCAATGGAGAAGGCACTGGCAACCCACTCCACTATATTTGCCAAGAAAACTATATGGAAAAGCATAGCCAGAAACATAGACATATGTGCCTGGTGTGCTGCATCCATATGGTCACAGAGAGTTGGACAAGGCTGAAGGACTGAACAACAACAGCTCCTTGTGACTCTCTCTGTAAAAGCCTAGGGGGCAGAGGAAACCCTGAATTACATTTATAATGTTCAGATTGTCAATAAAAACACAGCCAGAGGAGCCTACAGGAAAAATATAGGTCTCATCGACAGAAACATTTCCTGATATATTTGGCCAACAACTGTTATATATCTTTAAATGGTCAATGTAATACTCCAATGTTCTCTAGAACAGTTCATGGCTACTTAACCAACTTTGTACTATAATCTGTTTAAAAAAAAAAACAGGGTTTCTTAGTGAAATCTTACTATTAATAGCAGTTGGAAAATTAATTTTGAAACAGAGATAGGACAATCACAAAGCTGTGGATAAAATGTCCATTCAGTTTATACCAAATATATTATCACTCAGGGACAGTAATGCTACAATATGATGCACTAAATGGAACTAATATGTTGGAGTGGACTAAAACCTCAGATAAAAATAGAAATAAGTCATTTAAAAGTAAAGAGGATTGTGGCATATGTAGATCTCTGGCCTGTAAATAATATATGGAAATATATATATATATAATTGGCACTTAATTCAGGACTCAGTCGACGTTCTATACCTGTTTGCTCTGTGTTTCTTTTGTTATGTTATCACTGATTTAAACAGAGATGTTAACAGAGGGAATGGGTCTTTTGTGAGGGGCCCACCACAGAAGGGGGACCCATGCCTGCATACATTTATATTATGTTCAGACATGTCTGTCATCAGAACTTCCCCAAAACAGCCTGTCAGTGTTAGATATTTTTGTCTACCCTCTATTTAAGATATTTCACTGCTCTATATGCAGTTAATGTAAAGAATGGCTGTAGCAGATGGGGTACATTGGTTGCATTGGGTTGGGGAGACCCGTACTGGGCCTCAAGATTTCTGATGGACTTAAATGACTAATGTAATACCCTGAGAAGCGGAGCTACTTCTTTTAATTATATATTGACCATTAATATCATTCATTTTCAATGATTTCCAAAAGCAAAAATCAATATTAAACTTATCAAAATTTAGAGTATCGGCCTCGGGTTCATCTCCACTCTGACCCTCTCTATAGGAAATACTTTATTATACTTTGCATTCAGGGTAGATCTGCATAGCTGATTAGTGGGGCTAAAAACGAATGCAATTAGCAGCTGCGTAAGCCAACTTTTTTGGAAAATCTGAATTTTTGAAGATCTATTTTGTGTCTGTTACAGGACTTCCTCGGAGCTGGATCATGTGTACATGTGTTTTGCTATCAGTGAAGGGAGGGGTGGGGAAGGAGAGAACAGACAATGATTGTTGTGGTGAAGTACCTATTCATAAGGTCCACATAACAAGCTGAGATCCCGCTCCATGCTGATGATAGCCAGTAAGCTTGAAACTGCTGTACGTGGATAGGATTCTCAGCTTGTGTATAATCCAGCCTTGGCTTTGCATAAAAGCTGTGTAATGCAGCAGGCATAAGCTTAAAGATAATTGGATAAGATTGAAATAGACCCATTCCCTCTCACTGTCCCAGAAAATAACCCCTTGCATCATTCACTGCAACAAAAGCTCTCCAGAAATGTAAACGCCCCTCTCACAAATACAAGTTCCACTAATATATCATGGATCCTTCCGGGGTGCTGCAGATGCAATCAAAATAAAAATAAAAATTTAGATTTAGATATCCAACTTTTTTTCCTGCTTAATTATCCTCAGAGTCCGCCTTGAAGTTTACAAACAAATATATTTCCAGATTTTAAGGTAGACAACAACATGTGTCTATTTTCCATCTGCCATCAAACTGTAACTTACTTTATTTCTAGGTCACTCATTTGTAGGCTCTATGGTGGATTCCGGGGGGGAGGGGGGGGCAGGGGGGGGGCAGCATCTCAGACCACTGTAGGTCCTGCAATATCTTGATGGTTTGATCTCTCTGCCCAAGAGAAAACCTTGAGAACACCCTTTGAGTCTCTTGTGTTCTGAGGACCTTTGTTACATGAAATAGCCCAAATCAGCTCCAGGGAAGCCCTCCTGAGAATATCAGGACCAAGGACAGAGACTTTCATGTGCCACATCCAAGCTGGAGCTCTCTGCCAGTCAGAAAGGCAGCTGTGAACTCTCTCCATCGATCCATCCTCTCAGGCTCCAGTGCTTTATGTTTCTATTTCTCATCCTAAATAAGTAGAAGTTTGCCAGTATAATGTTGCATTATTACAGGCATATGGAATGTTTCAGGCATTTTATATATATATATATATATATATATATATATATATATATATATATATATATATAGTAAATAAATAGTACATCTGTGTTCACATTTGAATGTCTAAAACAAGTTGTATATATACACTCTGCAGGGCAGGATGTGCTTTGTCTCATACTAACAAATCAATGACCATCTCTCTGCAGCATGCTGCTGAGATGTGGTCCCTGATAGGCTAAGTCACTACACTGCATATCCAGCCCTACAGAGTTTGTGTCTGCATACACTACAGTGGGCAGACCCATAAAGGGACTATTTGTATGATTTTAGCACTCCTTAATAAAATAAAATACATAAAAGTAAATACAGACATATATAGTAAGACCCAGGAACCTTCCATATCCCTTTAATGCTTTGTCTAGACATCCTCAGGTGCCCATGATGGGAGAACTCCCAGCGTCTCCTCATATTTGGATGAAGAATATATAAGATGTGATAATGGCGGACTGGTAATTGCCACCAGATGTAACTCTCTTGAACATTTCAAAAGTCATTAAGACAGAAGTGATAGAGGTCAGGAATCTGGACTTTTTTGAGGACATGAATGTTGCTAGCATTTTGTTTTTGGCATGGTTGGAATTCGGCTAACAGGGGGGGATGCAGCAGTAAAATGAATAGGACTCAGCTTGATTCCATTTAGCGATAAACAGACACGCTGTGTTAATTAAGAGAATTGCGTTTTGCCAGCGAAAGGCCCAGCAGGATGCCTGTCCCGCTGATCAAAGACCACACTTCCTGATGGAATCTTAAAATGCATGAGGCATGAAATTACATTTTTGTGGAGGAAGAATGAGACCTAATGTGAGAGAGAGCATGGAACGGAGAGATAGAGAGGGAAGAAGAATGCAGAAATGAGGACGCAAAGGAAGGAGGAAGAGGAGGTGAAGGACATGTAGAGAACCGAAAAAAGATGCTCAAGGAATACAGAGAGATCCTGTATGACACTTGAAGGTATCTGGCAGCTTGTGTGTAAGTCTGTCTGATTGGGCGTCTTGTAGCACATCATTTTATTGAGGAATTCTGTACATTTGTGTGAGCTCCACCCCCCAAGGCACCTATGTAGACAGATCGTCCTAGCCAATGAGCTGTGCGGAGTTGTGTCTTAGCCAATCAGCTGTCGGTATCACGGCTGCAGCTTTGTCTCATCTTAAACAGATACATTGTTGTACAGGGCTATGATTGGCCATTAATAATTATGCGTTTTATGCTAATTTAGTTTGGATTTTCAGGGACGTTCCTCCTTTAGGGTAAGTTTTCTAATGTTTATTTGGGGATTTTTTCATGCAACATTTTTTTTCATACACTGCAGATGCATTCATAATCCCGGAAGCTTCCATATACCTTTAAGTCCCAACGGTAAAAAAAAGAGCACATCGGGCTGAACACAATTAATTATTTAAAAATAATTTTATTAAAAAAATTAAATATTATACTCACAAAAGTTTATCTTGTATACAGCAACTTAATCAAAATATCCACATTGTACTCTGGATTATAATTGTATCTCCTTTCTTTCATTGTGATAATATATAGTTATTGGTAAATATATTGCACATGCAGCCACTTTCAATACCCCTAATGGGTAAAATCGTAGCTCGTAATGTAGCTTGCAAGACTTACGGCTATTAAATTGGCCTCTTAAACAAGCCCGCCAAAGACTTGCGGGGTAGGAGCGAAAAAAACCCTACGGGACATTAGAACTTGACTTGCGAGCGCACAAATCCTTTGATCTGTCAAGCCTGTAACTGCTACATTCCAATTGCGCTATTAAATTGCATCAAAATCACTGGCGTTCAACCTCGTAACTCGCAAATGGAGCCAAGAAGCCAACGAGTGCTAGAGAGGACCCGCAAGGGGGTACAGTCCAATCCATAGCACTTTAAATGCAAATATACACACACTACTGTACTTTTATGAACAGGGAAAGTGATGTTAGTTCTTAGAGTTAATAGCACAACATTCTCAAGCTCGCAAATCAGCCAAATAAAATACTTTATTTTTTGTTTAATTTTCGTGTTATATCGATCCCAGCAATCAATGTGTTATAACATATAATGGAACTTGCATGTAATAGAATATCATATTTACGGCTTTATCAATATTGCATTATATCTGGAATGTGGGTCCGATAGTAAATGGTAATTAAACCCATAAGACTTTGAGATCGCACCTCCATTTTTTTGTGACGTAATTCTGATGGTCTCTTTTTCCATTGGCTCCATCTAAACCCATAACTATGAGTTAGACTAATTGATCACGGGTCATGGCCACACATTCAACGCGCAAAAAATGGTTTACAGGTTTGCCTCTCAAGCCCGTAACTCGCAGCATGTTCTAATTCAAAACCCCCGTAAATCTGCAAAAGTTCAAACTCGCAGCCGTTGCGGGTCTCACATTGCACATACGAGCTTGGAATTTAATGTGGCTGATCGTCCTTATAGGGGAAAAGCCACCAAAGAAAAAACTCACATGAGGATACAAATTATATAATAGTAGTAAAAGTGAATATAGATGACTAAAAATATCTTTTTGGTCCTAGAATTGACTTAAGCTTATATTAATAATTAAATATTATCCAATTCTATTAAATATATTCTACAAATTTTTTGATTATGCAGCGCTGCTTTGCCAAATATTTTATTATAAATCCTCTCCTAGCCTACGCGTTTCTACTTCCTCAGGACTTAATAGTGCTCATTGGGACTGGTTTTGAGATCCGTAACATTTTTAACAAGACATGTGACAGACTAAATGTTCATTTAACTTTGCATTAAGTACATTAGAGTCAACAGAGTACATTTGCTGCAGATATGTTCATCAATAATAAATAATAGTCTAAAAACAAAACGAAATAAATGATTAATGTTAGTGGTATATTTTAGAGGGGGAGCTGTCATATAACTGGGTCTTTTAGAAATGTATCACCAGCCCCCTGCACATGCTGAAAAAAGGCAGCTTGCCAAAATAAGTTCAAGCCCTATTCCTAGTGAAATGTAAATGACCTTCTATAAACTTATACCAAAGAACCATGAGTGCCTCCAGGGAGCAACAGAGGCATCAACATTATTTTAATTTATTTATTTTATTAAAAACTAGCTTTATTACCTTTTCCTTGCATGGTTATACTATTTGGGAGCCTCAAATATTGAAAAAATAAATAAATAAAATTAAATAATAAAAAAATATATATACAGTGCCTTGCAAAAGTATTCACCCCCCATGGCATTTTTCGTGTTTTGTTGCCTCACAACCTGGAATTAACATGGATTGTTTGAGGATTTGCATCATTTAATTTACAGAACATGCCCACAACTTTGAAGATCTTTTTTTTTATTATTGTGAAGCAAATAACAAATAGCACAAAATAACAGAAAATGTGCATAACTATTCACCCCCCTAAAGTCAATACTTTGTAGATCCACCTTTTGCGGCAATCACAGCTCCAAGCCGCTTTGGATAAGTCTCTATGAGCTTGCCAGATCTTACCACTGGGATTTTTGCCAATTTTAGTCTCATCAGACCAGAGCAGCTTCCTCCATACATTTTGGGAGTCTCCCACATGACTTTTCGCAAACTGAAAACGTGCCATTTTGTTTTTTGCTGAAAGTAATGGCTTTCTTCTGGCCACTCTGCCATAAAGCCCAACTCTATGGAGCGTACGGCTTATTGTCGTCCTATGTACAGATACTCCAGTCTCGGCTGTGGAACTCTGCAGCTCCTCCAGGGTTACCTTAGGTCTCTGTGCTGCCTCTCTGATTAATGCCCTCCTTGCCCGGTCCGTGAGATTTGTCGGGCGGCCGTCTCTTGGCAGGTTTGCTGTTGTGCCATGTTCTTTCCATTTGGTTATGATAGATTTGATGGTGCTCCTGGGGATCCTCAAAGATTTGGATATTTTTTTATAACCTAACCCTGACCTGTACTTCTCAACAACATTGTCCCTTACTTGTTTGGAGAGTTCCTTGGTCTTCATGGCAGTTTTTGGTTAGTGGTGCCTCTTGCTTAGGTGTTGCAGCCTCTGGGGCCTTTAAAAAAAGGTGTGTATATGTAATGACAGATCGTGTGACACTTCGATTGGACACAGGTGGACATCATTTCACTAATTATTTTGCACCAGAGCTTTTTATGGGCTTCATAACAAAGGGGGTGAATACATACGCACATGCCAATTTTCTGTTTTTTTTTTTCTAAAAAATAGTTTTATGTATAGATTTTTCTCATTTCACTTCACCAACGTAGACTATTGTGTTCTGATCCATCACATAAAATTCAGATGAACAAAACATTGAACTTAAGGCTTTAATGTAGCAAAATAGGTAAAAAATCAATGTTTGAATGCTTTTGCAAGGCACTGTATATATATATATATATATATATATATATATATATATATATATATATATATATCATTGTACAGTGGTCTTGCAACATACATATGGCTGACCATAGGATTTATAAAGCAAAAGTTTTTTAGTTAGATATAATGAACATACTAGATGTGTCATCACTAGCACCCCCCCCCCCCCCACACTGCCTACACAAAGGAAACAGCTCTATTGTAAAATGATTAAAGCTGCCCCATTGACCACGCCCAGTGACAGAGCAGGAATCGTCATAGCTTTTACTTACTGAGCATGCTCAATCTGTAGCAGAACCTAAACTGGTCAGACTTTATTTTTAGTCCAACACACAGGCAGAGCTGGCCCCGCCCCTAATAGACAAAGGGAAGAGATGATACAAAGCTCTGCTTGAGGAGAAAACAGACAGTTTAAAAGTTAAGAAAACAAATTTAAAATGTATTTGTTTGCTGTACATATACTAATAAAACAGGATGCAGTTTAAAATAAACACATGAGCTTTACTTGTACATGGCCCTTTAAGGATAAAATCATGTGTGGTTAACTGTAACAGAAATGCAATTAAAAGAAGGATAGAAAAGCGCTCTGGAAAATTATAGAAAAAAAAGAAAAAATGGTGCAGGGCTGAGAGAGCACCAGAGAGCTGTTTGGGAGATGTTTGAGTGACAGGATAATCGCAGTCCCTGGAGGAAAGACGCACAGCTGTACAGACAAACCTAACACAATCTGCACTATTTATAGATGTTCTGATAGATACACTGCAGGGCTACAATGCAATCATATGGAGGAAAAGCATGTCTGATACATCTGGATGGGCACAGCTGGAGGGGCCACCGAAACGGCTTGTGGGTCACAATACAGTGATAGGGCCAAGTCCTAGAATTATTACTGTAAGTCACTTAACCCTTTCACACGCAGAGGGTCAGCAACAAATTAAAGGTCCATTTACCTTACTATAAGTGTGATTCCCTCTTCTGGATCGCTACCTTGTCATGGTGAAGGAGCTTGTGTACCTCGGTGAAGCTGTGAACGCTACCATATAGGGTGACCCAGAGAAATCTCAGTCCACTGGCAACCCACTTCAATATCTTTGCCATGAAAACTTTATGGATAGGCACAACCAGACACAAGTTATGATTGGCGTGCTGCAGTCCATAGGGTTATGGAGAGTCGGACATGACTGAATGACTAAACAAGTGCTATTCATGGTGTGAAAGATCACAATATTGTATGCTAAAATGATCTATTTTTTCAATGACACTAATAACAGAAACAAAACTAGATTTTTTAAGTCTCTGTTTACATACAAAGTCTATCCTGTCTACTGGCTGTTGCATGAGTAATAAAAGGTACCCGAGTGCCTGTGAGTCTGTGTTGGGAAGGCTATGATTGAAAGCAAATTTATCCTGTATTCAGATTACACTGCACTAACCAAGTAACCCATAGCTGTCCTGGTTAGGTGAATCCAGCATTCCATTCCTGAACAGATAGATTTGTTAAGAGTTATTTTTTAATTTATTTTATCTCTACACGGACTGTAAACACAGATTTTATTTTATTTCATTTCTCAGTAAAAATGCACGCATTTAAAAAATGCAAAAAGTATTTCAACATGTTTTTAGTAGATCTTTACTGTGGACCAAATTGTGCTGAATTATGTGGCCCTTTAAAGAACCACAGGTGACCACATTTTTTTTGTACAATCTTTACATTATTACCTTTTACATGCAACTATTCTTTACTGGGTTCCCTATGCTTTTCTGAAATGAATCTGTCTGCTACATTTTCAGGAGAGTATGTCAATGTTAAAGGCAGTGGCAGTTTTAGCTGCCACATTTGCATTGTGCATATTGATGCTTTACATATAATCAAATTGATTAGAGAAATCAAAATAGTTGATCCCACAGCAACATAATTGCATATAAAAGTTAATAAATTAGAGACTGTTTTATAAACTATTTACATATAATATATACTTTTAAATGTCTGTAAGTGGTACATTTTATATATATAGCTATATTTTTCCTTTATTAATAAACTGATGCAGTATATACACAACCATATTTTTTATTGTATTCCTATAATTTATATTAATACAATTTATACTATAATTTATACTTATACTAATACTAATTATTACTAATACATCCTCTTATTTATCACATTTCTATGCTTTACACTGCTGTGGAAGATACCATTTTATTTTCTATTGATCTGTTATTTGTGGTGGGAGGAGACTTTAAATACATAGGAAATGTATATATGCACAATGGGAATGTGACAACTGCAATTCCCAGTGCATTTAGTATGTCTAATTGAATGCCTATTGGTTTACAAGATCACACCCTGTGGAGGTAGAAGTTGCAAGAAGCAGGCTCAGTGAAGGTAAAGGATAATTGCAGATAAAAGTGATAAATATAAAGGATGCGTTTATTTATTTTTTTACTTTCTAAAAATATTTGGCCTTTATCAAAAGACCATGTGGGGAAGAAAATACTACAATCGTATAAAATTACTCAGCATTGCTATCTGTCACAAGACTGTCAGATATGTATCATGCTGGGATGAAATGTAGACCTTGATACATTACTAAAAAGGTAAAGATGGAGATTTGTTTGTCAGGTTTGCTGCTCATTGTATCACCTCCGAGATCTGTTACATTGTGATACATTGTTACGTGACACCAAATACTAATAATAGCCCTTCGGTTGTGTCTGTGATTCATGATAACAAGAATCTACCTCAGTAGGAATTTCCAGTCTAAAGAAAGTAACACACAATTAGTTCTGTCTCCAGCCGGAGATGAAGTCCCACCTGTCTCTTGGCTTTCAAAACTTGTGAAAATAAGAAAGACATGAACAGCGCAGGAAAAAAACACAACGTACGTATATTATTATTATTATAGAAACTTACTATATTGTTTCTGAGGTTCTAATAACATATATAAAATATACTAAGGAACAACTGCATATCAGTTCAAGGGACTATAAGTGATGACAGTGTCCCTTTAAATTATATAGTATGAAATGATAGGAGAAATTGCTTTGAGTAAGGGGCCATGACCTTGAAAGCTTGCAATCTAATCCAACTAAGTAATTGAAAGGTATCATCTCCACAGAAATTGTTTTATGTTGCTCTAAAGCTAACATAGGGTTGCCTGGTGGTCCAGTGGTTAGAATTTGGTGCTTTCACCACTACGACCTGGGTTTGGTTCCAGTCAGGGAACCAAGAGGTCACACCACCCTGATGCCAAGCAGGGTTGGCCCTGGTCAGTACTTACAGTTGCAAGCAAAAGTATGTGAACCCTTTGGAATGATATGGATTTTTGCACAAATTGGTCAAAAAATTAGATCTGATCTTCATCTAAGTGACAACAATAGACAATCACACTCTGCTTAAACAAATAACACACAAAATATTAAATGTTGCCATGTTTTTATTCAACACACCATGTAAACATTCACAGTGCAGGTGGAAAAAGTATGTGAACCCTTGGATTTAATAACTGATTGAACCTCCTTTGGCAGCAATAACTACAACCAAACGTTTCCTGTAGTTGCAGATCAGATGTGCACAACGGTCAGGAGTAATTCTTGACCATTTCTCTTTACAGAACTGTTTCAGTTCAGCAATATTCTTGGGATGTCTGGTGTGAATCGCTTTCTTGAGGTCATGCCACAACATCTCAATCGGGTTGAGGTCAGGACTTGATTTACTTCTATGCTTTGGGTCGTTGTCCTGTTGTAACACCCATCTTCTGTTGAGCTTCAGCTGGTGGACAGATGGCCTTAAGTTCTCCTGCAAAATGTCTTCATAAACTTGGGAATTCATTTTTCCTTTGATGATAGCAATCCGTCCAGGCCCTGACGCAGCAAAGCAGCCCCAAACCATGATGCCCCCACCACCGTACTTCACAGTTGGGATGAGGTTTTGATGTTGGTGTGCTGTGCCCCTTTTTCTCCACACATAGTGTTGTGTGTTTCTTCCAAACAACTCAACTTTAGTTTCATCTATCCACAGAATTTTTTGCCAGTACTGTTGTGGAACATCCAGGTGCTCTTGTGCAAACTGTAAACGTGCAGCAATGTTTTGCTTGGATAGCAGTGGCTTCCTCTGTGGTATCCTCCCATGAAATCCATTCTTGTTTAGTGTTTTACATATCGTAGATTCGCTAACAGGGATGTTAGCATATGCCAGAGACTTTTGTAAGTCTTTAG
>CM050167.1:17499936-17644936 GCA_027410445.1 Discoglossus pictus
AAGGTTTTCAAACACCCCCTCCTCCTTTTTTGGCAATGTATCTGACCCCAGATATTGGAATGCGTATTAAAAGCACTACATTCATTATGATGGGATTTATAGTAACCGGCTAAGTCAATACTTCATTTCCCAAATCTTTGATTCATTCTTCTAGGACGAGGTCCTCTCTGTCTATGTGTAATATTTCACACTGACCTCCGCTCTGTCGTCTAAATTACTCAGACAGCAGCAAAATCTGAAATCTCTACTTATTGTATCATAAATTCCAGCAGCAGAACTTTTATTTGCAACTTTACTTTGTTTTGTTTTAAAGGACCACTGTAGAATGAATATATATATATATATATATATATATATATATATGTTTGAAAACATTAAGTCTGGCTATGAACATAATTAATCAAGAAAAAAGACATACAGCTTGTTTTAGAAAATTATAAAAATAAAAATAACATTGAAGAATAATTTTGATGCCTCTGCAGGGCCCAGGAGGCATCCCTGATACTTTTAAGGAAGTTATGAGTTTTGGAGGGGTGTTTACATTGCTGGAGCCTGCTTCTGGGCCTGTAAAGATGAAGGAATGTGGTTTCAGTTTCAATCAGATTCAATTATCTAACAGAGCTTCTTGACTTTTCCATGTTTCCTCCTTTTCCACCCCTCCTTTTGCTGATAGGTAAAAAACACACCGTCATGGTCTAGCTCTCAGGAAGGTCCTCTCTGGTACCCGTTGGCCTTTTGAATGCCTGTGAATGTGTTGCAACTTAATAGCATGATTGGAAACGTAACAGTTACGTAGCCTTTTCTCGCCCTTACTCTGCAAGTCATTGGCAGGTTGCTTTACAGGGCCAATTTAATAGCCACAAGTCATGAGGGCTACATTATGGGATAAGGTTTTCAACGTTAAGGGAATTTAATATGGCTATAAGTCTCTGCCTACTGACTGTTGCATGAATAATAACAGATAGCTGATCGAGGTCTGGTGATTGTCTATAGGGAAGACAGTGATTGATAGCAGCTTTTTCCTGGACTCAGTTTACACTGCACGGACAAGTTAACCCATACCTGACCTGCACAGATAGATTTGTTAAGGGTTAAAAAAATGTTGATCTTTACACGGTCAGCGCTGGAGTGGAGTAGTTACCCTCCTGAGCTACTCTGCATTGTTCAAATTCCAGAAAGGTAAGAGAGCAGAAACCTGAATTTTCCACCATAAGAAATTACAAAAATTACAAGGTCTGTTCCCTTCAAACTGGAAGTGCAAGTAGTCTTACCACTAACGTGAATGGGACACACTCCTGCAACCTGATTGGTGGCAATAATGCAAAAGCATGTGGGCAGTCTGCTATACATGTAAACAAAGATTTTATTTGACTTCTCACTGACAAATGCATGTATTTCAAAAATTCTAAAAGTATTTCAACATGCTTTTAGGAGATCTTTACTGTGATGTGGTCCAAATTGTGCTGAATTAAGTGATCATTTGAATATATGACAGTAGATGGGGTAGATTCACTAAGCCATTGAATGGGTCACAAAAAGTTGCAAAGATCAACTTCATAGGAAATAGACAAAGTATATTGCAGCCTCTGTGATTAGCGCATATCTGACTATATGATCTTGCAAAAAAGCCTCTACCCATCAGCCTTTTTTGTTTGAGTGCTGAATGATCCCTTTAAAACTGTAAAGCCGAACACTCCCCAGTGTCTTCATGATTATGCCCTATTACTTTCCTGTAATAGATGTCTCATATACTGACAAATTATTGCCTAATATCACAGCCATGCCGTTGATGGCAGCACTATTTACAGACCCGCCATGATAGTAAATATAAAAGCTGTTACATGCCTAAGTGCTTTCTCTTTATTATAAAGCCAATACTTGTTTTTATGTCGGGTCGTTGGATGGAAATAGATCTAAATGGTGTGACCTTTAAGAGTAATAGATGCAAAGCAAATATCGTGCAAGGAGAATGGCAGCCGCGCTCCTCCCGTCCTGCTCTTATTAGGAGCTGGGGCTATAAGCCGCTCTGCAGAGCGTTCACCCGAGGAGAGATAAGCCTTCCTGGTGGGAAATCAATCTCTATGCATTTTGATAGCAGCACCCTCTGCAATAATTACCCGCCTCGTCAATAATCCTTCCACCTGCCCTTTCCATTTCTCTCAGACTGAAGGTTAAGGAAAAACAACTCGGCCTCCGAATCCCTCCTGGTCCTCTCTGCCTACACTGCCAATGTTAGACTTCTTAAAAGGATGACGTGCAAGGAGATGAATATACTTTTGTTAGAAAAGTTTGAGTCGGACTTAGACCATAATTCCTTTTATGGATCTCTACCTTGTCATGGTGAAGGGGCTTGTGTACCTCAATCGGCCATGTACGGTCACCCAAGATGGGCAGGTCATAGCAGAGAAGTCACACAAATTGCGGTCTACTGGAGAAGGAACTTGCAACCCATTCCAGTATCTTGGCCAAGAAAACCTTATGTATAAGCACAATCTGAGACTTAACGATAGATGTGCTTGGCGTCCATACGGTCATAGAGAGTGAGACACAACTGAACAGCAACAACAACAAAGACCGTCATTAGGCAAGGAAAAAGTAATTAAGCTAATTAAGGTTGATGCTTCTTTTGCACTGTGGTGGGATCCATGATACTTTGGTGACGGTTGTGCATGGTCATTTCTGGAGAGCAGGGCTTGTATTTATTGATGCAAGCTACCTGCTTCTAAGAATTTGAGAGCACAGTGTATTGGAGCCAAATGCAATTAGACTCAATTATCTAACAAACCCAGCCCTGGAGGCATCCATTATACATTGGTGGAAGTTGTGTTTATGTGGGAGAATGGTGGTTTAATTTATTGGAGAGATGCTGTTCCATTCTTTGATGCAATATTATGATTCTGAGCCAGTGAAAATGACAGGGTGTGATGTCACGCCAGTTATCAAGCAAAGGGACTGCCTGTCCTACCTCTCCCCTCTCCGTTAATAACTTCAAACACACAGCCTTATCATCCAACTCTCAATATGTTATGTAACAGACACAATATGGATTCCTGTACTCAGAACCAGTCTTCAAAAATGTAGAATGCCTTACACAGCTGGTAATATTGTTAGTTTGGTACATACTTGTCAGACATTTTTTTTTCTTAAACTGCTGTGGTCATTTAATGCAGCTTTCTCCAGGCAAGATAACTTCCTGAATTCTCTTGAGCCCGAAGTTTAGAGCCCCGGCTTATACCAGCAAGAGAGCTTAAATAAAACATGAGACTAACATTATGCACAGAGGCGCCCGGCGTACGAGTCTGAATCAACAGCACACGTACGGATCAATCTCAGCAAATATATAGGAAGGTATACAGCCTCCCGAGTGCGGACCGCGGGCACAACTCTGTTACAACTATTGATGGTACATTAAAGTGTAAGCTTCCAATGTAATTACTAATATGTATGTATATGTGTATACTTACAATTTAATTACTACAGTAGACTCCCAATTAACCAGAAACTCTAAAGCAACCAGAAAATAAATTGAATACTGTACGTTAAATAAAACATTTTTTTACAGGTTTTAACAAATGCAGGAGCCAGGTTGTCATGCCCCCAAATGCTTCCTGGCACCTAGATTTCATCCACTGTATGTCTCTGCAATTCATTGTTACCTGGAAGCAGACAGGCAAGAGTGACTAAGCCGGGGCAGTGTTGGAGTTACATTCCCTGGGCATGAGTGACTGAGCCAGGGCAGTGTTGGGGTTACATTTCCTGGGCATGAGTGACTAAGCCAGGGCAGTGTTAGGGTTACATTCCCTGGGCAAGAGTGACTGAGCCAGGGCAGTGTTGGGCTTACATTCCCCGGCCATGAGCGACTGAGCCAGGGCAGTGTTGGTGTTACATTCCCTGGCATGAGTGACTGAGCCAGGGCAGTGTTGGGGTTACATTCCCCGGCCATGAGCGACTGAGCCAGGACAGTGTTGGTGTTACATTCCCTGGCATGAGTGACTGAGCCAGGGCAGTGTTGGTGTTACATTTCCTGGGCAAGAGTGACTGAGCCAGGGCAGTGTTGGGGTTACATTCCCCGGGCATGAGTGACTGAGCCAGGGCAGTGTTAGGGTTGTATTCCCCGGGCATGAGTGACTGAGCCAGGGCAGTGTTGGGGTTACATTCCCCCGGGCATGAGTGACTGAGCCAGGGCAGTGTTGGCGTTACATTCCCCTGGCATGACTGATTGAGCCAGGGCAGTGTTGGGGTTACATTCCCCGGGCATGAGTGAGTGAGCCAGGGCAGTGTTGGGGTTACATTCCCCGGGCATGAGTGACAGGGCAGTGTTGGGCAGTGTTGGTGTTACATTCCCTAGGCATGAGTGACTGAGCCTGTGCAGTGTTGGGGTTACATTCCCTGGGCATGAGTGACTGAGCCAGGGCAGTGTTGGGATTACATTCCCCGGGCATGAGTGACTGAGCCAGGGCAGTGTTAGGGTTACATTCCCTGGGCATGAGTGACTGAGCCAGGGCAGTGTTGGGGTTACATTCCCCGGCCATGAGTGGCTGAGCCATGGCAGTGTTGAGGTTATGTTCCCTGGGCATGAGTGACTGAGACAGGGCAGTGTTGGGGTTACATTCCCTGGGCATGAGTGACTGAGCCTGTGCAGTGTTGGGGTTACATTCCCTGGGCATGAGTGAGTGAGCCAGGGCAGTGTTGGGGTTACATTCCCCGGGCATGAGTGACAGGGCAGTGTTGGGCAGTGTTGGTGTTACATTCCCTAGGCATGAGTGACTGAGCCTGTGCAGTGTTAGGATAACATTCCCTGGGCATGAGTGACTGAGCCAGGGCAGTGTTGGGGTTACATTCCCCGGCCATGAGTGGCTGAGCCATGGCAGTGTTGGGGTTATATTCCCTGGGCATGAGTGACTGAGCCAGGGCAATGTTGGTGTTACATTCCCCGGGCATGAGTGACTGAGCCAGGGCAGTGTTGGGGTTATATTCCCCAGGCATGAGTGATTGAGCCAGGGCAGTGTTGGGGTTACATTCCCCGGGCATGAGTGAGTGAGCCAGGGCAGTGTTGGGGTTACATTCCCCGGGCATGAGTGACAGGGCAGTGTTGGGCAGTGTTGGTGTTACATTCCCTAGGCATGACTGACTGAGCCTGTGCAGTGTTGGGGTTACATTCCCTGGGCATGAGTGACAGAGCCAGGGCAGTGTTGGGGTTACATTCCCTGGGCATGAGTGACTGAGCCAGGGCAGTGTTGGGGTTACATTCCCCAGGCATAAGTGACTGAGCCAGGGCAGTGTTGGGGTTACATTCCCTGGGCATGAGTGACTGAGCCAGGGCAGTGTTGGGGTTACATTCCCCGGGCATAAGTGACTGAGCCAGGGCAGTGTTGGGGTTACATTCCCCGGGCATGAGTGACTGAGACAGGGCAGTGTTGGGGTTACATTCCCTGGGCATGAGTGACTGAGCCAGGACAGTGTTGGGGTTACATTCCCTGGGTATGAGTGAGTGAGCCAGGGCAGTGTTGGGGTTACATTCCCTGGGCATGAGTGACTGAGCCAGGACAGTGTTGGGGTTACATTCCCTGGGTATGAGTGAGTGAGCCAGGGCAGTGTTGGGGTTACATTCCCTGGGCATGAGTGACTGAGCCAGGGCAGTGTTGGGGTTACATTCCCTGGGTATGAGTGAGTGAGCCAGGGCAGTGTTGGGGTTACATTCCCCGGGCATGAGTGACTGAGCCAGGGCAGTGTTGGGGTTACATTCCCTGGGCATGAGTGACTGAGCCAGGGCAGTGTTGGGGTTACATTCCCCGGGCATGAGTGACTGAGCCAGGGCAGTGTTAGGGTTACATTCCCCGGGCATGAGTGACTGACCCAGGGCAGAGTTGGCGTTACATTCCCCGGCCATGAGCAACTGAGCTAGGGCAGTGTTGGGGTTACATTCCCCGGGCATGAGTGACTGAGCCAGGGCAGTGTTTGGGTTACATTCCCCGGGCAAGAGTGAGTGAGCCAGGGCAGTGTTGGGGTTACATTCCCCTGGCATGAGTGATAGGGCAGTGTTGGGCAGTGTTGGTGTTACATTCCCTAGGCATGAGTGACTGAGCCTGTGCAGTGTTGGGGTTACATTCCCTGGGCATGAGTGATTGAGCCAGGGCAGTGTTGGGGTTACATTCCCCGGTCATGAGTGGCTGAGCCAGGGCAGTGTTGGGGTTATATTCCCTGGGCATGAGTGACTAAGCCAGGGCAATGTTGGGGTTACATTCCCTGGGGTCAGCATCGAGGAGTGAAAGCTGATGCTGCTAGAACAGCCATCACTGATAAATATACTTAGCAAAACATCCTGTGTGCAGCTAATCTAGGACTATTTTAATAGTAACTCTCAAGCAACCAGAAACAACATTTATCCGGCATCTACCAATCCCCATCAGTGCCGGTTAACTTAGAGCAGGAATGGCCAAAATTGGTCCTGCTGGGCTGCACACAGGCCTGGATTTGTGGATTTCCTTTATGTGCACAGATGTGTCAATTAGACTAAATGGGTGCAGCAGGGCTATCCTCAAATCCAGTCCTGTGTGCGGCCCAGCAGGACCGACTTTGGACACCCCTGACTATGTATATGTATGTGTATACTTCTACTTTTATGACTAGTGTGTATGTATATGTGTATATGTATTTTGAAGACTGATATTAAACGTGTCAGGTGGAATAAATAGACAAGATAAGTACTGTCCACTGTTTGGGTTTTCTTCTTGTTTTCCCTCATGGGAGCTGCCATCTTGTGCAGGCGTCACCACTGTCATTCTAGGGGCTCTACACTACAAGTGTATCATGCTGCTCAGACACACAATCTGTTGGCAGCATGAGATACTAATAGTGTGAAGCCCTTCCACTGTTGGTGGGGCATTAGGCCACAGCTGTGCCAGATGGTAGTTCTGAGAAGAGTGAATAGGAAGAAAGAGAAATGTTTTAGAAGGTAAGAAACTTACTCTGGGGGCTTCTTATAAGTAAATGGAATGGATTTTATTTCAGAAATACACCGGGGATAATTCAATTAATTAATCAATAAACTAACCAAGCTAGAGCATTTATATAAAAAAAAAAAAAGCCTAATAAGTTCCTTTATAGGTATATGTTAGTTTGTGGGATCTCCTGTGTGTGTCTGACTGATTGGGCTTCTCATTTCAAATAATTGTATTGAGGAATTCTGTATATATGTATATATGTGATTCAAAGCAAATTTTAAATTTTTTGTGTGAGCTCCGCCCCCCAGGGCCTCTTTGTAGGCAGAGCATCCTAGCCATTGAGCTCTGCAGAGTTGTATCCTAGCCAATTAACTGTCAGTATCGTGGCTGAAGCTTTGTCTCTGCCAGTGAGAGGGATACTGATACATTGTTGTACCTGCCTCTGATTGGCCACAACTAATTATGAATTTTATGCTAATTTCGCTTGGATTTTTAGAGGCGTTCCATTATTATCGTTTATTTATAACGCGCCAACATATTCCGTAGCGCTGGTTCCATCTCAAAATCAACTGCCTGCAAACTGAAGAAATTTTACAACCTTTAGGGTAAGTTTATTAATGTTTATTTTGGATTTTTGTCACGCAAAAAATATTTTCATACACTACTGATTCACCTTTAACATAGAATTGGTGTAATAAAGTAAAAGCAATGATATAATTTATGCAAAAATACAGTACAATACAATAAGGTATCATGACTGTCTCCCGCGCTGCCTCAGCCAGATACAGAGGAAAACAGATACATTATTGTACGAGCCTCTGATTGGCCACAATTAATTATGAATTTTATGCTAATTTAGCTTGGATTTTCAGGAGTGTTCCTTCTCTTAATCAACTGCAGAATTTTAGCAAACTTTATGGTAAGTTTATTAATGTTTATTTTAGGATTTTTTCATGCAAAAAAATGTTTTCATAAAAATGTTCTCATACACTACTGATTCTCCTCTATCAGATGCATCATAATTCAAGAAACCTTCATATAACTTTAATGGTAGCACATGGGGATGTGTAGCATTTTTTCTGCTTTTGGTACCAGATCGTCTTCCTTCTCATCTATAACGCTACAAATAACCCATGCCCCCGGCAGACTCCTCTCTGATATATATAAGATTCATCAATCTATAGGAGCCTTCTCCAAGTCATAAGAGACTAATTCCAAATTCTCCAGACAGTAAAAGCCGAGATAACTCAGAGAAGAAATCACGACGTGTTTTTGCCGCACTCATTTGGAACAAATCTCGCTCTTGTTGGCTTCAGCTGTCTCCAGATCACATAGTAGAACCGATTTAATACACAGCACTGGAGGAGAATGAACAACATCATGTTTTCTTTTCTTGATAAACAAAATGACAAATATACAGAAATCTACACAAAATCTGTGTTTCCCCAGAGAAGATCATTGAAGCAATGAACATGAACTTGATGGAGCTCAGATGGCCCTGGCGTGCTGCGGTCCATAGGTCACGGAGAGTCGGACATGACTGAATAACTAAATTACAAATAAAAAATCTACGCAACTCATAAGATCTAAAATTATCCAATTATTTTTATTAAGGTATCTATCAAATCTGCTGCCAAAGATTGGTAGAGAGTTCCACAGTCTGACTGCTTTTTCTGTGAAGAACAATCATTTTATTATTAACCCTTTCCCTGGCAAAGGGAAAGGATTAAGGTAAATTGCTTGAAATGAAACAATTTTTCTTGTATAAAATATTGACCATGGACGTAATTTTATAAACAAATCAAATTACTGTAATAATATAATAATTATTATTAATATTATTTTATCACTGAATAGATATTTATTTCTTAATAAAATAAATCTTACTTTCATCTTGCCTTTCCACATATAATAATCAATCCAGGCCCTTAACTGAGCGGACACTATAGCTGTAAAACTACTAATGTACCTTTAAAAGTAGAAGTTACATTTAGCCATACATGATTACACTGGACAATAACTGACAAGGCTGCGTGCACCAAAAGCTGCAACATGGAGATTTACAAATTGCTGTCCCATAACTTAAACAGTAATTGGACTACCTATATATAACTTCTTTCACCACTTATATTTTTTGCCCTTCACTTTTTTAAATATAATTGTCTTCAAGCTTAAAGGGGTATAGAAGTTTGGTGGATTTTACTAGGTATATAATATCAACTATTATAATTCTGGTAAGTGTGTAACGCTCCATGGGAGCGTACACACTTACCAGTACATCCTAAGTCAGTACAGATCTGCGCGCAGAGGCCGTAAGAACGCACACAGCTCGCGGCAAGACATGGGGGAGAGGGGGAGGAAGACGAGGGGGAGGAAGACACAGGGCAGAGGAGAGAGGGGAATGGAGGGGAGAGGAGGGAACAGACACAGGGGAGAGGGGGAGGAAGATGAAGGTGAGGGGGGAAATACACAGGGGGGGAAGAGACACAGAAGAGGGGGGAGACACAGGGGAGGGAAGAGGAAGGAAGAGACACGGGGAGGGTAGAAGAGACACGTGGGGGAAGAGACACAGAGGAGGGGGGAAAAGACACAGGGGAGGGGGAGAGACACAAGGGAGGGGAGGGGGAAAGACACACAGGGGAGGGGGGAAAGATATACAGGGGAAAAAAGAGACAAAGGGGAGGGGAAGATACACAGGGGATGGTGGAGTAGTGAAACCGGAGGGGGGAAGAGACACAGGGGAGGGTGGGGAAAGACACAAGGGAGCGGAAAGGGGGTAAGACACAGGTTAGGGGAGGGGGGGAAACACAGGGGAGGGGAGAGGGGGGGAGAGACACAGAGGAGGGGAGAGGTGGAGCGTACACACTTACCAGTACTGCCTAAGTCCGTACAGAGCTGCGCGCATCGGCCGTGAGCACACACACGGTGTGTGCGCATTGCATGACAGACCGCGCATGCGCAGCTCGTGGCAAGAGCTGTGCGTTCAGAGAAGGAGGGGGGAGGAAGACACAGGGGAAAGGGTGTAAGACACAGGGGGAGGAAGACACAGTGGAGAGGGGGAGGAAAATGAAGGGGAGGGGGGAGGAAGGCACAGGAGAGGGTAGAGGGGGGAAAATACACAGGGGAGGGGGGAGAAGAGACACATGGGGGAAAAAGACACAGGGGAGGGGAGGAAGAGACACAGGGGAGGGGAGACGGGGGAAGAGACACAGGGGCCAAACAAGACAAAGGGACACGGGAGGGGGAAGAGACACAGAGGAGGTTGAGGAAAGACACAGGGAAGGGGAGAAAGACACAGGTGAGGGGAGGGGGGAGACACAGGAGAGAGAGGAAGGGACACAGGGGAGAGGGGGAGAAGAGACACAGAGGAGAGAGGGAAGAGACACATGGGAGGGGAGAGACACAGGGGAGGGGGAGAGACACAGGGGGAGAAGAGACAAAGCGGAGGGAAGAAGGGGAAGAGACATGGGGGAGGGGAAGTGACACAGGGGAGGGGGAAGAGACACATGGGAGGGAAGGGGGGAAGAGACACAGGGGAGAGAGAGAGAGGGACACAGGAGAGGGAAGAGGGAGAAAGAGACCCAGGGGACGGGAGAGAACGAAAGAGACACAGGGAAGGGGAGAGGGAGAAAGAGACACAGGGGAGGGAAGGGGGAGACACAGGAGGGTGAAGAGAAGCAGGTGAGAGAAGCTGGGGCGATTTACTAGTCACTTATATAGTTTCCATATTGTCTAAAGCTTATTTAGAGCTCGCGCACTATGGAAAATTCATTAGCAGCATTGTGCAGCAAGCTGTAAGGGGGTGGGGGGAGAGAGACATGGGAGGGGAGAGACATTGGGAGGGAGAGACATGGCGGAGAGAGAAGGAGGAGAGGGGGAGAGAGAAAAAGGAGGGGGAAGAGAGATGAAGGAGGGGAGGGGGAAGGAGAGAACAAGAAGGGAGAGAGAGAAGGAGGGATGGAGCAACAGAAGGAGGGAGAGAGAAGAAAGGAAGGAAAGAGAAGAAGGGAGGGATAGAGAGAGATAGGGCACAGAGAGGGAGAGGACGCAGAGAGAGACAGAGCACATCAAATATTATACTGTCATTTTTGCCCGTCAAAAAACTATGGCAATAGAATTGTAAGGCAGGTAATGCTGTTTGGTACACAAGTATTTTGGTTGTGTGAGTACCGTCGGCGCTCATTGCGAGCCTCTTGGTTGGTGTATGTTTAGTTATGAGAGCTCCTTTGGCACTGATTGTAAGGTTTGCGCTGATCTCCTTTATCGTTTATTGTGATTCTGTAATTTTTGTATTTGGATTTCTCTGTGTATGTGTTTTTTATGTAAATTAATTAATTATTAAGTTATAAATTAATATACGTTACCTATTTGTAATTAAATATATGCAGGAAGCAATGTGCTGAAGAGCTAACAATCTGTTTTGATGTTGCTGCAGCATACAATGTAGGTTTGCACTGTTGGTGACCTGAGGTGTAAGTGTCAGCAATGTGTGCAGTGTGTAGTGTAAAATGGCTGCGATTGTGTATGTGGTTTGCGGGTGTTGAGCATTTAGCGTCCATTCCTAATAGTGTATTTAGTAGGTCGTATGGGTCTGTGTAAAAGGCGTATGTGCTTGGCGCTGTTTTGCGTGCTTAGGGGTCGTGTAGCCTCGTTTTCGTTTTTTTTCTGTGCCCATTTTTTCTCTCGCTTAGGGTATTTTCGAGTGTTGAAAATCTTTAAATTCTATCGAAATTGGCGTGTAACCTCATTCCCAGACGTCCTGCCTGTCCCCCCTTGCTGTGTGTGTATTTTGTTTTCAATGTTATTTTGTATTTAGTGTGTTTTTCGTCTTACGTTAAGTTCGTATTTTTTTCCCCCTCAGTGGCGGTTTTATTTTGTAAATGTTACGGCCCTAATTGTTATAGGCGATTTTTACAAAGTGGTACGGGTCTCGCACTTTGAATTGTGTAGTCCCGCGGGTTGTAGATATGATGCGCAAGGTGCGCGGGGTCTTAGGTATGAGCGCCTATGGTGCTCATCTCCACCAGCTCAATGAGCGCTCCTTGCCTGGCGCAACCGCGGCCCTCGCAATTTATATTTTTTTTAATTAACAAGTGCTTATAAGAGTCTCATTCAATTGCGGCTTCGGAATAAAGGGAATGTAGTCGGTATGTCTGCGGGCCTGCTGAGGGCACGCAGTGTCCGCAAGTTTTGGTGCAATTGGCCGGGTCTGCAAGTTAGGGGCCGATAGTGAGGTTCGAAAACCATGCTTTCGATAGCAGTTGCGAGCTTGAACATGATCAATTAAGCAAGGCCGTAACTCCTGAGTACGAAACAGCCAATGGAAACAGAGATCGTCATCATGACATCAATGAGATCCAAACTCCAAGCCCGTAACTCGTAATTGAAGCCCGTAGGATTTCTAAGTCCTACGGGCTTCGAGGTTGGATTTCAAAGTATTTTTTTGGGGGAGCTTGAGAATGTTGTGCTATTAATTCTAAGGCCTAACATCACTTTCCTATTTAATAAAAGTACAGTATTGATATTTTTATTTGCATTTGAAGTGCTCCGTACATGTCATTAAGCCCTTTGCGAGTCCTACTTTCGTACCCTTAACTTGTGGTTCGATTTTTGCCATTTACGGGCTTGACGGAGTGGTTAGCGAGGGGGAATCGGAGAAATTGAAGAGTGATTGGCGATTTGATCCTTCAGAACTTTTGCGGCCGTGAAAGATCAAAGGATCGGAGTGCATTAACTTGCGATTTTAAAAAATGGCTATGAATCGCAGCTTGGAGACGGTAACCGGATCGGAGCCCGCAAAAAAGTTGTCAGTTGATTAGCAAATTAAGTTATGGGCTCCATCTCCCGAAAAGCTCAATTGAATGAGGCTCATACTCTGTAGGCTGGATATTCTGCAGAGATGGTCACTGATTGCTTAGTATGAGACATGTGTATTCATGAGCTGCAGAGGGCAGACCCATACAGGGGCTATTTGTTTGATTGTAGGCAGTAAAAACAGAGCTTATAAGCACTTCCTAATAAAATGAAGTACATAAAAGTAAATTCAGCCCCTTCATATTTATATACCAGTCTACAAGTTTGTAGTGAGATCCCTCGCCCCCTTCTCCAACACTTGCATTATTTAGTCACTATATCTAAAGCCAGATAAGTCGGATACTCATCATTACTAAGCTGACAGCTTCCAGTCTCTAGATAATCACATCTCTGTTTTGTACTATAACAATACTCAAATATAAAGACATCTCAGCTGTGATAGCAATTTGGCACATCACCTCCTTGTAAACATCCTTCCTTTAGAATGCTAATCATACATTCATAGAAAGGGCGCTCATTCCCTTTCAAGTCAGATCTTTTTCCCTATTAAAATGATAATACTAAATTCACAACTTTGGAGGCTCTTTGATTTTCTGATCCATCGCGGCTCCTCTGTTCATGAGATCGGCATCTTGTAGCCTACAAACCTCCGGATAGCCCAGCCGCACGGTGCGGCTAGAGACAAAACAGTCTGGCACGGGGTTTGTGCACTTGAAAAGCTGTGAAGTTTTGGTGCAGCCCTCCAGGGAGAATTTCCGGGGAGGTGGCATTAATCTGTGTGTTACTTTTGCTTGACAGACTGTCAAGTTAAATGAGCAATTTCCCTTATCATCCTATTCCTCCTGGACAAAATTAATTCAGTGTGTTTACTCTGCCTGTCTGAGTCTCTCTGTATCATGTACCGCCCGCCTCACATCCTTCATGAATTGTACCTCTTGTAGCCTTTTCTTGCTGTAGATTTGAATAGGAAAGCTTTGCACGGAGATCAGGGTGTGTTTCTGCCTAGGTCCATGAGGCCCAGGCCTAGGGCTATATATTTTCAGGGGGTGGCAGGCTGGCTGAAGATGAAGTGCAATACGTTGAAATATGTTTGTATGTGCACAGAAATGTCTATATGCAGGGATAATTTGTCTGTAAGTGTAAGTGACACGTTGTCACCATCCCTTTAAAGCCAAAAACATAAAAATGCAGACAATTTTTTCTCTTTCTGCTTCCCTGTAGTGACAGTTAGTTCTTCATATACACTGGGAGAAGTCTTACAAATTTGATAGGAAGAAAAATAAAAACAAAGCACACAGATCCATCTTATAATTCATAAAGAACAATGAAGTCACCAGAGCGCCTGCACACCTCCCTGAGCACCCACACACGTCCTCAAGCCCTTGAACACCTCCCCGGGGATCCGCACCGCTCCGAGGGAACCCGCACCAATCCCCAAGCACCCCTCACCTCTGCCCAAGCACCCCCCACCTCTCCCCAAGCATTCACACCCCTCCCCAAGCACTCCCATCCCTCCAAGAGCACCCATACCCCTCGCCAGGAACCTGCACCCCGATCAGAGCACCCGCCACCCCTCCCCGAGCACTCGCACCCCTCCAAGAGCGCCTGCACCCCTCCAAGAGCACATGCACCCCTCCCCAAACACTCTTCCCCTATGCATCCACACACCTCCCAGAGCTCTAGCACCCATTCCCGAGAATTCACACCCATTCCCGAGCACCCGCACCATCTCCCCGTGCGCCCTCACCCCCAAGCTCCCGCACCCCTCCCTTACCACTCGCACCCCTCCAAGAGCACACACACCATTCCCTGATCACCCTTCCCCTGTGCACTGGCACCCCTCCCCGAGCACCTGCACCCTCACCCCCAAGCTCCCGCACCCCTCCCTTAGCACTCGCATCCCTCCAAAGGCACCCACACCATTCCCTGATCACCCTTCCCCTGTGCACTGGCACCCCTCCCCGAGCACCTGCACCCTCACCCCCAAGCTCCCGCACCCCTCCCTTAGCACTTGCATCCCTCCAAAGGCACCCACAGCATTCCCTGATCACCCTTCCCCTGTGCACTGGCACCCCTCCCCGAGCACCTGCACCCTCACCCCCAAGCTCCCGCACCCCTCCCTTAGCACTCGCATCCCTCCAAAGGCACCCACACCATTCCCTGATCACCCTTCCCCTGTGCACTGGCACCCCTACCCAAGCACCTGCACCCTCACCCCATGAATCTGCACCCCTTCCCAAACTCCTGTACCCTTACTTGAGCACCCACACCCTTCTTCTAACACCCGCACCCCTCTCCGAGCTCCTGCACCCTCACTTGAGCACCCGCACCCCTCCTCGACCACCCGCACCCCTCCCCTTGTGCCAATTACAGTCTGCACAAAATGTATTCTGCAGAAAGATTTAGACAAAAGCAAAAGACAAAGAAGCAGAGAATTAATGATGGGAGACAAAGAAGGATGAGCTTGGAGAGAGCCGGAGAAGACACATTTATAGGAAAACACCAGAAACCCACAGTTTAAGGTATATTTATTAATCAGGGGAAAATGTAGGTTAAAAAGGTTTATAGAATAAAATACCCCACCTCCTGTGTATTCTATGGTTCCTATTGATCAAATGGAGTAAAACAAATCTCCACATTTAATAAAAAAGTGTAAATGAGGATAATAAAGTGACAAATATTGTACAATTGAAAAAATGTAGGTAATTAAGTAGTTAATCAGTTAAATGTTATAAACAATATAAATTTCCTACATTAAATTAACATTACTTGTTCATTACTTTAAGGACCTCATCTATCCATCTCCATCTCTGCTGTCCCCTTCTTGGTGTGCCTTCAATCTTTCCCAGCATCAGAGTCTTCTCTGGGGAATCCTGTCGTCTCAAGATATGGACAAAATATTTGAGCTTCCGCCGCATGATTAAACCTTCTAGTGAACAGTTCGTCTTGATTTCCTGAAGTACTAATTTGTTGGATCTTCTTGCCGTCTAAGCAGTTTTCGCTAACACCACAAGTCAAAGGTGTCAATTCTATGGCGCTCAGACTTCTTTATTGTCCAGCTCTTACATCCGTATGTTACTACTGGGAATACCATTGTTCTCACTTTGCGAACCTTTCTTGAAAATGTAATATATTTACTTTATAGTAATAGCTTGTATGAATCGCCTGGGGCAGCATAAATGAAAATACACCTATCCTGCCCGTTACATACCATCAAACCGAAAATTATATTTCATTAACCTGTCCAATATACGGCATGAAATATCTCCCTTATACAAAAAAAAATCATGATTATTTTATGCAAAGGAACCTAGCCGTATTTCATGAAGCTGCCCATTGTATGCCATGAAATCTGCCAATTACACTATGGAACATGGCATTATATGCAATTGGACCTGCCCATCACACACCATTGAATCCTAATGATACGATCTTATGAATATTGCTCTGTGCAGCTGTGAGGATCATTTCTCCAACACATCTGTGGTTTGTAGGAAATGAGCCAAGAATGAGCCAAATTAACATCCAATATATAGAGGCCAATCACTGACAGCTAACGATGAGTTATGTGCCAACTGATTGTTAGGTATCATTAAAATAATATTTAGCTTTGCCCACCAGTCTATCACAAGGAGACACACTTGCACAAACTGTTGATAAAATGACATTGATTAAAGGGACATTGGATCCATCGATACTGCTCTACACCAAAATAAAAATCAAGAAAAAAGGCTTTTTGAGTTTTTAAAACTAAATTTAAATTCTATTTTTTTCAAAGTGTTCTTATATAATCAGTTTAATCATCAAACAGTGTTAACTGCTGGCTGTGTTGAGCTTCCTAGACTCGGCAGGTTCTGCAAGGGCCAAAATGGGCATGCTCTGTTGGCTTACAGGACCCCTGTTGATGTGGCATTAATTTTAGATGCTTACAGGACCTCCTTTCAAGGTCCCTATGGCCTATGGGATGATCGTAGATGCCATGGAGATCGGAAGAGGAGTATGTAATATGGCTAGTGGGATCACCATCTGGCCCTCAGGCCACACCGCTGGGATTCGACCCCATTATCAGCCACCTCCAGAGACTGAGCATATCGCCAGGGCCCTCCCACTAGAGTGATGACACCAGCCAGCCACCCACCTCCCCAACAGCAAGGGGCTAGACTGGCCGTCACCACCACCATTGCCAGGCAACAACCACAACACCAGGCCCTAGGCCCTTCCCCACCACCACCTCCTCACCACACCATGCCCCAGTGTTTGGTTGCCTCCCCCTCCCCCCGCCCCGCCCCACACACCACCACTAGCAGGGAGACGGCGGCCGGCCACAGAGGATTTGTGCATATGTTTGTGCCTTCTCAGCAGCACTCCTCAGTATCAATCTATTGGTCCCAATGTTAACCTAATCTAGCCTGGCTACAGAGTATTGGATCTTGGCCTATGTGATGGTGATATTTTGTATGCAGATGGCTCCCTCCCATCACATGGTCCATGATCCTTTTCTCTGTGGACACGTAGGGTTCTGTTTAACATTTGACCAATTGATGGTCACTGAGGAATGCTGTTGAGAAGAGATGCTTTTTTATATAGCTTTAAAGGCCTTATTTTGTAGATTTTGTCTCCCCTTTTTTTTTGTTTTATCTCCTGCATCTGCAAGCATTGTGGAGGAAATGTATGAGGTGTATGGTTTTCCCAGTGCCTCTCAGGTAGACATTCCTTCAATGACAGCCCCCATCCCGCTTATCATGTAGCTCCCACAATCTTAAAGCTGTCATATAGCCAGATATCTAAAACATGATTGTTGTTAGCTGAAATGTTGACTAATACAGCTATGGCGGTGGACTTGCAAAGTCTAACAATGGCATGTTAATGACAGCCAGCATTAATATATTCACTAGTGAAGCATGTGATCCTGACCTCAATATCAGTCTGAGAACAGATCCTTGGGTCTGATGTAAGTAACAATGAATCTGGCTGCTGACTTTTGTGTCCTCTCCGTATTAATGGCTATTTCTCCATATTTCTGATTATCCAGAGACCTAGGTAATAGTTAGTAATGTTTGCAGATGGTAATCAGGTGAGTTGGTATATTGTTACAGTATTTAGCACTGTACTGTATATGCATGTTGATTAGGTTTTTTTTTTATCCTCCTCTGCCTTTTTTAGTTGACCACTTTTTTTCAGATTTTTTTTTTGTCAACACACTGTATGTGTGAAACTGGATTGGATTACACAGTCCAGAGGTTGAACCATCTGTTTCATTGAGCAGATCTAGACAAGTTGTAAGTGCTATGCACATTAATGGTTTCTTCGGTTACATGGAGTGATTTGTGATGATCCTTTTTGTCATCAGATTCTGGTTGCAGTGGTGTAGTGACCACATGTGACCCTGGTAGTTGCTATGCATCACGCTTATCCCCTTTTTCCCCCAAGCCTCTTGCTCTCCTGTGATCCGCCCATACCACACCCATGATATTAATGCACAGTCTTGTCCATTTCTGATTGTGCTCTGTGTATGAAATAAAGCTTTGTTATACCGTCAGTGTGTCGTCAATGGTTGAGGTTATGGGACATCCACATACATCGCATTTGTGTCACATTCCTATATATGTAAACTAATGAGCCATAGTTACTATGCAATAGATCAATACAAATAACAATAATAATAGTCATAATAGCATTAGATATAATATAATAATATATATATCATATATCATCAACATAAAGGGTTAATACACATGCAAATGTCCTATTAGTGATATTGTGGAGTATTAACATTCCACTGAGGGCCTGCTAACAATATGACAGGTGATACTGGAGTGGGTTGCCAGTTCCTTCTCTAGTGGACTGTGATTGACGTGGCCATCTACAGTGGCCCTACATGGTATAGCTCAAAACTTCATTCAGGTACACAAGCCCCTTCACCACTACCACTTAGCAATCCAGAAGGAGACCAAGGGAACATACACCACACTAATGTAAATTGATATTTAGCAAAACATAATGGAAGGTCACCAAATGGGAATGGGTATACATCTTGGCTCATGGTCACCAGCAATGGCATGGGACTTTCCAGGATGGGTATAACGGAGATTACTCCTGATGGTGGTGTGTTGGCTATTGATCCACGTGCCTCTGCACAGCCTCCATGTCTTTTTGTGGCCCTTCCTGATGTGTTAAAGTAGATTAGTGTGGTGAATGTTCCCCTGGTCCCCTTGTGGATTGCTAAGTAGTGGTTGTGAAAGGGCTTGTGCGCCTAAATGAAGCTGTGAGCTATACCATGTAGTTGGACAGGACTTAGCAGAGTGGTGAGGCAAATCACAGTCCACTAGAGAAGGAACTGGCAACCCACTCCAGAATATTTGGCATGCAAACATTGTGGATACGCACAGATAAAGACATTAGTAGGTGTGCTGCAGTCCATAGGCTCACAGAGAGTCGGACACAACAGAGGGACTGAACAACCATATGTGAAATGATCCCCTAGTACTTGATATATGCCATGTGGTGGTGCAATTTGGCCTCTATTTGTTGTCCCAATGTAGATGTGATGAGTGAAATGTATATAAGATGATCTTTGTATTTTTAGGGTCCACATTAGAGCCTCTGAGTGTGAAAGGGTTAATATGTCAGCCATTCACATATATTTGTGTTGCAATTTAATGAGGTAGTGTGTCTTTAATAGCTTTCAGCATGTTGAAGCATAGCTTTTCATATTGGCATATGCATGACCATTACAACCTATGAGGAAAATAAAATAAAGTTTTTAGCAATATTTCATATTTAGGACTTGTTGTGCATGTCATTGTAATGCCTTCCATTGCTTTCCCAGTGTTTTAAAGTGCATTGGTATCTTTATATTGTAATTTGCAGTGTTACAAACTAGTCTGTAAACCCTTTGTGGGTCATATTTAAAACCCGTAAGGTTTGGGCTGACCTTTGGCGTTTCCGGACTTGATAGCGGCTGCAGTGTTGACCGATTTTTGCACTTGAATAGCTATTAGCGATTTACGCGATTGGAAGTCTTGCGGCCTTAAAAGATCAAGGCCGTAACTCGGAAGCCGTTCAGAGCCCGCAAAAAGACGCCAATTGAATAGCAAAATAACTTGCGACCTCACTTACGGGCTACCGGATTGAGCAGAAGCTCAATTGAATGAGGCTCATAGTCTGCCTGGAGCTTAAAGGAACATTGTAGTTCAACAAAACAAACACTTGTTGGTCAAGAATGTACCAAAGCAACTGTTTAAACGATGAGCGTAAAAACTTTTTGGGGAAAGTCTACATTTTTGAAGACTTTGTGTGCAATTACAGGAATCCATTTTGCGATTGTTACATCACATCCTGAGCTGGATCATGAGGCTGTGTATTTGTAGCTATCAGTGGTGGGATGAGAGTGTGGAAACAGTGGTAAATTCAGAGTCTTTGTTAGATAATAGGATAAGAATGAAATTGATACCACATCCCTTCCCCCTCACAGACACAGAAGCAGAAAGTTGCATCAATAAATGCAACTACACATCTATAGAAATGTAAGTGTCCCTCGCACACAAACAACTTCCAACATGTATCATGGATTCCCCCAGTGTCCTGAAGGGTCAGCATTATGACTTTTTTTCCTGTTTAATTATCCTTTTAAATCAGACAGCATACAATGCTACTAGGATCTTTCAACAGAACTGAATAGTTTTCCAATCCTGTTAGGGACAAATACAATATGTCTGCTGCCATGAAAGTAAAACTGAATACTGTAGATATAACTTAGAGGCTGTATATATTTATCTTAAACTTCATAAACTTCTTGCACATTATTAGGTCAAGTTCTTCATCTCAGCACCCTATAAATAAGACACTACAGTGTCCCTTTAAATATTTTCTAGGTCCTTTAATGCCATCTTAATAATTTGATACAACAAAATGGTAAAAAAAAAGACAAAATGCAAATACACAGTTTAACAAACCCCCCACTTAATTACAATCATCACAATGTACAAATCACATATGGGATAACAAGCTGTTTATTACTTTAATATACGGACATTTCGGATAGAACTAAAATGACATTTTTATGGTAATTTTAATTGCAAAAACATTGTGTTCAATTAACTTGTGTTTTTTTTCCTCAAAACAACTTAGTAAATAATTTATACAGCCTCATCTCCTCACTTATTTCAGAGCATTCTTTCCAGATTTGTTAACAATCTAATTTTGAGGAAATTATTGTATTACAGGCAATGTCTATGGGAGAGAGACGTTAGATTGAAAGCTTACAATTTAGGCGATTAGGAAATACTTTGCATGTTTGAGCATAAAAGCATTTTTAGAGAAAATCTTCTTTTCAACAGACCCTGCTAGTGTATGGGAGCTGCCATGACAGTGATACTTCCTTTTGACAATACCGAGAGAGACTGGCATGGCTTGCAACTATACTTGCAAACTGCATTCTGCTTAGTTAGTCTGTGTGGGGGAAGGTATCAAATGCTGAAATTGTATCTGAATCCACCAGTGAAGGGGCGGAGCTACCAGTGTTGCAGGGTGTGCAATGCACCAGGGCTCTCCTCAGGCAGGGGGGCAGTGCTGTGTATTTTTTATTTTTGTTTGCATTTAATTTTTTTCCCTGTAGTGTTGGGCACACCCACCCGGCCGAAGGGGGTTGGGTGCTGTGCGGGGATAGATGCTGAGAGAAGATGGCTCCTGACAAGGACTGGGTGCTATATAGGGAGCGATGTAAAGAAGGGTGGAGCTGGATGTTGAGAGGGACTGTTTGAAGATAGCTGCTGAGAAGGACTGGCTGCTATGTAGAGATAGTATATATTTGTGTATGTATATATATATATATATATATATATATATATATATATATCATTTATATTTATTTTCTCGCACCAGGGGCCTCTATTCTGTAGCTCAGCAAGTGCACCATATTGGTTATCTGCTGTTGAATCTAGCTTTCAATATATAAAAAAGCATAAAACACCCCAAACCATGATAACATATCTGGACACATTATCTAAAGATATATAATAAATAATATTACGTTATGTAACACTTATGGCAGGGCTGTCAATATCTGAACCTGGGTCCAAATCTAGACATCTGGCCCCATTCTTTTGGACTTCTGCTGCTTTATCACAATTACTGTCTTCGAACCTGAAGCCTCAATTAATTTAGATAAACTATAAATTAAATTATAAATGAAACCAGAGTCCTTTCTCTGGGTCTCCCACAGGATATAAACCTGCCTATGCTCATCTGAAAACCTTTTTATTATAATATATTTGTACCTATCTCTAAATAAATTTATTTATTCTGGACCTTGAGGTTATTTTTACAGAGACAAAGAACTTGTTGAAAAATAGACAATGCCGGACTTGTTTGATTAAGGCACAAATGGTCACCAAAATATAAAATGTATTGCATTTAAAAGCTCTCAAGTGGGCGATATTCTGTGATAATGAACATGAGAAGATAGAGAAATTGTATTTATGTCAGAAAAATAAATAAATAGAATGATTTGGCAACTGAGTTAATCTGATTCATCAGTTCTCAGTTCCTGTCTCCAGTACTCGAGGGCCCCTAGCAATCCTAGATTTATGGATATCCTACGAACTGGAGGAAGCTGACTCCTGGCCTAAATGTTCTGTAGCAGAGGCACTCTTAATACCCTAAGACCGATCGGAGCACCATTGTGTTTATACAGTAAAACTTGATGCCAGAAAAATGACCAATAGACAAAGGACCTTATTCTATTGCCCAATTCATGAATTTATACGCACTTAAAATCGCTCTTAATATTGTCACAGATTCTATTAGCTACTCACAATCCAATTACGAGTTACCCGCCCACAATTACTATGGGCCAGGCAAAGCTGCACATTCGGCTTTAGTACTCAATTGGTTTTAGCACAGCTTGAATATTACATCCATATCTCCAGGGTTTGTGACGGATGGGGCTCTTATGGTAACATTGGGATATCTGCCTCCGGGGGTGCAGCTGGGGCTCTTGGAATGGGAACTTCCCCATCGCCATGTGTTTCAGCAGTATTTTCCATTCCAGTCTCTGGCAGCAATGGCCGCCCGGCATTTTCCAGACCCCAGCTGGTTATCTCCACATTATCTCTGATGTTCATTTCTTCCCAGATTTTTGTGCTGTGAATCCCATTTGACAAATTAATGATGTGAGTGAGTTTAGCTGCAGGGATAATGTTACCATCATAAAAAATACTTTATATGTTTCCCTAATCACCACAGCTTTGAAGACACAGCTGTATTACTACAGATTGTTACTGGAGACAGATAATACATTCTTGTAGAACAAGTTTAAAAGGACACAGCAATTGCCCAAATATGGTATAATTTAAGGCAATGGACAAGTACTTTATCGATAGATTAAAACTTATATTGATGCTTGTGAAGTTTGTATGTCAACCGGCTCTTCGTTTGGCTTGAAAAGGCCAAAGAGACCAATCCTACCCTCAGGTTGTATAGGTACTGTATCCTCACACATAAAACAGCTTAACATGATTCTAGGACAAGTGGCAGGTTTTCAAGGTAAGTTACTGGACAGGACATAAATAAATAAATGCCTCCACTCTATGGGAAACACACCATGCATATGTGTCCCAAACAGAGCACAAACTTTATTTTTCTCTGTACATTATTTTATACAGATTTTGCTCAAATAGGCCTTCGAGCCACTTCCTTAGACATATACACCTTTCACCCCTTGGAATTCCCCCGACATAGGTTAGGACTAACTCCAATGACCCAGTGCCAGGCTGTCTATTTTCCCAGCTAGGTGCTGAGGAGACTATGGCCCCAGCTATCAGCTATCTCCGGTCAGGATCAGGGGTTGATAAGATACTGTGAGTCCTGGTAGCCAGAATGTCTGGGTCAGGGTGTTGAGTCCAACCTGAGTAGGGGAATATTTTTATTGGTTTAATGCAATAGTTGCACCCTATAACACACTCTACACACAAAGTAATGGCCATAAAAATGGACCCTGAGCCCTCTAGGCACAAATGACCCAGTGGAAGGGGGCCTTAGGTGTCCACCAAGAGCTTGGGGCAAAACATCACACAACAAAACAAATCAACAAGTGGTAAAGTCTTTCACAAGGTCCTTATGGCCATTATAACATCCCTTTAATTCAACTGGCTATGTCCATCATGGTTCAGTGGCCAGACTCAAAAATCCAAGTGTTCCCTCTAGTTTTATGTTATAACTTTATGTTGTAGCTTAAGCATTATTTACTCTCAAGATGTTTGCACATGCTCAAAGTGCATGCCCAGTGAAAATATGCATTCTTCTGAACCTCTTGTTCAATCACTCTGAGCATGTGCAATCCTGCAGACAATAATTAGCAAATGTTGGATTCTAAAGAAGGGACTTAGAAAGGCTCATTGACAGACAAGAATTAGAAACTTCAGTGTAATGTTACTGTAAATGCCATTTCAGTAATAAAGTACTTGTTATTACTACAATGAGAACAATAAGCAGGGAGAGAAAACAAGCAAAGCGATGGGGGCGGCCCTGTGAAAAGATTTACTGCACATGAAATCTGATATCCTGTTTCACATTCCCATCCATACTCCGTAGACTGTAAGCTCTGTTGCACCAAAATATCCATTACATTATTGTATTGTACTGTGTTTGTATTTTTGCATAAATTATATAATTGTATATCATTATACAATATATATATCATTATATAATTTTACCTTATTGCACCAGTTCTATGCTATATGAAGGTTTCCTGGATTATGAAGCATCTGATAGAGGAAAATCAGTAGTGTAAGAAAACATTTTTTTTGCATGAAAAAAAATCTCAAAATAAACAATAATAAACTTACTCTAAAGTTTGTAAAAAAATTTCAGATTTTAGGCAGGTGATTTTGAGAAGGAACGCTCCTGAATATCCAAGCTAAATTAGCATAGCATTCATAATTAGTTCTGGCCAATCAGAGGCATGTACAGCAATGTATCAGTTTCCCTCTCACTGGCTGAGACAAAGCTGCAGCTGTGATACTGACAGCTGATTGGCTAGGACGCTCTGCCTACATAGGTGTTTTGGGGGTGGAGCTCACACAAATGTACTTTGAATTACAAATATACAGAATTCCTCAAAAAAATGATTTGTTATTAGACGCCCAATCAGACACACATAGGATATCACGCAGACTGACATATAGCTTTAATGTACCCTTGTAATTAGCGTAATATAATATTCTGGTGCTTTGTAAATAAAACGCCATAATAATAATTAACAGGCAAGTTGCGGTCCATAGGGTCACAGAGAGTCGGACACAACTGAACGACGAAACAACAACAGCCTGTACAGTACCTTGCCATGACTATGCTCAGTTGCAAATAAAAATTCACAGACATAACAATGGCCACTAGATGTGACATGGCTAAGTGCTGGTACCATATTGTTCTCTGATATCTGTTGCTTTGCTGTAACCTGTCTGAAGTGCGGGGGGGCACATGAGGGGGCACAGGAGGGGACACAGACGGGGGCACAGGAAAGGCACAGGAGGGGGCACAGGTGGCACAGGAGGGGGCACAGGTGGCACAGGAGGGGGCACAGGAGAGGCACTGGAGGGGGCACAGGAGGGGGCACAGGTGAGGAACATGAGGGGGCACAGGAAGGCACATGAGGGGACACAGGCGGGAACACAGGAGAGGCACAGGAGGGGGCACGGGAGAGGCACTGGAGGGGGAACAGTGGGGGGCACAGGAGAGGAGCAGGAGGGGGAACTGGTGGGGGCACTGGAGAGGCACAAGAGGGGCACAGGAGGGGCACAGGAGGAGCACAGGAGAGGCACTGGAGGGGGCACAGAAGGGGGCACAGGCTGGGGCACAGGTGAGGAACATGAGGGGGCACAGGAAGGGCACATGAGGGGACACAGGCGGGAACACGGGAGAGGCACAGGAGGGGGCATGGGAGAGGCACTGGAGGGGGCACAGTGGTGGGCACAGGTGGGGGCACAGGAGAGGAGCAGGAGGGGCACAGGCTGGGCACTGGAGAGGCACAGAAGGGGGCACAGGCTGGGGCACAGGTGAGGAACATGAGGGGGCACAGGAAGGGCACATGAGGGGACACAGGCGGGAACACAGGAGAGGCACAGGAGGGGGCATTGGAGAGGCACTCGAGGGGGCACAGTGAGGGGCACAGGTGGGGGCACAGGAGAGGAGCAGGAGGGGCACAGGCGGGGCACTGGAGAGGCACAGGAGGGGCACAGGAGGGGGCACAGGATGGGGGGACAGGAGGCTTCTTATCGCTGCGGCCAGCCTCTCAAGTCAGTAATGTCAGCAGATATAAAGCAGTGAATGTAAAAAGAAATCTCCGCGGTGCTGTGTGGTGCGTCGGGTGTATTTAAAGACTATAAATTATGCAGTTACCTACAGATAAAAATAACACCCTGGTGCAGTATGGGTAATCGCACGCTAACTGTCAGAGAGACTGCTGCTATAATAGTCTGAGTCTCACTGCTGTATGTACTGTGTATAGGTGTGAGTGTGTGAGAGAGACAGCAAGAGAGAGAGAGAGAAGGGGAGAGACTGCTGTATGTACTGTGTATAGGTGTGAGTGTGTGAGAGAGACAGCAAGAGAGAGAGAGAGAAGGGGAGAGACTGCTGTATGTACTGTGTATAGGTGTGAGTGTGTGAGAGAGACAGCAAGAGAGAGAGAGAGAAGGGGAGAGACTGCTGTATGTACTGTGTATAGGTGTGAGTGTGTGAGAGAGACAGCAAGAGAGAGAGAGAGAAGGGGAGAGACTGCTGTATGTACTGTGTATAGGTGTGAGTGTGTGAGAGAGACAGCAAGAGAGAGAGAGAAGGGGAGAGACTGCTGTATGTACTGTGTATAGGTGTGATTGTGTGAGAGAGACAGCAAGAGAGAGAGAGATTAGGGGAGAGACTGCTGTATGTACTGTGTATAGGTGTGATGGTGGATGTCTGTGAGTCTCTCTCTGTCTCTGCTATGACTGTATGTGTATGAATGCTGCCTGTACTCTATATAGATGTGTGTGTCTGTGAGATAGGGAGAGAGAGAGGGAGATAGGGAGAGAGACTGCTGCTACAATATTTACATCTCTATATATCTGTGAGAAAGAGACAAAGAAATAGGGAGTGAAAGAGACTGGGAGGAGAAATGGAGACTGATGTTATAGTTATCTGAGACTCCCAGTGCAATCTGCGCTCTCTTGTTTTGTATTTGTAAAAATGGAGAGACAGAGAGACAAAGAGAGGGGGGCAGCAAGACTGTTGTTCTAACTGTCTGACATCTCTGGAAGAGAAAGAGACTGCTGATATATCAATCTTAATGCCAGGTGTGCTGTGTCTAGCTCTGGGTATAAATCCATGACAAAGAGAGAACCATACAGTGACAGCAAGAGAGAGAGAGCGTGGGACATACACAGGGAGAGACAGATGAGGAAATAGAGACAGTGACAGGAGAGAGATCACTGCTCTGATTATCACTTTGCTCTCATTGTTGTGTCTAGTTGTGTTTATATGTGTCTTATAAGAAAGGGAGAAGTAGAGAGAAAGATGGCCCAAAAGAGAGAGATAGAGAGAGGGAGATAGAAAGAGAGAGACAAAAAGAGAGAGGCAGAAAGAGAAAGGGGGAGAGAGAGAAAATGGGAGAGAGAGAGACTGCCTAATAGGTAGCCATGTAATATGGCCCATTACTGCCATCAAGGGGTTCTGGTGACATTTATTAACCACAAGGATGATGGACTCGCCGTCGCTTTCCTCCTCAGATGCCACCCTTGATACACCTAATCTCAGAGATATCTGCCCTGGGTTTCGCCACTGGGTGACTAACGCTGAATAAGTCTGAGTTTTCTAATAAAAATTGTGACTTTAGAGGCCATCTGTAGAAATATATTTAAAATACGCTATTTTTAACAACTATACATGAAAAAAGTTAAATGTTTTAGAATACAAAAAACCACAGACTCTAATTTATTACCTTTTATAAACAAATATTCTGCAGTAGAATCTACCATTTTAGGTTCTGCTGATCAACTTTATGAAGTGGGAGAAAGCCTTGAATGCACAACATATTTCTGCATACACCATAGGAATGTGGTAGCTACAACTGTCAGTAATATCAATACAAGTTATGGAAATGGAAAGCTCAATGGTTTACAAGGACACAAAAAGACAATGGAACTCTGCAGTAAAGAATAATTGCATATAATAGTGCAAAATGAAGGGAAGACCGGACTGGATTAACCATAAGTAAAATAGGCACCTGCTTAGGGCATCAAGTGAAGGGGGCACCACAGAAATGTTCCATTGCCCTATTTACCATGGACCATATGGTGCAAAACTGTACGTGGTGCAGCTGAACCAGGTTCCACAAAGATATATATATATATATATATATATATATATATATTATATATATATATGCAATAATAGTGAGATTATTGTTTCTATAATCAATTAGATATATATGGAGGCACCAAAGTCTTAGAGCCCTATTCAATTGGCCAAATTGCAATTGAATAGAGCTCTATATAAGCACAGAGCATATTTTTTTACAGACGTGTTTAGTTATGGAAGACTTTGCTTTTGGATAGAAGTTCACTAACTAAAAACTTCTGTAAAAAATATTGCTAGGTGCTTATATAGAGCCCTATTCAATTGGCCAGATCGCAATTGAATGAGGCCCTTAGTCCGGCTGTGCTTGTAAAAAAAAAATTGAATCAAGTCTCACTTTAATTGACAGAGAACTGAAATCATTAATTTTCCTTTAAATAATTAAATGAACCCATTCTTTGCTGTAAAGAGGTGACATGTTGGATGGCAGTATGTAGCGGTTCCATCTCTCTGGTCAACGCTGCCATCTGATTAATCAGAACCAACCCCTGAGAACAGCCCAAGTACTGCGATGCCAATGAGATGCAGATGGCGCCTCTGGCTGCTTGCCCCTTGGCATCAAACAAAACACAGAGGGAAGGTGGATGCCTGAGAGTGGGAGGGACACACGTTATTACATGGGACGTGAAGGTCAAAGACACAGTGAGGGGGAGTCTTCAGAGGTGAAGGATGGTAGGTGTCCTGACAGACGCTTGATATATCAGAGGCGCAGAGGTCTGTGCCACTGTCTGCCCATGCTGCTGGCAGAGTGATTAGAAATTGCACTGATTTTCCATGGCTAAATCTAAAGGTCAGTAATGATATCATCAGCAAACGGTGTGAAGGAAGACAGGCGCCTGCGCCACGTGTGGTCTGGGCTGCTGGATCCTGGCTGAGATCCAAAAGACCCTCACGGGCTCCTCTCTGTGTCCAGCTGTCCATGCCGAGTGTCAGATGCTGCAGCAATGTCCTAAAGGCACATACTGTTGGCTCAACTGTCAATGTAGTATCAAAATAGAGTGAGGGGCTCACCCTCCTATGTACTGGCACACAAAGCATGAGAGACTGCACTATGGGTGGGAATTATGACATATGGTCCCCTTTAATGTATTGTCAAATATAAGGTTTGCATCTCACCCCTTAAAGGGACATGTACAGTTTCTGCATTTGACTAGGAATATAATTATTACTAGCGACTTGCCCATCAAAAAAATTACAACAATAAACTGCAATAAATGCTGTTTGCCACACAAAGTAAGTGTTTTGGCGCTCATTTCTAGCCTCTCGGTTGGTGTATTTTTGGATATCAGAGCCACTTCAGCACTCATTGCAAGGTACGCGCTGATCGCTTTTTGGCACTCATTGCTAGCCACTTCCCTGGTGTACTTTTGGTCCTCTGATCACCCTTGGCGCTCATTGTGAGCCGCGCGCTAAACGCCTTCGGAGTTTATTGCGATCCTGTCATCTGGTCTTTTTTTTCTCTATATGTATTTTGTAATGATAATGAATTAATCAAATCATAAATTAATATACTTTACCTATTTGAAATTAATATATGCAGCAAGCAATATCCTGAAGAGCTAACAATCTTTTTTTGATGTTCCTGCAGCATACAATGTACATTTGCACTCTTGCTGAGTTGAAGTGTAAGTGTCAGCAATGTGTGCAGTGTGTAGTGTAAATAGGCTGTGTGCGCGAGGGGAAACCGTTTGTTTAGCAGTGTAGTTCTGCATTTTGTAATGCTAATGTTATTAGATGCAAGTTAGTGTTGTAAAATGGCGGTGATTGCGCGGGTGTGGAGCATTTTGCGTCCTCCCTAATAGTGTATTTTATACCCCGTACGATCTTGCGTAGAACTCTTATGTGTCTGGCGGGTTTTTACGTGTTTATTGGTCGTGTAGCCTCGTTTTTTTCGGCTGCCATTTTTTTTGTCGCTTAGGTGTTTTTCATGTGTGGAAACTGCAAATTGTGTTTCAATTGTCGTGCATCCTGACTCCCAGACGTCGTGGCTGTCCCCCCATGCTGTGAGTGATGATTTTTTATTTTTATTTGTTCATTTTGGTGATGTTATTGTTTTATTGTATGTGCGCGGTTCAGTCGTTAACTTCATATTTTTTCTACCTCTTTTTTTTTTTTTTTAAAGTCCCGCCGTTCGTAATTTTTAACGTCTATTTTTTTTTTTTTTTTTAACTGCTACGGGTCTCGCAGTGTGAATTGGATAACAAAGGTTTCTGTTGAACTGTAGTCCTACGGCGCACATCTCCACCAGCACATCTCCCCCAAGGTTTTTGTTGAACTGTAGTCCTATGGCGCACATGTCCACCAGCGCAGTGAGCGCCTTCGGCACTCCCTGCCTAAGTCGTACGGGGATGAAGGGATGAGCACTTATGGAGCTCATCTCCACCAGCGCAGTGACCGCCTTGGGCGCTCCTAGCCTAAGTCATATGGGGTTGTAGGGATGAGCACCTATGGCGTTCATCTCCACCAGCGCAAGGAGAGCCTTGGGCGCTCCTTGCCAGCAACTGCGGCCCTGCGGCAAGCGTTAGCAACAACCCATATTGCTGAGAACTATATATGTGATTACCCTTTATTTGTAGTATTCAGTAGCGCTATACAGGGGATAAGTACAAGGCAAAAACAATATTAACACATTGCAAAGAATGGGGGGCTTTGTCTTTGAGCCTAATATCAAAGGTAGAAAGAGCTTTCCCAAGACTGAAAACTCCCAAACATACAATCCAAAGACATATCTGGGTATCTCTTTACTTTTATGTACTTTAACTTATTAAGAAATGCTCTGCTTTTACTGCCTAACATCTTACAAATAGTTCCTAACGGTTTATCACCTCTGCAGCTCATGAAGACATTGACTTCTAAGTAAAGGGTGTGCAGCGTCTCATAGTAACCAACCAGTGGGAACATTCTGCAATATGCTGCTATATACCTAGTGAAATCCAGAAACCTTCCATATCCCTTTAAGATAAGCTCTTTGGGGGTCTCTAAGGGATAGTGAGTAATCAAGATGTGGATCCCTTGCTCACCGTGGGCCTCATTCAATTGCGATTTGGTCAATTAAATAGGGCTCTATTTAAGCACAAAGCATATTTTTTTTACAGAAGTTTTTAGTTAGTGAGGACCTTGCTTTTGGATAGAAGTTAACTAACGAAAAACTTCTGTAAATAATATATGCTATGTGCTTATATAGAGTCCTATTCAACTGGCCAAATCGCAATTGAATGAGGCCCTGTGTCAGTACCTTGGGAGACCAGTATATAAAATCCCTGTGTATATATTTACTTTTCTGCACTTTATTTTATTAAGAAATGCTTATAAGCTCTGTTTCTACTGCCTAAAATCAAACAAATAGTCCCTGTATGGATCTGCCCACTACATCATATGCAGACAGACTGCTGTGCTGTGTCTCATACTAAGCAATCAATGAGCATCACTCAGCAACATTCTGCAACATGCTACCTAGATGTGGTCCCTGATAGGCTAGGCCACTGCACATCCAGCCCTACAGAGACAGTGTCTGCATATGATGCGGTGGACAGACTCATAAAGGGATTATTTGATTGCAGGCAGTAGAGCAGAGCTTATAATCGCTTCATAATAAAATAAAGAACATTAAGGGAAATAAATACACAGGGACATTATATACCTAGTAAAATGCAGGAACCTTTAATATCCCTTTAAGTGTTTCCAATAAAAATGAGCTGGTCCAATAAACTCTGATGGATGCCTGGGGTTTGTGGTGCACATCGCCCTGTCCCCATCGCCCCGTCCCCATCACCCCGTCCCCACTGCCCTATCCCCATCACCCTGTCTCCTCTCGCTCAGCCTGGTGATAATATAGTGAAGCTCTGGATCCCAGGGAATTCCCAGGTCTGATTGGCTCCCATTGGGTTGTTCAAGGCCACATCATTAGGTTGATTGCTCATGTACAGAATCCCTTCCGAGGCCCCGAGTACATCACACCTAGAGCAGTTACCTGGAGAGACCTAGCACGGGTGACAACAGACATCTGTGTATAGAGCAACAGTATCCAAGTAAAAATCAGAGCCACCCTGGGAGATTTAATTCCCTAGAAATAGTTTCTGGGAAGAAATAAGCCAAACAAACAAGAAAAGTCGTGGGGTGTGCTACGTTTTCACATCAGGGCCACAATAGAATTTTTTGACACAATAACATTTTCAACATAACCTCTGATTTTACTGTGTAATATCAAACAAACAGTCCCGGTATGGGTCTGCCCACTGCAGCTTATGCATACACAGACTCTGTAGGGCTGGGGAATCATGTCTCAGCAGCATGTTGCAGGATGTTGCCAAGATATGATCACTGAGTGGTTAGTATGAGACAGCACAGCAAGTACAGCAGTGGGCAGACCCATACAAGGACTATTTGTTTGATTTTAATCAGTAAAAAACAGTTTATATGTTGCGTTATCCATTTCTTCTAAAGTGAATCAATCCTCGGAAATCCATGGTGTTGTTGCTGTATTTATTTTCTAATGAGCAGCTCATGCATATTAGTTAGATGATTTGATGTGCTAATTAGTATTACAGTCTGCTTGTCTGTCTCTGCCGTGGTCACAATAAAGACCCCAAATGTTATCTTGCAGTCAGACCCCTCTCCCATGCTTAGCAAGCACTCTGAGCAGAACATTAGTACACTGAGCTGCACATTAGCATACAGGAGGAGCAAAATCAATACAAAATATTTCAGAAATGATGTACTGTAGAGAAAATCTGCTAGTACAACGTATACCCACGTTTTAATGCTCTTTAAAATGAAATCAACTTCCTGTTGGGGTGACATAATCCCTTTAAGTTAAGTTGTTTGGCATAGATTAGCACAGTGTGTATTTTTCCCACTTACGCACAGTTTATTTATATCATTATCTCCTCCTTATTATATTTTATTTGCCTGGCATTTAGTTCTAGTTAGGTAGCCACAATCAGCTCAATCAGCTGTGTAAATACAAGCGATCTTGGGAGGAATCTCCAAATACTGCAGTCTCTCTGATACTTGCAATGTCAAAACTGACATCTCATTTCCAAGACAGCTGCTAAGGAGAAACGAAGGATATCTCAATCATTCCACAATCCCCTTAATATTTTTATTGCTCCTTAGGTGTATATACACACCGAGAGAAGCTGCACTTTAGACAGAGTATCTCAGACTGAGATACCAAGGCAGAGCAGATGGAACTAATGCAATGTGGCTCTCAGGGGAGCGGCGGATGCCTCATGCTCCAAATACAGCCGTTTTTGGATTGCTAAATTGGGGCTAAGAGAGTCATTTGGAAAATCTACCTCTTGAATTGAAAGGATAAAGAGTTTGCTTTTGCATTTAGTGAATATGTCTTTTAGCTAATAATATCTGCAGTGATTTGGTAGAGTTCACTGATACACTTCTTATGTAGTAACTTTCATTTTGGATAAATGACACGTAGTTTGCAAATGTACTGCTTTTTAGAAGTGGTACTATATAAATGTATTAGGCTTCTGAAAAATGGCGGAGCTCTAGAATGGATGGCTCTGTAGCAAAGAAAAGTATGAGCCCCACCCTGCAATTGTAAAAATGTTTTTGCGCCAGACCCCAATACCAACTCATTTGGTATATACACATGTATATATATACTATCTCTACATAGCGGCCAGTCCCTCTCAGAAGCCATCTTCCCATAGCACCCGGTGCCTCTCAACATCCACCACCACACAGCACCCACCCCTCTTAGCATCCATTCCTTGTCAGTGTCCATCCCCTGGCGGCAACCATCCCCAAACAGCATCCACTGCTCTCAGCATCCATCCCTACATAGCATCCAGTCCTTGGCAGCTGCCATCCCCACACAGCACACAACCACTCTTAGCATCCACCTCACATCGCACCCACCACTATCTCCTTTCCTCCCTCCTTATATAAACCATCCCCCCCGTATTTTGCTGTCATTTAACCTTGCTCTCTCACCTCCTCCCTGATACGCATCCCCAGTGTGCTGAGCTGCTACACACTACCACCTATTGGAGCTTCAGTAGAAATGCAATTTCCAGCCAGTAGAAGTGTGCAGTCAAGGCGACCTTGGGGGAGGGGTAGGGGGGCCTGGTTGCCCCTACACTACAGAAAAAAATTAAACACAAAAAAATATATAGCGCTGGACCCCCAAGAGGAGGGCCCTGGTGCCTGCCGCACTGGTAGCTCCTCCCCTGTCTCTAAACTTGTGCATAACCCATCCTTTAAAGCAGTGTAATATACCTAAAAGGAGCCATAACCAACAAAATTCATCAAAACAGCACATTGTAAATAAGAATTTCAGGCCCATACAGTCCAATGTCATTCTGAAATTAATAAAGCTTCAGAATTTTGAATATGACGTAAACATTGCAGCCATTTTGAGCTTTCTGTGTTTAAAACAAATATGCATAAATGTAATAAATGTTGATTTGCTTAGCACAAGACTTTTATTCCTGCATTGTCTGATTGCCGTTGAACTATGTATATAGACAAAGCCTCAGGCAATTATGCAAATAACTATACATATGCTAATTATATATTCATAACTCTGATATTAATTGCAAGTCACATTAAAAGCTAGGAAAATTAGCAAGTGTTGCCTCATTATGTATACATATGCCACAAGCTAAGCCTGCAATTATTGCTTCATTTTATTTGGGGGGAAAAGGCAAAGCAGCTGAAGAGAGCGTTTTATTAGTATATTTAATGTCATATAAAGGTTACTTTGCACTTAATGCTGTCTCATAAAAAGGCTCTGACTCCGACATAATAGTATTAGCAGTAAGTTTCAGGTCCTGGAATAAGGAGAAACTTCTAGAAAGGCATCTTTAAGACGTTGAAAACCCACCTAAAGTTGCCTCATAAGGAGGCCATTAATAAATGATTGCTCCACCCCCTTCAAGGCCTCATTTACAATTTAAATCCCACTTCATCTTTTCATCCAATCATACGAGTTCAACCAGCATCCTGGGATGTCAACCAAGGGATTTTACAAGAGGCAGAGGGAGCATTTGCCTCTATAGTCTATAATATGTAAAAAGTGTTTGATTTTGCTTTAGCACTAATTTCTCAGTTTCTTAAAGGGCCCTTGCCACACCCATTTTTTTAGTTGTATTTAAAAAGCATGGAAAACTGACTATATGTTATAAAAAAAAATTCTTAAGTGAATCAGTCCTGGGAAATTTCATGTTGTTGTTGCTGTATTTATATGCACCTGAGCAGCTTATGCAAATTAATTAGCTGCTTTGATATGCTAAATAGGATTACAGTTTGATTGTCTCTGTAGTGGCCAAAATTAAGACCTTCAATGTTATCTAGAAGTTAGACCCCTCTACCATGCTTATCAAGAACTCTGAGCTGTACATTAGCATACTGAGCTGCACATTAGCATACTGAGCTGTACATTAGGATCCTGAGCATACTTAGCCAGAAATTAGCATACAGGAGCCGCAAAATAAATTCTCAATATTTCAGAAACAATTTACTGTAGAGAAAAACTGCTTGTACAATGTATAGCCAGTTTTTATGCTCTTAATGAACTTCCTGCTGGGGTGACAGGGTCCCGTTAAAGGACCACTGATGTGTTTTATTTATAGCATGCTCATTTGAAGAATTGAATGTAGTTATATTTATAGAAAAAGGGTAAAAAACTACAGCTTTCCTATTTTGAATTATGTAAACCAATTAATAGGGCTGCCATTTAATTTTCTTCTTAACATGATTAGTCATATATGAGAGACCTTGGATATAGATAAGATCTTTATTCAGTTCTATTGAAAGGCTGCCACAATGTTGCGAGATTTAAATGGCAGTGCAACTCATTGTTGAATCACTTATAAAACAGGAATTTTTGTCAATCAACTGTTCAGTAGGTACATGTACATGTAGGTAGGTACTCAGGCTCAAATCTTTCAGCTACTCAAGTCAGACAAAATGGAAGCATTCTGTTTGCAAAAAGAATCTTCAAAAACTGCACAATTTTCTTTAAAAGTGTTTTTCTGTTCATAATTTCACAGCTGTTAATGTTAGTTTCTTACACACTATTTTATATTTCTGTCCCTATAAAATATTATATATACAGTGTCGGAGCTAGTGAATGGAGGGCCCCGGTGCAAAATAATTTCCAACTACTCAATCCACCCCTTTGGTTCAATAAAAATGGCAAATATATATGTAGATGATCAGCTCGCTCCTATGGTCCCATTGCTAATTAATTAAGATTCCTCATTTACTGCCAGTAGCAGAGGGCCCCTACCCTGGTGCTTTGCACCTGCTGTACCAGCAGTACCTCCATACTGTGTAATAATCTGCCCTTGTATGTACAATTTCTGTGGAGTGTTGTGATCAGCGGGTCTCACACCGGACTTCAGTACAATATTGCTGATAAGGACACATACAATCAGTGCGCACGGCGTCTGCAGATGATTATGATGATGAGGAAGACGCGGCCTGATCGCGAGGACATGCCGATGGTATCCATGGAAACGCAACTGAAGATGCTCATTAGGAGGAAGCTGCTGACAGTGATAAGGGGGAGCAGAGGAAGCAATCAGCAGCCAGATGCAGATTGGGCGCCAATGAGTACTTAAGTGCAGCATAAATACGATCACTGCCCCTCGCGCCAGAGCTGCCTCGTTTCTTACTTTGTTATTTTCCTGACTCATTCTTAAAGGGCCACACCCCTATTTACAGAATGATTTCTTTAAGAAATCTGTTTTGGAAACTAGTCATATCTTTTAAATTTACTATTTTGAAGAATAACACAATATAATTTTAGAATTTAAAAAATACAGCCTTCTGTCTATTATCATTTCTTTGTCATTATGCTGCTATGGAATTGACGATTTTGGGGGGACCAACAGGAAGTTGATTTCATCAAAGAGCATTCAAAACTGGCTATACATTGTACTATCAGTTTTTCTCTACAGCAAATAATTTCTGAAATATTTGGCATTGATTTTGCGGCTCCTGTATGCTAATATACAGAACAGTATTCTAATGTGCGTCTCAGTATATGCTAATGTGCGCCCCAATATGATAATGTGTGGCTCAGTATATGCTAATGTGCGCCCCAGTATGAAAATGTGTGGCTCAGTATATGCTAATGTGTGGCTCAGTATGCTAATGTGTGGCTAAGTATGCTAATGTGCGGCTCAGTATATGTTAATGTGCAACTTAGTATGCTTATGTGGGGCTCAGTATATGCTAATGTGTGGCTCAGTATGCTAATGTGCGTCTCAGTATATGCTAATGTGCAACTTAGTATGCTAATGTGGGGCTCAGTATATGCTAATGTGCGACTTAGTATGCTAATGTGCGGCTCAGTATATGCTAATGTGTGGTCAGTATTCTAATGTGTGGCTCAGTATATGCTAATGTGCGGCTCAGTATGCTAATGGGTGGCTCAGTATATGCTAGTGTGTGGCTCAGTATATGCTATTGTGTGGCTCAGTATATGCTAATGTGCGGCTCAGTATTCTAATGTGCGGCTCAGTATATGCTAGTGTGTGGCTCAGTATATGCTAATGTGTGGCTCAGTATATGCTAATGTGCAGCTCAGTATATGCTAATGTGCGGCTCAGTATGCTAATGTGTGGCTCTGTATATGCTAATGTGTGGCTCAGTATTTGCTAATGTGTGGCTCAGTATGATAATGTGCGGCTCAGTATGATAATGTGCGGCTAAGTGTATGCTAATGTGCGACTCAGTATATACTAATGTGTGACTCGGTATGCGAATGTGCGGCTCAGTATGATAATGTGCTGCTCAGTATGATAATGTGCGACTCAGTATGATAATGTGCAACTTAGTATATGCTAATGTGCGGCTCAGTATATGCTAATGTGCGGCTCAGTCTTCTAATGTATGGCTCAGTATATGCTAATGTGCAGCTCAGTATATGCTAATGTGTGGCTCAGTATTCTAATGTGCGGCTCAGTATGATAATGTGCGACTCAGTGTGATAATGTGCGTCTCAGTGTGCTAATGTGCGGCTCAGTGTGATAATGTGCAACTCAGCATGATAAAGTGCGGCTCAGTGTGCTAATGTGCAGCTCAGTATGATAATGTGCGGCTCAGTATGATAATGTGCGGCTCAGTATGATAATGTGCGGCTCAGTATATGCTAATGTGTGGCTCAGTGGTGGAGCTAGTGAAGGTGCAACTTCTCTATATAAGGTATGTGCCTGTAGAGGTAGTTAAATAAGGCAAAACATAGATGTAGGAGGTCAAAGCAGGGTCATCAGATCACCTTTCTATAAAAATTACATACATTAAGAGACTTACTTTACTCCAAATAGGAGAGGCTCCCTACACTGTTTTGGACACAGGGGTTTTGCACCTCCTGCACCAGCAGTAGCTCCGCCACTGGGTCTAATTACCAACTAATTATCAAACTGCTCATTTGCATATACATACAGCAACAACAACATGGAATTTCCCAGGACTGACTCACTCTAGAAAAAACATATAGCAAGTTTTTCATGCTCTTTAGGAATGACCTAACCACTTGATTTTGGGTGACAGAGGCCCTTTAAAGAGAGCAACTTTTTTAAGGTGGAAAGAGACTTTGAACACAAAGGAAGTGTCTGCCTGCACATTAGGAGTGTGGCATAAGCATGGGTGTAGATTATTCTATGTTTGTATGCATATATATATATAAGCTATTTTACGCCCTGTGTATACAATGAGCTGTGTCCCCCGAGAATTATTCTGGTTCCTACACTCCTGGGCATAAGGATGATAAGCATGCCTGGTGCATATACATTTTATATTAACCCAGGTATCAAAGTCTCTGTGTCTCTGATTTTACCAGCTGGGGAAGGTCGTCCTCCTCATCACCCTCTGTGAGCCTCATCTATGATCTTACAGAGGGGGTTAAGCTTTCAGATACTTTATGCTTTTATTACTTAATTATCCAACACAATCGCAATTATATCTATTTATATTTGTACTTCTAATTCCTGCACCAACAGTGACTTTTGATATGTCCCTTTAAAATTATTATTATTATTATTTACAATATTATTATTATTTACAATATAATTATTATTATTATTATTTACAATATAAAATTATTATTATTATTATTTACAAATAAAGGATAATAATAATTTCTGTACCAACAGGGATTTTGCTGTGTCCCTATTACATATTTAGTTGTGGATCTTACGAACGTTTGGATTTGGGGCCCGCTCTTGTGGCCTTCGCGCAGCCAGGGCCACAACTGCGGGCCTTGCAAAGCGAGGCCCGCAATTGCGGGGCTGCAATGAGCGCCAAAGGTGCTCATTACAGGCCTTGTGATGAGCGCCACAGGCGCCCTTCATGAGGCCCGTTGGACTTAGGCTGCAATGAGCGCCAAAGAACCGAAGGACTTAGGACCAAAGCCCGTAGATGCAACCAAAGTCCAAATATGCCTCAAATTAACTTACACACTCACACACGGCACAGGGGGAGAGCCAGGGCGCCTGTGAGTGAGGTTGCAAGTTAATTTGAGGCATATTTTTTGTTTTTTCTCAATCGAAAAGCGCCTAAGCGTGAAAAAAAATGGCGGTCACACTGCGGGCCTTGCAAAGCGAGGCCCGCAATTGCGGGGCTGCAATGAGCGCCAAAGGTGCTCATTACAGGCCTTGTGATGAGCGCCACAGGCGCTCTTCATGAGGCCCGTGGGACTTAGGCTGCAATGAGCGCCAAAGAACCGAAGGACTTAGGACCAAAGCCCGTAGATGCAACCAAAGCCCAAATATGCCTCAAATTAACTTACACACTCACACACGGCACAGGGGGAGAGCCAGGGCGCCTGTGAGTGAGGTTGCAAGTTAATTTGAGGCATATTTTTTGTTTTTTCCCAATCGAAAAGCGCCTAAGCGTGAAAAAAAATGGCGGTGGGAAAAACGTAACAGAACAAAAACGAGACCAAAAGCAGTAAAAAAGCGCCCAAAGCCAGTAACGCTAAGCGACAAAAACGCTAACATTGTGTGGCTCACGATGAGCGCCTTTGGCGCTCATTGCGAGGAACGTACAGTAGACGGAGGGAGAGGCTCGCAATGAGCGGCAAAGGCACTGATTACGAGCCATGCGATAAGCGCCAAAGCCACTAACATTGTGTGGCTCATGATGAGCGCCTTTGACGCTCATTGTGAGGAACGTACAGTAGACGGAGGGAGAGGCTCGCAATGAGAGCCGAAGGTACAGCATTCACAGCCTTAAAATTTTATTCCTGTCATTTTTGACGGACAAGTAGGTAGTAAAATTATAATTATTCTATTTATAAGGTGTCACTTTTGAAACTTTGCACATATCATTATGTTACAAACACAGGGGCTAATACAGAGGGTGATGTCCATCCATAGATATGTCTGGGATTCAACTTGTTCTTTCTTGCATTTTAAGGGTTATATTTATTCATCTGCAACAAAAATTATTTAATATACAGTAAGCATATTATATCTACCATCAATCATGACACTTGTCTATTAACCGCACAGTACAGAGATTCCCAGATAGCTTGCATTTCCAATCCCGCACTCTTTAACCCATTTCCTGCTTTATATGATCAATCTTCAAACAAACATTTAAATGTGAGCTGTACAGGATGAATTGATTTGATTTAGTCAGATATTGATATTTTTCTATCTATTTATTGATAATTACTTATTAAATAAACAAATGAAATCTTATTATATCTGCACTGTGATTGCCATTTCATTTCTCCATCTTCTATTAACTTTTATGTACTTTTTTTTTGTACTATTATTATATTAAGAAGTGATTATAATCTCTGTTTTTACTGTTCAAAATCCAGCATTTGTTGTAGCATATGCAGACACAAACTCTGTAGGGCAGGATGTGCAGTGTAGTGTCCTAGCCCATCAGGGCCATGTGTCAGTAGCATGTTGCAAAATGTTGCTGAGAGACAGCCACTGATTGGTTAGTATGAGACACTGCACAACCAATAAAACAGTCTGCGTCTTCATGAGCTGCAGACCCATACAGGGACTATTTGTCTGATTTTAGGCAGTAAAAAAACAGAATTCTTAACAACTTGCTGTCCTTGCAGTCGCGTGCCTCAACTGCTCGCCGCCATGCGCGAGGGCCGCAATTATTTAACATTGCGTGACCAGCATCACAAAGTGACCAACACTGACAACTATATATATGTAATAGCCAGTTATTGCTGATTTTACAAAGTACCCACAACTTGTCAAAGCTCACCTTTAAGATTTAGATAACATGAATGAGCAAATTGAAGCAACGTCTCTTTAAATTACATTCTAAAATAATTTAATAAGACTGAATTTTATTTAAAGAGACATTACAATTTGCTCATTCATATTATCTAAAGGAACTCACAAAGCTCAGTTTTATTGTTTTCTCAGAAAAATTACACTTGAAAATGTTTAAAAAAAAAAAAAAAGGTCTCATTGCTGAATAAAGTGCCATAAATTCATAATTACCCTGTGAGATAGTTAGGAATATTTGGCTGTATGTGTTATCATTCACTAGCTGTTTAATAGATCTAATTGGCAGAAAAGGAAGGAACAACGCCCATGCTTAGTGAATCTCTCCCTTTGTCTCCTGCCGCCCACAGTAACAGATCATATTTGCATATAATAGTTAATACACTAAAAGGCTAATCTGTATTATTTTCTTTTTCACTTTTTAAGAAAATGGCCATTACCTAACACCATATAGATATACTGTACATATCATCAGAACACACAGCAACTTTTGTATTTTTGGACAGTGGGCCTTTAAGTGATAATCTCCTTTTCCTACACATACACGGTCAGAGTGAGGAGCAGGACGGCAAATACACGAAAAATACATGTCACGTCGCTCCAGCGATGCCACCTGGCGTGAATCCATTCATAAAGCAATACAAAGAATGCTGGGAAATTATTCCTTCTGGATCCAACTAGTTACAGCAAACATATAAACTACAAGGCCTGGCACATGTGCATAGGACTGCCCGGTATACATATAAACTACAAGGCCTGGCACATGTGCATAGGACTTCCCAGTATACATATAAACTACAAGGCCTGGCACATGTGCATAGGACTTCCCAGTATACATATAAACTACAAGGCCTGGCACATGTGCATAGGACTGCCCAGTATACATATAAACTACAAGGCCTGGCACATGTGCATAGCACTGCCCAGTATACATATAAACTACAAGGCCCGGCACATGTGCATAGCACTGCCCAGTATACATATAAACTACATGGCCTGGCACATGTGCATAGGACTGCCCAGTATACACATAAACTACAAGGCCTGGCACATGTGCATAGCACTGCCCAGTATACATATAAACTACAAGGCCTGGCACATGTGCATAGGACTGCCCGGTATACATATAAACTACAAGGCCCGACACATGTGCATAGGACTTCCCAGTATACATATAAACTACAAGGCCTGGCACATGTGCATAGGACTTCCCAGTATACATATAAACTACAAGGCCTGGCACATGTGCATAGGACTGCCCAGTATACATATAAACTACAAGGCCTGGCACATGTGCATAGCACTGCCCAGTATACATATAAACTACAAGGCCCGGCACATGTGCATAGGACTGCCCAGTATACATATAAACTACATGGCCTGGCACATGTGCATAGGACTGCCCAGTATACACATAAACTACAAGGCCTGGCATGTGTGCATAGCACTGCCCAGTATACATATAAACTACAAGGCCTGGCACATGTGCATAGGACTGCCCAGTATACATATAAACTACAAGGCCCGACACATGTGCATAGGACTGCCCAGTATACATATAAACTACAAGGCCCGACACATGTGCATAGCACTGCCCAGTATACATATAAACTACAAGGCCTTGCACATGTGCATAGGACTGCCCAGTATACATATAAACTACAAGGCCTGGCACATGTGCATAGCACTGCCCAGTATACATATAAGCTACAAGGCCCGACACATGTGCATCGGACTGCCCAGTATACATATAAACTACAAGGCCCGACACATGTGCGTAGGACTGCTCAGTATACATATAAACTACAAGGCCCGACACATGTGCGTAGGACTGCTCAGTATACATATAAACTACAAGGCCCGACACATGTGCATAGGACTTCCCAGTAAACATATAAATGACAAGGCCTTGCACATGTGCATAGCACTGCCCAGTATACATATAAGCTACAAGGCCTGGCACATGTGCATAGGACTGCCCAGTATACACATAAACTACAAGGCCCGACACATGTGCATAGGACTGCTCAGTAAACATATAAACTACAAGGCCCGACACATGTGCATAGCACTGCCCAGTATACACATAAACTACAAGGCCCGACACATGTGCATAGGACTGCCCAGTATACACATAAACTACAAGGCCCGACACATGTGCATAGGACTGCTCAGTAAACATATAAACTACAAGGCCCGACACATGTGCATAGGACTGCTCAGTAAACATATAAACTACAAAGCCCGACACATGTGCATAGCACTGCCCAGTATACACATAAACTACAAGGCCTGGCACATGTGCATAGGACTGTCCAGTATACACATAAACTACAAGGCCCGACACATGTGCGTAGGACTGCTCAGTAAACATATAAACTACAAGGCCCGACACATGTGCATAGCACTGCCCAGTATACATATAAACTACAAGGCCCGACACATGTGCATAGCACTGCCCAGTATACATATAAACTACAAGGCCCGACACATGTGCATAGCACTGCCCAGTATACATATAAACTACAAGGCCTTGCACATGTGCATAGCACTGCCCAGTATACATATAAACTACAAGGCCCGACACATGTGCATAGCACTGCCCAGTATACATATAAACTACAAGGCCCGACACATGTGCATAGCACTGCCCAGTATACATATAAACTACAAGGCCTTGCACATGTGCATAGCACTGCCCAGTATACATATAAACTACAAGGCCCGACACATGTGCATAGCACTGCCCAGTATACATATAAACTACAAGGCCTGATGTATCTTTAGGATCCTTTGAAATGATAGGTTATCAACTATGAAAAAAATCCTCTGCTTGCAGGGGGCTTGTGACAAGGATGGGGGGCTACAAGTATACAGAGGCGGTATAAGGATATGAAGGGACTACAAGGATATAGAAGGGCTTACACAGATAGAGAGGGGCAATACGAATATGGAGGGGCTACAAGGAAACAGAGGGGTTATAAGAAAATAAAAGGGGCGAAAGGGATCTGGAGGGACTACAATGATACAGAAGGGCTACAAGGATAAAGATGAGCTATAAGAATATGGAAGGGCAACAAAGATACAGAAGGGCTACATGAATATGGAGGGGCTCAAGGATAAGATGGGGCTACAGTGATACAGAAGCACTACAATGATACCTAGGGTCTACAAGGATAAGGCGGAGCTATAAGGATACAGAGGGGCTACATGGATAATGTGGAGCTATAAGGATACAGAGGGGCTACATGGATAAGGCGGAGCTATAAGGATACAGAGGGGCTACATGGATAAGGCGGAGCTATAAGGATACAGAGGGGCTACATGGATAATGTGGAGCTATAAGGATACAGAGGGGCTACATGGATAAGGCGGAGCTATAAGCATACAGAGGGGCTACATGGATAAGGCGGAGCTATAAGGATACAGAGGGGCTACATGGATAAGGCGGAGCTATAAGGATACAGAGGGGCTACATGGATAAGGCGGAGCTATAAGGATACAGAGGGGCTACAAGGATACGGAGGGGCTATAAGGATACAGAGGGGCTACAGTGATACGGAGGGGCTATCTGACCACATGCAGAGTCTTGAACAAAAAGGACAAAATCAAGATGAAAACATGTATAAAAAAAAGTTAGTGCCACTGAGCATGAAGAGCGCAGCTAGAAGACACACAAGTTTCTTATCTTTGGATTAGACAGCATTATGCACCTTCCTATATAACAAGCAACTCCTTATGCTGCACAAACAAGAAATTATACCAGAAATGGAGTGTGAAGTTAATATCCTCCGGGGATCAGAGGAATGTTTAATTAGTTTAATTTGAAGTTTCGCCCTGAGCTTTTTCAAGAGAAATTGAATTTGGGATTTATCTCCTCCCCCCTGCCCCTTCCTCAGGCTCAGAGAGCGGCTCGTTTTATTTGCATTCCTGATATGGAATATTTTAGCTTTTTTGTATTCTCATCTTTTGCACTTTCTTCATTATTAATAAAGTTTGTTTTATCTGGAAATATTACTAATTAACCTTTGTACACTGCAGGGATAAATGACAAAGACAATTAGTGGGACATTGAAGTCTATATCGTTATATGATGCTCTTTTAAAGAATTAGATGTGTTAATGGGAATAGTAAAACAAAATAATGCCATGCTGTAGTGGGGGCAGCCATTGTTGGGTTTGTGTACCTGGTTTGTCAATGGAAAGCAGATCTTGAATTTAGGACATTGCTTTTTTCGCATTTCATTAGAACTAATTAAAAACGTATCTGCATTAAAGGTATATGGACGTTTCATGGATTATGAATGCATCTTATTGAGGAGAATCAGTAGTGTATGCAAACATTTTTTGCATGAAAACAATCCCCAAATAAACATAATAAATAATAAACTTACATTCAATTAGCATAAAATACATATTTAGTTGTGGCCAATCAGTGTCAGCTACAAGAGTTTAGTAATGTATGAGGATCCAGTCTCTGCAGCAAAGCATCATGGGAATTGTAGTCTTTTGTTTCCACCACACACCTCTCTCCCACTGGAAAGCAGCAGACAATCTACTGGAGCAGCAGTGCTGCTATTGGCTGGAAGGTTAGTATAGCGTTAAAAAACGTACTTGAAAGCAGTGTGTTTCTGTTGGGGGTGTGGAAACCATTTTTTTAATAGAATAAATCTATATGTATATAGAATGACTACATGTAATATGTGTGTCTGATATCTGCTGTTAGATTAGAGAAAGGTAAATACATGGGAACGTCCATATACTTTTACAGGTGTTCTTCCCCAGTGACTAACCAGGTAAATAAGAAAAAAAGGTTTATTGCATATACTAATAATAATAATACATATATAATACATAATAATAATACAATACATGTTCTATGAATTTGAACGTTCAACATTTTGCACATTATCACATTATTATCATGTTTTATTGGGATGAGGGGAGAAGTGCAATATGTCCCAAATGACTTAGCGCACATCTAAGCACCATGAAGTACATAGCCTCACGGGCCAAGAACCAGCCATTTTGCATCAGGAAATGCAAGCACTGCTCTACAAAACCCTAAATGCCCCTCTCAGATACACAAATATTATGGATGCCTCCATTGTCCATCAGAGGAATTACAATTTTGTTTCTAATTAAAAACTAGTTTAATTACTTTCTATGCTGCACACAGGAAGTGCAATGTATAGGAAATACCCCCCAATTATTTTCCCATTCATAAATCTGGGTAAAGATCCACTGCGGTATCATGTTTATAGTATGCGGTTTTGAAGAACTTGAATTGATAATGCGTAAAATCGTGGGCGGAGCTACCGCCAGTGCTGGCATTGCATTTTTTTATTCAATATTTTTTTAATTTCTGTAGTGTAGAGCTCCTCCTGTCTCCCCAACCCAGCCCATGCCCCCCTTGGCCTTGCTGCCCCCACCCAAGGGCTTCCCTATGTTTCACCTTGGCAGGGAGTCCTGAATGACATAACTGAAATAAAACGAAATCTATACATATGAGGAGGGACCTATGGGGAAGGGGCCAAAAACTGGGGCCCTCTATTAACCCTTCCCTGCGTGATAATAATGTGAGACTCCTCCCCTTAATTGAAGTGTAAAAGGAGCATGTCCATGTTTGGGTCTTCCATGCTTTCAATAGGTTTATAATCTGAGTGGGTGTGTTCTCCTAATTTTTACTTTCTATTCAGGAGGAGGAGGGATTTTTTGAATAATTGGTGGATTCAGGTAAGGTTTCAGCATTTTACGCCTACCTCTCCTTCCCGTAGATTAAGTAGAGACAGCTTGCAAGTTTACTGTCAATCCATGCTACCAGTGGTGCAATGCACCAGGACCCTGCTCTGAGGGGGCCCAGCTATGGGAAAGGATCTTAGAGAGGGGTGCTGTTATGAGAAAGGGTCTTAGGAAGGGGAGCTGTTATAGGAAGGGGAGCTGTTATAGGAAAGGGAGCTGTTATGGGAAAGGGTCTTGGGGAGGGGCACTGAGTGAGATGGTACCAGGGGGACCCAGGGCAAAAAAATAATATATATATATATATATATATATATATATATATATATATATATTTATATATATATATATATATATATATATATATATATATATATATATATATATATATATTTTGCACCCACCATTCTCTAGCTCCGTTACTGTCTGTTCTTGAAAATGAAGTATGACTGTTATGGCAGCTTCTGTGCACTATGAAGATTTTCTCTAAAACTGCTTTTATGCTCATGACTTACACACCTGCTAATGTTATTTCATAAATATTTTTAAATCAAGAAAATTGTCATATTTGCATGGCAGTTGTACATCCTATGAACTAAATCTCAATTTTATTTTGAGAAAATCTTAATCATTAAAATTTTTTTTTTAAATTAAATAAATGTTCCATCTTGTCTGTTTACAATACTTCTTTAAGGCATGAGCCTGAGGAGCACGCTTATCTTAACCTAACAGTTGAAATAGAGATGAGAGCGGAGAAAAGTGGAAATGCAGATTTGTTAAATAATTTGATAATTGGGAATTTAACACCTTCCCCTGCACATGACAGTAGCAGGCAGCTTGCAACAATAACTGCAAGTTTTACTCTTACAGAAATGTAAATGAACTTCTCACAAAGGAAACCTTCACCAAAGTATCATGGATACCTCCCGGGATCAGTAGAGGCATCACAATAGTTTTTTTTCATTGTACAGTGGTCCTTTTTAACATAAGCCATTTACAAAGTGCATCTGTGCAAGTTTCTGCACAGTGAAGCAATCTGAACGCGAGGCTTCCTGCAGATCAGGCTGTTACAACAACTGTTATCATTTAAATGCATGGACTGGGAAGGCATCCCAGGGCACCCGTCCAATGCTGTGCTGAGGAACAGCAGCTCCCAGGCAGGCTCCAGACTTCTTATTTTAGCCTCATACTGTGTAATCCATGTTAATATGTGTTTAAGGCTCTACGTAAAATTAAGGACACCCTTGGAATTGTGTCTTTGCATCCGTATACACGAAAATTAAAGCACCACTATAATTCAAGAAAAAAGGTCCCTGTTTGTGAAGTACACAACAAACTAACAACATTAGCAGCTGTGTAAGCCCTGGACATAAAACTGTTAATTCCTGAGAGTTGGATCATAGGGTGTGTGTTTTTGATCAGTAAGTGGAGGGAGGGATGGGGCGGACGGAACAAGCTTGATGTCAGGTTATGTTAGATAATTGGAGCTAAAACTGGCACCAGACCCTTCCCCTTCACAGGCCAAGAAACATGCTGCTTGCATCAGGAAATGCAAGCACTGCTCTCCAGAAATGTAAACTACCTTTTCATACACACAACTTTCACCAACGTTTAATGGATGCCTCCATGGTCCAGCAGAGGCATTACAATTTTTTTCTATTTAAAAACTAGCTGAATTACTTTTCTCCTTCCTAATTACACTCTTAATCAAAATAAAAAATAAAATAAATATATGTATGTGGATATTTAATCATGAGTGTCCCGTTATCTAGATGAATAATTAGAGTATTGCAGTATATAGTGATACCTTTTTTATTGGACAAACATATCCTTAAAAATAGTGACAAGCTTTTGAGAGCAAGCTCTCTTTTTCAAGTTTGACACTATTATTATGAATACTAGCGAATTGCCCATCAAAAAATGACAGTCATAAAATGGTAAGGCAGGTAATGCTGTTTGCCACACAATGTAAGTGTTTTGGTCCTCTGCTTACCTTTGGCGCTCATTGCGAGCCTCTCCCCTTGTGTACTTTTTTGTCGTCTGAGCACCTTTGGCGCTCACTGCAAGCCCTGTGCTGAGCACCTTTGGTGCTCATTGTGAACCTCTCCCCTTGTGTACTTTTGCTCCTCTGAGCACCCTCGGCGCTCATTGTGAGCGCTGAGTACCTTTGGCGCTCATCGAGTGTCTCGCATTGAGCGCCTTTGGTGCTCATTGCGAGCCTCTCCCTTGCTCTTTTTTTATATATATATATTTTTTAATAATAATTAATTAACTAAATAATACATTGATATACTTTACCTATTTGTAATTAATATATGCAGCAATCAATATCCTGAAGAGCTAACAATCTGTTTTTATTTTCCTGCAGCATACAATATACATTTGGACTGTTGCTGCCCTGAGGTGTAAGTGTCAGCAATGTGGCAAGTGTGCAGCATAAATAATTCCTAATAGTGTATTCTGTACCTTGTACGTTCCTGGGTAAACGTCTTATGTGTTTGGCGGTGTTTTACATCCAACTTTTTTTTGTTGCTTATGCGATTTTCGAAACTCGGAAAATTGTATTTAAATTGTGGTGCAACCTGTCCCCCCGTGCTGTGTGTGCTGATTTTTTTTTGTGTGTGTTTTTGTTGTTTTTGGATGTGCGTGGTTCGGCCGTTAACTTCGTATTTTTTCGACTTCTGATTCTTTTTCTAAGTACCGTGGCTCTTATTTTTTTCTTTCTAAGTCTTGTGCTTTCCAGTCTTATGTGTGGTTTGCGTTGTTAGGGGTCGTGTAGCCTAATTTTCGTTTTTTCGTCCACCATTTTTTTATCGCTTAGGCGATTTTCGAGTGCTGAAACTCTGAAAATTGTGTTTAAATTGTCATCCTCACTTCCAGACATCCTGGCTGTCCCCCCGTGCTGTGTGTGATGTTTGTGTTTTTTTAATTTAATTTAACAAGTTTTTGTATGTGCGCGGTTCGGCCATTAAGTTTGTATTTTTTTGACCTCGTAGATTTTTTTCTAAGTGCCGTGGGTCGCGCTTTCCTTTTTGCAAAGTGTTACGGGCCATAATTTTTCCACGGGATTTTTTTAAACTGCTACGGGTCTCGCATTGTGAATTGTGTAACTGAGTTTTCTGTTGATCTGTAGTCCCGCGGGTCGTAGGGATGAGCGCCTATAGCCTAAGTTTTACGGTGCTCATCTCCACCAGCGCAAGGAGCGCCTTTGTCGCCTCGCTATGCGAGCCCGCAAGCGTTAACAACAACCCTCAATGCTCACTACTATATATGGGATATATTTTTAGTTAGATAGAATGGGCAGACCAAATAGGATCTTTTGGTTCTCATCTACACTGTAGCATTGAATTTAAAACATGACTTTTGGAAGAATTATTCTTGATAATGGTTCTTAACAAACAACGACACAAACACACACACACCTAAAGCAAGTTTAAAAAAAACTGCTTCCAGCACAGAATTCCAAGAAAAACAGTTATTACACTGCATTCTGGGAAGCCAAGCTGGGACATGCAAATGTGCCCCCAAATGTCTCGCTCTTCAATCCATAGCCATTTTCAAACATGGCTTCCTTCAAGCTTATGCCTGCTGCATTACACAGCTTTAATGCAAATCCAAGGCTGGATTTTACACAAGCTGAGAATCCTATCCATGTACAGCTGTTTCAAGCTTACTGGCTATCATCAGCATGGAGCAGGATCTCAGCCTGTGTTGTGGAAATTATGAGTAGGTAGTTCACCACAACAATCATTTATAATATGGTGGGCAAAAGAGCGATAGAAGAGTTAAAAAACCTGCTTCCAGCTCAGAATTTGTTGCATTTGTGAAGAGGAAGAAGAGGCATTTGTGGGCACATTTGCATGTCCCAGTTCAACTTCCCAGAATGCAGTGTAATAACTGTTTTTCTCGGAATTCTGAGCTGGAAGCAGGTTTTTTAACTTGCTTAAGACATTCAAATGTGAACACAGATGTACCGTATTGGTCCGAATATAAGCAGCACCCGCATATAAGCCGCACCCGTAAAGTTCAAGGGGAAAAAATCGAAAAAAGATAGTACTCAAATATAAGCCGCACCCGTAAAATTGGAGAGAAAAGGACTCTCCAAGTGATCAGCCATTGCAAGAAACAGGCTTTCTAATTAGCACTGTAGCTTTTTTTACAGGCTACAGGTCTTACAGGATGTTAGAATCACTAAAACCATAAATCGCTATTCAATACCACAGTCTTTTTTGGCACCCTTAACTAGCAATTACGCAAATCGGCAGTAATTTTGCGTTTGCGAATAGAAGCCGCATGCGTTACAAGCAAAGTTTGCAAATCTGCAATGATTTCTTTTACAGTCGTGAATATAACTCGCATGCTCAAAAATCTGAAGAAAAGTGCGGCTTATATTCGGACCAATACGGTACTATTTATTTACTATATATATAAATATATATATATATATATATATATATATATATATACTGTACATTGAGATGCACAACGGAAAATAAAAGTCTTGTTATATATTCCTTGTGTGCTGTTGTGTACGTCTTATCTCTCCACTCTTCTTGGTAAATCTTTTTAATCAATCCACAGCTTGTTATAACACAGAAAGTGTATCTCTATCCACAGCTTGTGATAATGTATCTCTATCCACAGCTTGTTACAATGTATCTCTCCGCTTTGTTTCTTTCTTTATCTCCAGACATTGCTGTAATGCCTCTGATCCCCCCCGCCCCCACCCTTTCTATTTACAGGTACCTGCAAAATGTGTGATGTCTACTAATACACCTTAGTGCTGTATCCATGGATTTTAACTCTGTGTTGCTCTGAAGCTAGGTTTTTACATATGTCCTGTGTCTTTATGTCTTTTTCTATGGGGGTGGTATTGGGTGATAGTAGAGTTATTTGGGGAGAAAGCAAGAATACCGAATGGGGTGAAAGAGGAAGGATAAGGTGATGGTAAGTGGGGAGAATAGAAAGGGGAAAAAAGAGACAGAGAGATAAATTGTAAATAGAAGAGTGAGTCATTGTACGAAAGTGTGCTAATGGGGTTGAGAGAGAGAAAAATGGTAAAGAGAGAGTTAGTCATTGAGGAGAGATAGCTAAGGGGTTCAAAAGAAAGAAAAGGAGAAAGAGAGAGAGAGGAAGAGAGAGAAGGCTAAAAAGAAGAGATAGTGAGTCATTGAGTAAAGAGAGCTAAGGGGCTCGAAAGAGAGAGATAAATGGCAATGAAAAAAGAGAGTGAGTAGATACTAAGGGGTTCAGAAAAAAGAGAGAAAGAGAGAATGCTAAAGAGAAGAAATAGTGTGTCATTGAGGAAAGAGAGCTAAGGGGTTCAGAAGAGAGAGATGGTAAAGAGAAGAGAGAGTCACTGACGAAAGATAGCTAATGGGTTTGAAACAGAGAGAGGAAGAAAGAGAGAGAGAGAGATAAATGCTAAAAGAGAGTGAGTCATTAAGGAAAGAGATCTAAGGGGTTCAAAATAGAGAGAGTATGTTAAAGAGAACAGAGAGTGAGTCATTGAAGAAAGAGAGCTAAGGGGTTCGAATCAGAGAGAGGGAGAGAAAAAGAGAGAATGGTAAAAGGGTCTTTGGGGTAGGGACCTCATTCCTATTGCACCAAGCTGCCTGCTGACCCATTTGTACTTGTACTTGTACTTACCTTAGCATTTGTATTTACCTTTGTAATTTGCTAGTTGTACCCACTCTACTCTATTTACTTTGTAAAAAGCGCTACAGAAAATGTTGGCGCTTTATAAATGAATATTATATTAATAATAATTATAATAATAATACAATGTCTGCAGAAGCAGGGCTTGTAGCGTACAATGAGATTACCTACAGTGCCTCTCTTTGAGCTTGCCACATCTTACTACTGGGATTTTTCCCCATTCCTCCTTGCAAATCTGCTCCAGCTCCTTCAAGTTGGATGGTTTGCGCTTGTGAACAGCAATCTTTAAGCATGACCACAGATTTCCTATTGGATTGAGGTCTGGGCTGTGACTAGGCCATTCCAACACATTTACATGTTTCCCCTTAAACCACTCAAGTGTTGCTTTAGCAGTGTGTTTGGGGTCATTGTCCTGCTGGAAGGTGAACCTCCGTCCTAGCCTCAAATCACGCACAGAGTGGTACCGGTTATGCTCAAGAATATCCCTGATTTAGCACCATCCATCTTTCCCTCAACTCTGACCAGTTTCTCAGTCCCGGCTGCTGAAAAACATTCCCACAGCATGATGCTGCCACCACCATGTTTCACTGTGGGGACGGTGTTCTTTGGGCGATGTGATGGGTTGGGTTTGCACCAGACATAGAGTTTTCTTTTTTGGCCAAAAAGTTTAATTTTAGTCTCATCAGACCAGAGCACCTTCCTCCATACATTTTGGGAGTCTCCCACATGACTTTTTGCAAACTCAAAACGTGCCATTTTGTTTTTTGCTGAAAGTAATGCATTTCTTATGGCCACTTTGCCTTAAAGCCCAACTCTATGGAGCGTACGGCTTATTGTCGTTCTATGTACAGATACTCCAGTCTCTGCTGTGGAACTCTGCAGCTCCTCCAGCGTTACCTTAGGTCTCTGTGCTGCCTCTCTGATTAATGCCCTCCTTGCCCGGTCCGTGAGTTTTGGTGGGTGGACATCTCTTGGCAGGTTTGCTGTTGTGACATGTTCTTTCCATTTGGTTATGATAGTTTTGATGTTGCTCCTGGGGATCATCAAAGATTTGGATATATTTCTAACCTAAACCTGACTGATACTTCTCAAAAACATTGCCCCTTACTTGTTTGGAGAGTTTCTTGGTCTTCATGGCAGTGTTTGGTTAGTGGTGCCTCTTGCTTAGGTGTTGCAGCCTCTGGGGGCTTTAAAAAAAGGTGTGTATATGTAATGACAGATCATGTGACACTTAGATTGCACACAGGTGGACATCACTAATTATGTGACTTCTGAAGGTAATTGGTTGCACCAGAGCTTTTTATGGGCTTCAGAACAAAGGGGGTGAATACATACGCACATGCCAATATTCTGTTTTCTATTTAAAAAAAATAGTTTTATGTATATTTCACTTCACTAACTTAGACTATTGTGTTCTGATCCAGCACATAAAATTCAGATTAACAAAACATTGAACTTAGGGCTGTAATGTAACAGGGGGGTGAATACTTTTGCAAAGCACTGTACTTCTGGCCATGTGCAGGAGAAAGGGCGGGTGTAAACCACTAACTGCTCCAGTAATGTAACACATTCCCATCTACATTCCTTCCATTCCTTTGATAGCTATGTACAGTTAACGAAAATGCTGAAACCAGAAGAGATGGAACTTTCTATGGAATAACAGAGTCTACAAAGATTACTGTAACGGAACCCATCACTGTTTTACCCTGGTTATGGTTGTTTATTTCTTATGGTTAAATATGATCCTACTGTTATACTGTATGTATGTTGGTTTATGCTCTGCAGCATATTAGCCCAGACTATTGCAGCTACTAGGCTAATAGATAATCCTATTACAGAGACTCCTCATAAGATAAGGAAGTCTATTGTTTAAAGTGTTTTCATTCTCAGACATAAGAACAAAGAAGGATGATCAAATCGATGTCTGATTGTATCAAAGTTGCCAGGTAGCCTCAGGGAGGTGTGACCCACCTATTGTCCCTCTATGTGTATTGTGTGGCCAACTATGAGGGATGTGTATTGCCTGTGGGAAGAGATGTGTATAAATATTTCTGCACAACAAAATAAAGTCATTATTCAGTTGACTCCCAAATTGTGTGTCGTCCAATATGGGAGGTCGGGAATGGTGAGAATGTAGTGCTTCTTGGATATTTTACTGTATACCAGCGGAGATATTGGATTCGTGTTCCAACTCTGTTACAATTACGATTTTCTCAATTTCACAATTTACAGCTAATGCTGTTTGTTTGTTAGTTTTGCAAACATTTGAAGTCTTTTTTAAACTACAGTGGGTCTTTAAAGGGCAATAGAAAGCACATTTTTCATTGCAACATCTGAAAGAGAGAAGAATGTTTTTTTTCTTTTCAAATAAATAAAAGTTTAATTGCTGAATAAAAATGTTTAAATGTACATTTGCCCTGCAGGGCTTGTACTTGTCAGCAAACAAGCTGTAAAATACTTGTATGAGTCATGTTTATTACCCAGTGAGACCTAACACTAGCGCCACTATCTCACAATGCCCTCCCATCAGACCTCTACAGCCCCATTAAATTCGAAGCCCGTAGCAGCATCGGTACATCCGCAAAGGCTGCGGGCTTGAAATTCGGCTTTGTTATAGAGCTATTAAATTGAACCATGCTGTGAGTTATGGGCCGTACATGCAAACCCGTAAACCATTCTTGCAAACGTTGGATGTGCGGCTGTGAATATGATCAATTAGCCAAACCCGTAGTTACGGGTTTAGACAGAGCCAATGGCAAATGAGATCGTCATCATTATGTCACTGAAAAATGGAGTTATGATTTCAAAGCCTTACGGGTTTGAATTACGAGTTACGATCGGAACCGCATTCCAGAAATAATGCAATATTAATAATCAGTAAATACGATATTCTAGTCCATGCAAGTTCTATTATATGTATTAACACATTGATTGCCGGGATCGATATAACAAGGAAATTAAACAGAAATAAAAGTGTTTTATATTGCAGATTTGCGAGCTTGAGAGTGTTGTGCTATTAATTTTAATATCTAACATCACTTTTCCTTTAATTAAAAGTAGTGTGTGGATATTTGCATTTACAGTGCTACGAATAGGACTTAACACCCTCGCGGGCCTCTCTAGTACCCGTTGTCTTTTTGGCTCCATTTGTGGGTTACGGGTTTGAACGCCAGTGGATTCGTAGCAATTTAATAGCAATTTTCCAATGTAACAGTTACGGGCTTGATGGATCAAAGGATTTGCAACCGTGGAGTTCAAATTTTGCTGCCTCGTAGGCTTTTTCCGCCTGTTACCCACAGATAATTATCGGGTTGCTTTACGGGGCCAATTTAATAGCCATAAGTCTTGCGAGCTACGTTGTGGGCTGCGGTTTTTACACGTTGAGGGAATTTAATAGGGCTGCTAATCTATCCTACTAAATGGAAACGTCTTCCTAAATTCTCCTATTTTCTATCTTACATCATCACTCGCAACCTTCACTCTCTTTCAGGCCTATGCAAATCCTTATTTGCTACTCTTGCCCAATTTTTTGCCTCTCCCACTCCCTTTGTATTGAATATACCGTATTGGTCTGAATATAAGCCGCACCTTTTTTCCGATTTTTGAGCTTGCGAGTTACGGGTGCGGCTTATATTCGCGACCGTAAACAAAAATCATTGCCCATTTGCGAACTTTGCTTGTTAGGTGTGCGGCTTCTATTGGCGAATGCAAAATTAATGCTGATTTGCCCAATTGCGAGTTAAGGGTGCCGATTTTCGTGCTTGAGACTGCGGTATTGAATAGCGATTTACAGTTTTAGTGATTTTAACATCTTGTAAAGCCTGTAACCTGCATAAAAGCTACAGTGCTAATTAGAAAGCCTGTTTCTTGCAATGGCTGATCACTTTGAGAGTCTTTTTCTCTACAATTTTACGGGTGCGGCTTATATTTGAGTACTATCTTTTTTCTATTTTTTCCCCTTGAACTTTACGGGTGCGGCTTATATGAGGGTGCGGCTTATATTCAGACCAATACGGTATGTAAGATTCTAAGCTCAAAGACAGGGCCCACCATTGTTGTATTTTTTTTTGTACTTAACCCCTGTATAGCTCTATGGAATATGTTGGCACTTTACAAATAAATGATAATAATTTCAATAATATCATTTCAGCATAGATTTTAACACAAACATTAGGACTTTAGCTTTTATGGGAATAGTATACATTCTTATTACTTCCTATTAGGGGTTTAGGAGTAGTAGAAGATCTGTCCAGGAGACTTTCCTAAATTAATTCTGACTAGGTTTGTCTGATGTGACCTCTGTAAGGAAAAAGGCAAATAAAGACCTTAACAGGGCAGCCTCCTGAGCAGCCTCTGGACACCTGATAGCAAGTGGACAGAAGCATGTTTGCTGTGTCTGAAACACTGAAGTTCAAATGTAAGTTTTAAATTCTACATGGAATTTGTATTGCTACTTAGTTCATGGGCGTACTTACTTTTTATCCTTCCCAAGGCCATTAATATGTGTGCACCACCCACTTGCAGCTCCTCCTTGGCCATTTTTAAATCTCAACACATAAGTTTGTGTGTTTATGTATATATAATGTCAGGTACACTTATAGACAGAAATATCACTGCATATAGACATTTCGGGGGAATGAAAAAAAATATTTCAATTTAATGCACTTACTCTTCAAGCAACCTGCTGCCATCAGAAAATGTCCTGCCCTAGGCCTGGGCCTCATGCACTTAGACACAAACACCAGGCCGGATGTAACCCAAGGAAAGTCTGCTTATGTTTGCTCTTTGTGTGCGCTTCTACCCTGTACTGCTGTATGGAGGGGTTAGCCGAATGTTCACTAAATAATCCTGATGGTATATTTGAACCCTGAACCCCTCCACTCTCTGCACAATGTACAGAGGCTGTAAGCTCAGTGGGAAACCACTTACAGACAGAATGAGATCTGAAGCACCGTCCCAAGCCTATTATTATATTGGATGTTTATAATGATTGAAAACACATTATAGAGCAGTGCGGGGCAAACTATTTCACTCGAAGGGCGTCATATGCAGACCCTGAATCCTTAAAAGAACCTCAGAGTGCTTTAAATATTTTTATCTTACCCAAAACAAAGTGGTAAAATTGCTGTAGGAAGGAAATTAATGGTAATTGTGGAATAGATAAAGAGGAGAAGTGCTTGGGAATATAATAGGAAGAGGGGAATGTTCTCCGTCTACAGGGTCCATATAGGAAATGTCTGAGGGCCGTCTGTTGCTCACCAACAGACTTATTGTTGTGAGCATGTTTGACCTTTAATATGTACATCGAATACCAAATGCCCATTATGTATTCACAGCAGCCTGAAATGTGTAACTATTAAAGGACCACTGTGTACAATGAAAGCAAATTATATATAAATATATACATTGCTAATATATTACTATTTGTTTTCATTATTTCCTTGCTTATTGCTGTCTACAATGTGAACATGCAAACTATTGAGCTTCCCTGTAGCCCTGCTGAGAGCACTGGCAGCTGTAACTGCCAAGTTTCCATTGTACAGAGAGGTCCTGTGTATTCCAAGGCTCCTTCTACCTCGGGAGTTTGATCTTCTAGAAAGGGTAGATTTCACAGCATCATGGCTGCACTTTCAGAGTAATAAATTAGAGTCTATGTAACTCATTTTTAGATACTAAAAACATGTTACCTGTTTCAAATGCAGTTATTCAAAATAGTAAAAGGTAAAAATATGACAATAGTTGTCCTTTAATATTACAGACACAGGCCCCTATTCTAATCTATCACAGTTTATAGCATGTTTAACAGCAAAGTAAAACTACCTAGCTATGTTAATCACCCATCCCGGAAACATTGCGAGAGAACTGCTACCAGTGACTCTGGCCGGAGCCATAAAATTATGGTAAATTTTCCATTGATTTTTCCAAGATTACGAGTTACCCTGTTAGACTTTTACTCCCAAAAACTATGCCACTAAGAATTTACGGATCACTCTCAAAATAGGGTAGTGCCGTAAGATCAAAAATATCTCATGTACTAAAGACCACCCGCAAATGGTTTTAAAACCTTTGCTGAATGCTGAAGCAGCAGTTAAAGAGACAGTATACCACCAAAAAAAAAGGAAGAAAATCATGATTGTTCATCATTATTTGACACTTAACAATCCAATATAAACATATGTAGATTGTAAGATTGTGAGTTTTCAATCTTGTAAGATGCTTTAGCGCAAGCTCTACGCACACCAGCACACCGGCTCTCCACTCTTGCAATTTTGTTTTACTTTGTACCTAACCCTTGTTCAGTGCTACGGAATATGTTGGGGCTTACAAAAAAAGATGATAATAATAATATTATGCATAATTAAAAATATATTTTATTATTATGTCTGTTTCATTATATAACATTAAGGGTAACACATAACCTAGCACTCAAGAGGTTAATACATATCAGGAACCACATGGATTAGGAATAAATGCTCTAATGTATTGTCTATATACCTCAAGATTTCTGATGGCAGCTTATCATGGGTATTAATCTAATATTTTGAAGAATCAGGCAATATTAAATTCACCATATTCCATGTAAAATTCCTTGTGCATTAATCCTTCTTCCCTTGTCACTTTTTATATGTCACATCATACCTACATAGATCCTTACTATATATTATCTATTTTTTTGCATCATATGTTTTATTCACTCAATCTTCTAATCAAGTTATAAGCAGTTACTTTACTAAGAGTGCCAAGGGCCACATTCCTTTTCAAAAATCAAGTCTAACTATACTCTGCATTTTTATATAATTACATTAAAAACAGTTTACATAGTGGAGAGGGCCACTGTACAATGCAAAGAAAAATGTGTTTGAAAAATGTGATTCTGTCTAAAAGAATATTTAGGCAGGAAAATGTCATAAAACTAGATTTTAATGAGAAAAAAAACAAACATTTTATATCTATGACACTTTGTGAAGGTTGTGTGTGTAAGATGCATTTGCATATCTTTAGCAGCAGGCTTGCAGTTGTAGTTGCTCTGCATGAGGAGAAAGGGAGTAGGTGTTAAATACCAATTAATTAACAAATTCCTCCTCCCTTTCTCTTCTCTTCTCCCTTCTCCTCCACAGTTCAGAATCCAAGCTATTACGAAATTCTTAGGTTAGACAAGATGGTAATTTTCTATACACAAGCAGAGTCCATAATAATTTCGATTTTCTCTAAAAATGGTTTTATGTTCATGATTTCCACAGCTACTAGTGTTGGTTTGCCACATTCCACACAAACGTAAGGATTTTCCTAAAATACAGCGGGTCCTATACATACTAATGCATGGCTCTACACCTCATAGACTCTTGACTGAGTACAACTATCTTATTTACATCACATAAATATACAAATTACAATTGGGTTGAATCAATATTTCTATTATTACAAAAGCTTGTACAATTACACGGTATAGAAGATACAGTTGGATTTGGCTGCCATGCATGAGATCTTCTGTGATTACGGGCTATCCTGAAAAAAGCTTTTAAGATTGTACGACTTAAGGCATAAGCGTTACAATTTTATACACGTGAACAAGTCATTTATCTTGGCCTCACACTGAATACATAATCATAGCCTGTTCTGAAAGGTGAGGATGGCAATACAAGATGTAATACTCTCCTCATCTGTCAGAGGCCTTCACCAAATCGGAGCTTAGTGGCACAAGCCCTTAGATGACTGCCTATTCTTTCTAAACATCTCTGTGCCCCAGTGTGAGCTCGGTGTGTCATTAGTTTACACTGGCCTACTTTTTATACTCTGTATACTAGTCTCTTCCTCTTCTATGCATAAGGATATCCAGAGCTAGTATGGGCAGACTAGATGGACAGAGAGGATGGGTCCATTGTTTCTTATATGTCATGAAAATATATTTCAGTGTCTCATTGGTTATCAATGTCTATCTTATTTTTTTCACACAATGTTCTACCAGTCTCTTACTTTACTATACATAAGGATATCCTGAGAAATTAAGGAAATCAGATGTACAGATAATATTGGCCTATTAGTTCTTATCTGCCATATCACATATTATAATAGTCAAACTACGAATCCTTGTCATGCTTTGCAAGCTCGCGTAGCGAGTGTCGCAGTTCTAGCAAAGCGAGGGATGCAGTGTGGTCCGCAAAGGCGGACCCTCGCAAAGCAAGGGGCCGCATTTGCGGACCAAACTGCGTCCCTTGCGAAGGCTCATTGCAGATACACAATAAATACAAACAAAAAACACATAAAAAACTTACCCACAGCCAGGACCTCTGCAAGTGAATTTACACCTCCATTTAAGTCCAAATTCACAAGTTTAGACACAAAAATCCCCTAAACGAGAGAAAAAATAGCCGCAGGAAAAAACGAAAACGAGGTTACAGGACCCTAAACACGCAAAACAGCACCAAGCACATACAGCTTTTCCAAAAAGCCGTACGAGGTAAAGATACACTTTTACTAAGCACGGAAAATCATACACACCAGCGTAACACATTCGCGCCATTTATCAATGCGGACGTACACAGCTACACTAACGGTTTCCCCTCGCTCATGCAGCAGATTTACACTACACACTGCACACATTGCTGACACTTACACCACAGCTCCAGAAACGTGCAAAACTACACTGGATGCTGCAGCAACATGAAAACAGATTGTCAGCTCTTCAGCACAATGCTTCCTGCATATATTACTTAGGAATAGGTCAAGTATATTAATTTATTCATTATTTCATTGGCATACAACAAGACATATACACAAAAAAAAGCCCTCTAATAACAAACAAAACCAAAAAAAACCAGGCGCGCAATGAGCACCGAAAGCGCTCATTGCGAGGCATGCAATGAGCGCCGAAGGTTCTCACGCTAAAAAAATGATAAAACAACATTACCTGACTTACAATTTCATGCCCGTCATTTTTTGACGGGCAAGTCGCTAGTAAATATATGTTTCTCACTCTAACCATTTTCTTCTGTCCGTTTCTCTTTCTTTCTCTGTCTGTCTCTTATTGTTGGACTCTGTTTCTCTCTCTGTTTCCCTCCAACCTCTACAAGGCTGTCAACTCTCCATTTCTTAGTCATTCTATTTCTTCTTTCTCTCTCTCCGTCACTTTTTCTCTCTTCCATTTACTCTGTGTATCTAGTTCTAGGTCTCACTCCCTCTCTCTTTTACCAGTCTAATGTATTTCTGTCCTTCCGCCATTCTCTCACAATTTCTTGTTGCTTTCTGTCTCCCGCTACGTCCCACCTCTCTGCACACTTGATGTCTTTCCATCTCTTAGTCACTCTCTTTGTCCATCTGTCTCACTCTCTTTATGCATTCATTTCTGTGTCTTTGCTGTCCTCTCAATATATGTCTCATTCCTGTCTTTTTATTTACCAGTCTTTGACTTTTCAGGCTGTCTCTTTCTCTTTACCCTCTTTCTAACTCTGTATGTTAATTCACCTCTCTCTCTCTCTTTCTTCTGAGGATCTTCCATCTCTAAGTCATCACCTGTCTTTTAATACCCATTCTCTTTGGCACTCTGTAGTTATCTCTCAGACTACTTCTCTCTTTAGAAACCTATTTTCTCTCTCATTCTCTCTCCATACCTCTTTTGCTCTCTATTTATCTCTCCAAGTTTCCCTCTCTCTTTAGCACTCTTCCACTATTTTTCTCCCCATTCTATCCTTAGCACTCTATTTATCTGTGCTAGATCCACCTCTCTTCCGCACACTATATTTTCCTCTCAGTCTCTCCCTCTTTCTCTTTATTACTCTATAATTCTCTCCCGTTTCTCCTTTTTCTCTTTTTACTAGTCCATATTTCTCCCTCATTCTCTTTTGGAACTCTATTAATCTCTCCTTGACTCCCCATCTCTGTAACATCATATATTTCTCTCCCAGTCTCTCTCCTTCTGTTCTTCCTTCTTTGTTTCCCTCACTCCCTCCATCCCTAGAAGCAGATAATCATTCTCCCCCATATTGGCGGTCTGGCTCGTAACCAGCCAGCAGGCCCCGTCTCCATGGTAACAGATTCCATGTCATGCTTCCTCAAAGCTCCCTTTCATTTGACATCCTGCAATTTGCAGCTTTTCTGCAAACCCATAAAAAGGTGGGAAAAATAGAAAATAAAGCTGCAGAGAATCGGCAATCAAGGAATGCAAAAACGAACTAGCTTATCGGACAGGAATGTATAAGGGATATGTAGGAACTAGCTTTAATTAACTATTACAAATGTGAGAAAATAAATGGTACGGATGAATTTATTAATTGTTTTTTTAATGCAGCACAAAAACAGCAGCACCTAAATAGTATGAGATTGCAATTACAGCAGTCTCAAAGTACATGTTCAATTAACAATGATCATAAATAGCTGCTGCATTCACTAAAGGTTTTTTATATATATATATATATATATATATATATATATATATATATATATATATATATATATAAATATATATATATATACACAAATAAATAACTATATAAAAATATTATATATATATATATATATATATATATATATATATATATATATATATATATATACAGTAAACCCCCCGTATTCACGGGGGTTCCGTTCCTGGGGTCCCCGCGAATGTAAAAAAAACATGAATAACTAAAACATGGGTAAACTATCACTTTACCCATGTTTTGTCCCTTGGGAAGGGGTCTAGGTGGTGGGTGGCACTTACCTTGCCGGGAAATGCTGCCCAAGCATCCTTTTCAGTAAAGAGGATGGGGTTTAGCGTCCCCCTCTCTGCACCTCAGCGCAGGGCTCCCTGGCCAGATTTTGCGTGATCTTGCGTGATTATAGTTTAAAAAAGAATGTGGATGTGGAATCCGCAAATCTTAAAGCAGCGAATGTCAAGGGTCTACTGTATACAGAATATACATATATATATTATTTTTATTTTATTTATTTATTTATATTATTTATTTATTATCTCTCATTTATAAAGCACCAGCCTTTTCCGTAGTGGAATTTGCAAAGTACAGAGGGCACAATTAGCAATTTACTAATTCTAAGGTTAGCAGAAATGCAAGTTCAGGTACAGTACAATACAATACAATTACAATACAAATGTGTCAGCAGACAGTTTGGTGCATCAGAGCTAGAGAGCTTCAGAGCTTACTATATATATATATATACTAGCGAATTGCCCGTCAAAAAATTACGCAATGAAATTGTAAGGTAGCTAATGGTGTTTTGTGTATACTACTGAAATATGTAATACATTAATATAGTAATATACTTTACGTATTTTTATGCATTGTGTTGAAGAGCTGGCAATCTGTTTTGATGTTGCTGCAGCATTAGTGGTGTGGAGCTGCTGTGTAAGCGTGCTGAATGTGTGCAGTGTAATAGTGTGCGTGCGCAAGCCGAAACCGTTAGTGTAGTTGTGTACTTCCGCATTGTCGTAAAATGGTGGGTAATGTGTAGTATGTGTCTTAGCGGAATATCCATAGGTCGTTTGTGGTGTTTTGCAAGTTTCTTGTGGTGTTTTGCGTGTTTAGAGTGCTGTAGCCTCGTTTTCGTTTTGTTCGGCGGCCATTTTTTCTCTCGCTTAGCGATTTTTTTAGTGTCTAAACTCTTTTATTTTTAGTTAAATGAAGGTGGTAGTTGTTTTTTTGAGGTCCTGGATGCTTCCTCTTGCTGTCGGTAAACTTTTTATGTATGTGCTGTGTGTATTTATTGTATTTTGAATTTTGTCATGTTCGCGAGTTGCGTCCGATTTTTGCGAGGTCGTAATGTGTGGTAACGTGTCTTGTATGTTTTTTGCGTTGCGAAGTAAAATTTGCGAGGGTCGTAGTTGGTGTGTCGTGTTGTTTGCGTTGCGACGTAAAGTTTGCGAGGGTCGCAGTTGCTGGCAAGTAGCGCCTACACGAGCCCGCAAACATTAGCAACAACTCGCATGCTCACAACTATATATGTGATTATATATATATATATATATATATATATATATATATATATATATATATATATATATATATATAACACCCTAATTGTACCATCTAACAGACCCTCTTTTTGGGAAAAAACACTTTCCCTCCATATATATAGAGGGACATATATACTTAAAAAATGTGCACCTTTAAGTGGTATTATCACCACTGTATACAATATGTAAACTAGAGATACACACTAAATATGGGCACAATGTCCTCTGAGAGTTCAGGCTTCTATATTTCTCCTGGAGTTTGAGAGAAAAAAACAGAAGGAACCAGAAAAAGTGGACATGGTTATGGTCCCTAAATGTTGGGTTCTCCTTCAAAAGAAGGAGGGTACGAGGGACAGGGGGGTTCTGAAAAGAGAGGCAGTGCTAGAGGAAATGATCTGTTACCATTGCAGCACCTTGACAAAGGAAATTCACAGCTCATTCCCATAGGAAATTATTTATATATATTCAGGGGAACCGAGCAATGCATTAAAGCACCCTGACAGAGGCGATGGGACGCACTCTGTGCCACACTGACAAGGCATGAGGGGATCAGTGCACTGACAATGGAAATTCGTCCTCAATACAGAGGATGAAATCAAACTGTATTTCGGAGGAAGTTCAAATGTTCATAGAGGACATCCTGGGACGTAAAGACAAGCTGTCTGGGACAGTCTCCAATAAAGCCTGGGGGCAGGGAGGCTGCTTCATGGAACGTTGCCTGGAAATAAATCAGTGGGCAGCACTCATCCAACAATGGGTTGACTGGGTCAGTGGCATGACTACAAACCCAAGCACAAGTGGCTGCAGGCACAATAATATTTATTTTCCTAGAGGTTCATGATAAATAGTAATCATTTAGTAGTTGTGAAAGCTTCCATAGAAAGTATGCTAACAACAATGGATTTATAGAGCTATGGGTTCAAAGCACTTGAAAGGCCAGGTCTTAAACATTGCAAAAGACTGCTAGGTCAGTGGTGGGCAACTTGGGTAGCAAACAGGCCAGGGTTTCAGTAACTCGTTGCTTGAGGTGGAACAATCAGAATGAAGGAAACTAAGTAACACCTGGGCTCAGAGAAATCCTAATTACACAAGCAGAGAGATATAGAAATACTGGAATGTCGGTGGCCATCAAAAAAACAAGTAGCCCACCACTCTGACATAAAAGGATCATGGCACTCCAATACATACTATATTGTCATTTGAACAACTACTAAATATTGTAAAATGCGTGTTCTTCTAAACTAATGATAATGTTATTAGTCCTTTTGAAACACTGGCAATTTTCATTGTAGACGTGGCAAACTTCAAGGACTTCTCCATGGAAGCAGATCAGTAGAAATAAAAATGGGTTAGTAGCATAAGAGATAATAAATTAAAGGCCGCATTAATCCTGTTACTTTTTAAAAATATTTTGCCTGATATCATGTGCAGTATTTCAAAAGAGCATAACATATGACATCCAGTGCACCAGTCGGAAAATTGAAATACTATCCTATCCAAAGCAATGTAATTAAACAATGTAAAACAGTATTATTGGAAAATAAGGATACATTTAGGTGAATTTGTCAGGTATTGACAAAAACTTTGAAAGAGTGAAAAAAACCTCAGTAAAATATATACAACCATTTATCTAATCCCTAAATTAACCCACAATCAAATATATACAGCCATGCATCTAACACCTAACATTTATTGTGTTCAATTAAAAATGTAAATAAGAAAATAAAAAATAGAGCAATAGAAAGCTCTATAATAGATGCTCTCAGTTCTAATCATATTGTAAAAAAAAAAGTTACACATAGAAAAATATCTGAAGAGCAGGACGATTTACTAGCGTGTAAAGGGCCACTGTAATTGTCCATTTTTCTTTACATTTAAAGGGCAACCACAATAGCCATACAATACAGTATAATCTATTTATTTAATTACTGATGAGCAATAAAATCAGTATTAAAGAAAAAAGATCAATGTAATTTATAACTTACACTTGAAATTAGCATTATTACTTCCAGCAGATATGTCTCTCTCCTTCCCCTCACGGAGGTAAGAGAGGACTAAATACTGATTTTATTGCTAATCAGTAACTAAACAAACACATTAAACACTATTTAATAAGCCCTACAGTGATCCTTTAAGTAGTAAATATTAGTATTAACAACTTTTGAATTTATTTGTTAAAAAAGTTATTGTTTTCCAAGAAAACATATACTAAAAATACTTGTTTTGCCATTGGCTCTTTGGCGAGATTAGGTGTGTGTGAGAGGGGGGTTTACAGTTATAGAGGAGCAGTCCTTGCATCCATATGGCAAGTTGCTATAGCAAAAAAAAAACACCCACCCTCAGGCTCCAGCTAACAGGGACAAGATGGATTTTTTTATGTTTTTATGTCCATGACTTACACAGACTAATGTTGTTATTTTGTTACATACTTCACAAACAAGTGTGGTTATTCTTCAACTACAGTGGTCAACTAACATCGGGGAGTTGGAATTGGCTGCTGAAAGGTGGGAATGATTGCTTTCATTTTTTTCTAAGAATATTATTCCCGTTATTTCTTCAAGCGAACAAACTATAATTATGGACTTTCCATGTCCTCTTAACGAGTGTATGGCCACAGTGACAAGTTAGCAATGGATCCACCTTCGCACTACTTGATGAGTCATTATGGCTCTGACCACCAGTGGTTTAAATTAGTAACTCGATAAAACAACTATAAAAAGCAAGAAAGATTTTCTTATCAATTAGTTTCAGAACAAAAATGTAAATTTTAACATTGATTTCAATAGTCTGTCTCTGACGTATGTATTATCAATTTATTTTATTTATAAAAAATAACAAACATTGTTTTATACTAATCAGCAAACTATGGACTTTTTCTGTCCCTGTACAAAGAGAGGCTAATGTTCATTGGCTGACAGTTGTACTAGTGCTCATTGGTTGACACAATCATAACCCTGTATTAGAGCCCACGTTTGACAGGGACAAATTCACATCCATGTTTTAAAGATCATTGTTTGAAAGGGACACACCCATCCCCTGTATCAGCAAATTGGTGGAAAGGGACAAACTCACACCCCTGTATTAGAGCTAATTGGTTGAGAGGGACAAACTCACACCCCTGTATTAGAGCTCATTGGTTGAGAGGGACAAACTCACACCCCTGCATTAGAGCTCATTGGTTGAGAGGGACAAACTCACACCCCTGCATTAGAGCTCATTGGTTGAGAGGGACAAACTAACACCCCTGCATTAGAGCTCATTGATTGAGAAGGACAAACTCACACCCCTGCATTAGAGCTCATTGATTGAGAAGGACAAACTCACACCCCTGCATTAGAGCTCATTGGTTGAGAGGGACAAACTCACACCCCTGCATTAGAGCTCATTGATTGAGAGGGACAAACTCACACCCCTGCATTAGAGCTCATTGATTGAGAAGGACAAACTCACACCCCTGCATTAGAGCTCATTGGTTGAGAGGGACAAACTAACACCCCTGCATTAGAGCTCATTGATTGAGAAGGACAAACTCACACCCCTGCATTAGAGCTCATTGATTGAGAAGGACAAACTCACACCCCTGCATTAGAGCTCATTGGTTGAGAGGGACAAACTCACACCCCTGCATTAGAGCTCATTGATTGAGAGGGACAAACTCACACCCCTGCATTAGAGCTCATTGGTTGAGAAGGACAAACTCACACCCCTGCATTAGAGCTCATTGGTTGAGAGGGACAAACTCACACCCCTGCATTAGAGCTCATTGATTGAGAGGGACAAACTCACACCCCTGCATTAGAGCTCATTGGTTGAGAGGGACAAACTCACACCCCTACATTAGAGCTCATTGGTTGAGAGGGACAAACTCACACCCCTGCATTAGAGCTCATTGGTTGAGAGGGACAAACTCACACCCCTGCATTAGAGCTCATTGGTTGAGAGGGACAAACACACACCCCTGCATTAGAGCTCATTGGTTGAGAGGGACAAACTCACACCTCTGCATTAGAGCTCATTGGTTGAGAGGGACAAACACACACCCCTGTGTTAGTGCTCACTGGCTGAATTACTTATACAGCTGTATTAGATCTCAATGGTGGACATGTGCAAAACCATACACTATTTCACATTGCTGGAGAGTTATTGTGATATATACAGTCGGAAATATTACTTTCTGCTCCTTTGTTTCTGAGCATAACAATGTGTTGAATAATCAGATATTAAATGTCATATTTGTGTTTCACATCTATCTCTTCTTTCTAACTTTTTTCCTTTGTTCAGTCTCTCTTTCTCACTCTCTTTCTACTTTGACTTTTTTTGTTAATTCCCTCAGTCTCTTTCTTGGTTTTTCTCTCCTCATTAACCCCATCCCTCTGTTTATCGCTTTCCTTCCGTTTTGCTTCAGCTCTGTCACTAACTCCAGCGGGGCACTGGGCTCCAGCTGCTTGGGGCGATCACTGGGTATGGAACAAATGTTCCTGATGTTCGTGCTTCATTTCCAGCTAATGGCTTCCACTTAGCACAAACAGCTGGGGGGAGGAGAAAAGTGCAGAGGGTGGTGGAGAGCAGAGCTGGAGACAAAGATGGGAAACGGGGAGGGCAGGAGTCATGGCAAAGACATGAGGAGGACAGGAGATATGGCCTTATAAAGACATGAGGAGGACAGGAGATATGGCCTTATAAAGACATGGGGAGGGCAGGAGGTATGGCACTATAAAGACATGGGGAGGGCAGGAGGTATGGCCCTTTAAAGACATGGGGAGGGCAGGAGATATGGCCTTATAAAGACATGGGGAGGGCAGGAGCTATAGCATAAGGTCATGGGGAGGGCAGGAAGTATGGCCTTATAAAGACATGGCATTATAAAGTCATGGGGATGGCTGAAGGCATAGCACTATAAAGACATGGCATTATAAAGACATGGGGAGGGCAGGGCATGTGACACTCTAAAAAGACACGGGGAGGGCAGGAGGCATGGCACTTTAAAGACATGGGGATGGCTAAAGGCATGGCACTATAAAGACATGGGGAGAGCTGGAGGCATGGCACTATAAAGGCATGGGGATGGCTGGAGGCATGGCACTATAAAGACATGGGGAGGGCAAGGGGTATGGCACTATAAAGACATGGGGAGGATTGAAAGCATGGCACTATAAAGACATGGGGAGGGCTGGAGGCATGGCACTATAAAGACATGGGGAGGGCAAGGGGTATGGCACTATAAAGACATGGGGAGGGCTGGAGGCATGGCACTTTAAAGACATGGGGATGGCTAAAGGCATGGCACTATAAAGACATGGGGAGAGCTGGAGGCATGACACTATAAAGACATGGGGAGAGGAGGCATGGCACTATAAAGGCATGGGGATGGCTGGAGGCATGGCACTATAAAGACATGGGGAGGGCAAGGGGTATGGCACTATAAAGACATGGGGAGGATTGAAAGCATGGCATTATAAAGACATGGGGAGGGCTGGAGGCATGGCACTATAAAGACATGGGGAGGGCAAGGGGTATGGCACAATAAAGACATGGGGAGGGCTGGAGGCATGGCACTATAAAGACATGGGGAGCGAAGGAGGCATGGCACTATAAAGACATGGGGAGGGCTGGAGGCATGGTACTATAAAGACATGGGGAGGGCTGGAGGCATGGCACTATAAAGACATGGGGAGGGCTGGAGGCATGGCACTATAAAAACATGGGGAGAGCTGGAGGAATGGCACTATAAAGACATGGGGAGCACTGGAGGCATGGCACTATAAAGACATGGGGAGCGAAGGAGGCATGGCACTATAAAGACATGGGGAGGGCTGGAGGCATGGCACTATAAAAACATGGGGAGAGCTGGAGGCATGGCACTATAAAGACATGGGAGGGCTGGAGGCATGGCACTATAAAGACATGGGGAGTGAAGGAGGCATGGCACTATAAAGACATGGGGAGCGAAGGAGGCATGGCACTATAAAGACATGGGGAGGGCTGGAGGCATGGCACTATAAAAACATGGGGAGAGCTGGAGGCATGGCACTATAAAGACATGGGGAGCGCTGGAGGCATGGCACTATAAAGACATGGGGAGCGAAGGAGGCATGGCACTATAAAGACATGGGGAGCGAAGGAGGCATGGCACTATAAAGACATGGGGAGGGCTGGAGGCATGGCACTATAAAAACTTGGGGAGAGCTGGAGGCATGGCACTATAAAGACATGGGGAGCGCTGGAGGCATGGCACTATAAAGACATGGGGAGCGAAGGAGGCATGGCACTATAAAGACATGGGGAGAGCTGGAGGCATGGTACTATAAAGACATGGGGAGTGAAAGAGGCATGGCACTATAAAGACATGGGGAGCGCTGGAGGCATGGCACTATAAAGACATGGGGAGAGCTGGAGGCATGGTACTATAAAGACATGGGGAGCGAAGGAGGCATGGCACTATAAAGACATGGGGAGAGCTGGAGGCATGGTACTATAAAGACATGGGGAGCGAAAGAGGCATGGCACTATAAAGACATTGTAAGGGCAGGAAGTATGGAATTAAATAGACATGGGGATGGCATGAGGTATGGAGTTAAAATATGGCAGGAATGGAACTATAAAGACATTGGGAGGGCAGGAGGTATGTCATTATAAAGACATGAGGAGGGCAAGAGGTACAGCATTATAAAGGAGACATGGGGAGGGCAGGAGGTGTGGCAGGAAAAAGTCATGGGGTACAAGTAAGCAGCAATGTGAGGGGAACAACAAGAGAATTCCTTCACTCTCTGCTGTGAGGAATAACTTATATTTAATTGCCATTATAATGACAAGCTGTGCCTCTTGAATGCTGCAATCAGATTCAGAGCATGGCACAAATGTACAGCCATTCTTACTTATTTCACTTTAGATATATATTGCAAATTCCTATGTTATTTTATTGAGCATATTAGTGAAAAAAATGTATTTTGGAGATTTTCAAAAGTTAACTCTGTAGAAAATACATGTCTATCCTGCATTTAAACAGTGTATTTTAAATATTCCAATTTAATGAAAATGAATTAAATAAGTCTAGACAAGCTAATCCATGAGCAAAAATAGAATTTGATCAGGTTCGGACCTATCTAATTATTATGTATTGTGACAAGGTACCAGTATCCTCTGGGTTTTGTTTCTGGCACTTTGATGTAGGACACAATACAAGAGGCTGTATATACTTTTCACATTTTTTATAAATTTTTTAGTGACTGATTAAAATAATAAGCCAAAACAAATCAAAGAAAGTAAAAGGTCTATCTTCCACTGAAGCACTACCTTAACAGATAAAAAGTTTCCCTCACTAACCAGCTCTCATCCAGCTAAACCTGGGTGGAGAAAAACAAAAAAAATCACTGATCTGTATATTTCTACAGATTTACAAATCTCCACTCCACGCCAAGCGGTCATAAGCTACATGCTGCTGTTTTACTATATGTATCTTTCTCCAGGTCAGACAAACTGCAGACAATCAGTACGTAAGCAGCTCCTCCTGTCCTCCAGGAGCAGTCTCAAATCAGGACTGTCCAGGTGCAGCTAATCAGTACTAACGGTGAAACCCCTTGGATAACTCCATCGCAATATTTATTGCATCAAGATAAGTACAAGGGAGAAAATGAATACAAAAGACACACAATAACATAATACACACTGCTTGTTGACATGTTGTTTTGAGAGGGAGAATGAAAGGTACTGCTTGATAATGGTCTGATCAGTTAGCAGGATCTATGGATCTATGGAAAAGAGACATTTACTCTGTCCTATAGAAGAGATTGGTAGTAAACATTAGGGAGCATGGTAGTAAGCTTGTCTGAACAGATGAGTTTTAACAGTGCTTGATGTTGTGAAGAGTGGGAAGTCTGACAGAGTGAGGCAGCTAAGGCAGGAGAAACATGAGATAATGCATGTGAGGTAGTGATGAGTGAAGAAAGTAGTAGGACATCAAAATGAGGTAATTATAGGAGTATCTGTAGATCAGATAAAAGATGTAGGCCACTGCCATATTGTTGGGGGCATTGCACGTTATGATCTAGATTGTAAACTTATTCCTGCACCCAAGAATCCCATATATTAGCCAGATTTTTTTTAATAAAATAAATATTTCTTAACAAATACAGCATCATTATATGCTAATTATATGTGCTAATTTTGAACGCAATATGGTAATTAGTTGAATATTATAACAATCAATGGCACTTAATAGTAATTTCTATCATTGCTAAAAATGACCATCCCTGTATTATCTTCATATCAACCAGTTTATTCCTTTATCCCACATCAATCAAAAGCACTGCACCACAAATAAGCATACTGAGCCGCTAAACAGCATAAAGTGAACATAATTTAATAAAAAAAATAGCCAGGGTAGTAGTTATTTTTTAAAGCTCATGAAAAATATATAATTTGCTCAATTATAACAAGTCCACTTTATGTCTAACATGAGTATATATTTCCAAAACAGAAGTATTTATTAATATAAATATTTTAAAAATAAAAGTTAGCACTACAAAACAATATATTTCTAATATATATATATATATATTAAATATTATTTGATATTTAAAAAAATACAAGTTAACACTTCCAAACATGTTTGTAATATTTATATTAAATAATATTTAATATTTAAAAAACATGTTAGCACTGCAAAATAATATATTTATAATATTTATATTACATATTGCTTGATATTTAAAAAAATACAAGTTAGCACTGCAAAAGAATATATAATTAATATTTATATTACGTATTATTTGATATTTAAAAAATACAAGTTAGCACTACAAAACAATATATTTATAATATTTATATTACATATTATTTGATATTTCAAAAAAGAAAAGTTAGCACTGCAAAAGAATATATTATTAATATTTATATTAAATATTATTTGATATTTCAAAAAAGAAAAGTTAGCACTGCAAAACAATATATTTATAATATTTATATTAAATATTATTTATAATATTTATAATAATATAGTATTATCTTTCATCATCCTGAATTTTATGTACATAATGAAAAGCAATAAATTAAGTTATAATATCCCTAACCTCTTGATCTCGAAATATGATGTAACATTTTTTAAAGGGACAGAACATACTTGGCAAATAGTATATCTATGTTCATGCATTTTTACATTTGCTGTATATATTTATATTGTTTTTTTTTTACTACTGCCATTGCTGTGTGAAATAAATAATAACATTAATAATAATGATTATAATAATACATAATAATATAAATAATAATGTCAAATTTTGAACCGGTTAGATTTAGGAGTAGTGGGAAGCTTGTGATATTAATAGAATTGTATAATTACAGTTATGGGCAATGCAAGGGAAGCATTAGAGTGATGTTCAATGCTCTGTACATACAGTATGTGTGTGGGTGGGTGTAGGTACACAGAACCTGTGCCCTTTTAAAATCTAAATTATATTGCATACTGAAGTTAATTAGATTCCTGTGATAAATGCAAAAGGATCTACTTTGCAAAACACTGCATGAAACAAATACAACATGTAAAATATACCCTGCCACAAATCCATTAAAAAATCAAATTATCAAAAGAAGGAAGGAAAATCAACCACAAATGGAAAGTCAGTATAAAACACCCCATTGTCACTAACCCACACAATTTATAAAAAAAGAATAACTGAATGTAACAATCATTATCAATATGAATGAAAAAGCAACAGGAAATCAATATATGGCTTTAAATCTGTTTGCAGTGGAAAGCAACCGATGATATTAACTATGGGCCCTATTCTATTGCCTATTCGTAAAACCAGTCTTAATATTGCCATATATTCTATTAGCTACTCGCAATCCAATTACGAGTTCCCCGTCCACAATCACTACGGGCCAGGCTAGGATACAAATTCTAGCTCAGAACTCCATTGGTTTTAGCACAGCTTGAATATTACAAGCACTAAATAATTTAACTTACACAAAATCGTTACTCTATTAGACCCGGGTCTCTATATCGCAAATAAAGTCTGACCCGCAACTGAAAAAAATATCAAAATTCTGTCAAGAATAATACAAGTACTAAATAGGACTCACAAGGGCTTTTTCAAACACTTATTAGAGCTGTAACAGCAATTAAACACACAATACTGTACTATAATGCATGGGAAGGCATGGAAAGACATTAGAACTAATTGCACAAGAATCTCAAACGCACAATTAAAAAATATTATTTTTAAAAGTTATTTATTTCCCGGGACTCAAGGGGTTAATACATATCATGAACAGCACATGGACTAAAACAGATGCTCTAATACATTTTATAGTCTGTTAGTTTGCGAGCCTGAACGGCAAATATTACTTACTAGCACCAATTAATTCTTAGCCTCCGATTGCAGATTACGTGTAACTTCCATGTTTTACTGATGTCATGATGACGGTCTCATTTACTATTGGCTGTGTCTAAGAAGTAAATTACGGGCTTGCTTAAATATTGTCAGATCATATGATCCTGCCCCATGAAATCAGACTTAAAAAGGTAGGGTTTACGAGTTTAGGCTTAAGGAGGTAAATTGCAAGCTAAAGTCAATAGAATACATCTAAACATTTGGAGAAAAAAACACCCACAGCCAAAATTACAGGTTGGAGGCATTTGCGAGCAGCTATAGGGCACTATGACAGCTACTTATAATATAAATTAAGAATAGCATTGTTTTGTAAAAAAAAAATATGCATACAATTAATTAATTTCCTGTTTTAAAAATTTAAAATTAAATGGAGATGAAAATAATATTTTTCTTTGTTTGATCATACTGAAGATATTGGAGAATGTGTCACTGTGTTTTCTTTTTTCAAACAAAGGTCTTAGCGCTCTTGCCCTTTGCCAGCCAATGTAATCTACACACTAAGGTACTCCCTCTGCATTAACTCTTTGTTTCATTAATATATTCATTCATAAAAATGCTTGTTTTTAACATGTTGTATATCACTTTACTTTAATGTACTTTATCTTATTAAGAAGTGCTTATAAGTTCTGTTTTTACTGCCTAAAATTAAACAAATAGTCCCTGTATGTGTTTGCCCTCTGCAGCTCATGAAGACACAGACTCTGTTGTACTTGCTGTGTTGTTTCTCATAATAACTAATCAGTCACCATCGCTCAGCAACATGCTGCTGACACGTGGTTCCTGATAGGCTAGGACTCTACACTGCACATCCAGCGCTACAGAGTGTGTGTCTGTTTGATTTTAGGCAAGTAAAAACAGAGTGTATAAGCACTTCTTAGTAAAATAAAGTACATAAGAGTAAATAAATACTCAGGAGTATTATATACCTAGTATAATCCAGGAATCTTCCATATCCCTTTAAGTCTGCCAGAGAGCAGAGTCCATAATACTATATGGATACCCATGTAAGTGAGTCTAAAGCAAAAGAATTATATATTCTGAGCCTCATTTGCATATCACTACCCAGTATTCTTAGCTACAGTGGAAATACTGTTTACTGAGATGTTCTGTGGGAAAAGTAGATCTTTTGCCTGAGACATGTAAGTGTACTCAGAATGGTACTTTATTTCTTCCAGCTTATCTTTAATTTATCTTCAGGTTATATTTTATTTATCTCCAGTTTAGTGTTGTAGCAGTGATAGAAAATTCCCAGTTCAGATGTGTGGAGCACAAGAGCTCTTCCAACTGGACTGAAACATAATACATTAAAGACTATCTATGTTTACTTTCCATTCACTTTGCCCATTATCAGGTCTAGATCTTAAAAATAATTATTGAAAGTATTGGTATTAATGATCTTTTAATGAACACAACATGGGAAGAGTAGAGCCCTAGAAAGCCTTGAGCATCTACCCCTAAGAGCAGTGGTGGAGCTAGAATAGGGGTGTGTGGTGGTGGTTTAGTTGTTTGGTCGTGTCTGACTCTCCATGACCCTATGGACCACAGCATGCCTGGGACATCTGTCAGTCATGGCCCCTCTGAGATCCTTCAAGCTCATGTTCATTTCTTCAATGAACTCATCTATCCGTCTCCGCTACTTCCATCCCCTTCTTTGTGTACCTTTGATCTTTCCCAGCATCAGAGTCTTCTCTAGGGAATCCTGTCTATTCATGATATGATAAGGGGCTGAGGGAGGTAGTGTGGGTATAGGTTGTGGCAGTAAGGGACAGTAAGAGGTAGACAGGGTAGGGTAAGGCCATGGAGGTAAATGGAGGCTGTTGGGGCAGAGGGGAGTAGGAGGTGGCAGAGGGAGCAACAGCAGTTGCTGAGGTAGGGGTTTAGTTGAGGCAGTGTGGGGCAGAGGGAGGTAGTGGAGGGTAGGTGGAGGCAGCAGAGGGTGGGTGGAGGCAGAGTGAGGTAGCAGGGGAGTAGATTAATGCAATGGAGGGCACAGGAAGAAAGCGGAAGATACACAGAGGCAGTGGAGGGGAAGCCCAGGAGTTGAAAAACACAGGGAAGTAATGTGGAGGCAGAGGGAGGTAGCGGGGGAGTAGGTGGATGTAGGGAGGAACAGTAAGACAGTAGAAGGTAGATGGAGGCAGTGGAGAGTAGGTCCAGGGAGTGGAATCAGAGCAAAGTAGTGGAAGGTAGGTAGAAGCAGTTAAAGTCAGGATGTAGTAACAAAGGGCAGGAGGGAGGAGAAAGAAAGGAAGGAACTTACTTGCTCTTTCCGACACTGCTCCTTTACCTTAGGCCCTCCCCTATACAAGATTGCAGCACACTAAGAAGGAGAAAAAAATCTACCAAAAAATTATTTAAAATATGGGGCAGCATTCAGCAGATCTAGAGGTGACGGCTGTGGTGCAATGCACCACCTGCACCGGCGGTGGATCCGCCCCTGCCTAAGAGTATTGTAAGTATTCCTGACACTATATTGTGCAGATAAATAAACAGACCATACGCAGGTGAGAGAGCACATATAGGTAAATGCGCATTAAATATTTTTTTGAGGAGGGGACAGAAAACCGGAGAAATGTTGGAAGTCAATAACAATAACTATTTGCTATGTTTTGTGTCTGGCTCCTCATTTGGGAGCCTCTTTTATAGTAGAACCCCAAATTGGCTCCAGATCCCTTTATAATAAAACACCAAAAAACTAGTGAGAACTGTGGGATGTTTCTTTAAAATCAGTGCTGAACAAACTATAATGAACGTGTGATGCTATCTGGAAAGTTACTGCTGACATTGCAGTCCTCTCAATGGGAGGTCTGGCTACAAAATTAGAGAAGACAATGCACCACATTTATCTGGGGAATCATTTCCTGTGGAATCAATGGAACTAAGTATTGTACATCTGGTTCAGTGTATTTATACAAGTTTTGCTGTCTCAAGCAATCTCTGTACCGTTCTGAAAAATACATACAAGATATAAGTTATACTGCATATATATATATATATATATATATATATATATATATATATATATAATTGGTGGTTCAGAGTAACTACTTTATATAACATATTTTGTTCTACAGTGTAGGGTCCACCTACCCCTCCCCATGCACCCTTGAGCCCCGCCAACCTCACTTCACCCGCGTCTTGAGGGTTGACTGTTGTCACTTTTTCTCCCCAGGGCAGGAAATCATGACATCATTCGAGATTCCCTGCCCAGGAGAGAGGACATGCTGGCAGAGGGGGGTGAGGTGTAGCGGAGGGGGCACAGGAGAAGGGCAGAGGGCATAAGCCAGGGTGGGTGACGGCACTGATTCCGCCCAGAGGAACGCATTGCACGTCCGGTTGCACCGCTATGCTCCAAACTACATGGGTTTAACTGGACAGTGGGATGATTGATGCTCCATAAGCATATTTGCATATTAAAAAAAGTGATCAGTAAAAATAAATTGTATTTATTGAATAATGTAGGTTTACAATTAACGTAGACATTTTTTCTAAGGTTTAGAGTAACGTCAGTTGCAGCAAAATAAAGTAGCTTTGCTTTGTCTTACCATGTAGGTGACACTGAACCAATTTCCTGAGAGGGCAGCATTCTCGTTTATGGTTCAACTCACTAAATTACATGTAATATTTCATCTTCACTTTGCTTTGTGCACAGAACAAAAGTCCCTATGCAGTTATTTATTTTCATGTGAGCAGTGGTAGCTGATGGAAAAATGATGTATAGTGCCCTTTAAAGAGATGCAGGACTACGTTTAACCGTTGAAGGTCATTTGAGCAGAACTACTAACTATTACTTCCAAACTGTTCACTGGAAAGTTTGGTCATGAGGCTGAAATATTTTGGCCATATCCCGAGAAGACAGGTTTCCATAGAGAAGACTCTGATACTGAGAAAGATTGAAGACACACAAAGAAAGAAAAGCTAGAGGCAGAGATGGATAGATGAGGTCATTGGAGCAATGAACATAATATTGATGGAGTTCAGATGTGCCTGGCGTGCTGCGGTGCATAGGGTCACGGAGAGTTGGACATGACTGAATGACTAATCAACAACACTTCCTATTACAGCATATTGCTAAGGGAACAATGCAGGAGTTATTCCTATACATAAGACCCAAAAAAGGTTTACTCTATCTACCTAAGACATCGGCTTAAAGGGACATGGAGGGTTCCTGGACTTTATAACTGTGTATCTATTTACTTTTATATTCCTTATTTTGTTAAACGAACATATAAGCTCTGTATTTACTATATAAAATGAAGACATAGACTCTGTTGCATGTATCTAATACTCTTCCTGTAAAGCAGTACATTCTAAGATTACCTCTAAATCTTCCAACTTGCAACTTCAATTCATGACCGCTTGTTCTTACATCTCTTTGGAACTTTATTATATTGTTTGATATTACCCCTGTCCGTACGATTTGTCTTTAGTCCATGTACCCTTTTAGTTTTCCTTCTTTGATTTGTTTCTAATTTGTAAATATAATTTTGAAAAGAACTAGACATTGTACTAGGACAGGAATATAAAGTCAATCCATATTTAAAAAACAATTGTAAAAAAAAAAAAAAACTAAACAAGAAGATGAAGCTCAAATGAATCCCAATGGGGGGATACCGAGCAGAGTCCTCCATCTACAGCCCATTAGAAGATAAACTCACACATTCTTCCAGTGGAGAAAGCCAAGGAGTACTCTGCCCAGATATGGGAGCGCATCAGTGCCCAGAACTTGGCCTCACATGGTAGTGGAACCTTCCATGCCAGACACTGTTTTCTGGGCTTGTAAATATCTAGCTTGGCTAATGCCAGGAGCAGGTTGATGAGGAAGTCCCTGGCCCTATTGCTCCTGGACATTGGGCACCCAAAAAGAAAAATATGAGGAGAGAAATACAAATATAACTGCAGGAGAAGGCCCCCTCGGGTGTGATAAGAGTGGCTGCAGCCTGGTGCAAAAAAATAAATATGGCGCACTGGCTCACCCTGCCCAAAATGGAGAGTCCAAGATATTAGCCAGGTGCTGTCTCATGCTCAGTCACTATGGAGCACTCTCCAACTCAAGTCCCTGGTGGGTTGTGGACCAAAACAGAAAACTAGACATACTATCTAAGGGCCTCATTCAATTGCGATTTGGCCAATTGAATAGGGCTCTATATAAGCATATAGCATATTTTCTTTACAGAAGTTCTTAGTTAGTGAAGACCTTGCTTTTGGATGGAAGTTCACTAACTAAAAACTCCTGTAAAAAAATATGCTATGTGCTTAAATAGAGCCCTATTGAATTTGCCAAATTGCATTTGAATGAGGCCCTAAGTGAGGTCAAGCTAAGGATCTATAGAGTGGCATTTGTTGTTGTTTAGTCGCTCAGTCTTGTTTGACTCTTCGTGACCCTGTGGACCACAGCACGCCAGGCACGATTGCTATGTCTCTGGTTATCTTGGTTAGTAACTCGAGTGGGTTGCCAGTTCCTTCTCCAGTAGGCCATCTTGGGTAAGCCTTGATGGCATAGCTCAAAGCTACAAAGTGCACAAGCCACTTCTCCATGACAAGGTAGTAATCCAGGAGATAGAGCGGGAACCTTTTCTGCTACTAATTCCTCTGCCAATATATTCCAATATCCCACTTGCTTTTCCTATGGCTTTCTTGCCTTGCCTGCCTACATTTAAATTATGAAATACAATAACTCCCAAGTCCCTTTCTCCGTCAGTTGCCATCATCACTTTACCATTAAGTGGAATTTCCACTTTTGGGTTTTGTGTCCTAACTAACAGCCTAATTAAATTGGGGCTACGTTGTAACACATAGCCCGTAACTCCATATTTACGTGTTACGGCTATTAAATTGGCCCTGTAACGTTGCTCGCAGCGGACTTGCGTGTTAACACGCAGGATGGCCGAGAATAGGCTACGTGCTGAGCAACGTTGAACTTCGCACACGTAAATCCTGTGATCTGTCATGCCCGTAACCGCTACTTGTTCTATTCAGCTATTAAATTGCAACCAAGTCACTCGCGAGCAAGCCTGTAACACGCTAATGGAGCCCAAAGGCCAACGTGTGCTAGGTCTCAGAATTAATAGCACAACATTCTCAAGCCCGCAAATCGGCCCCGAAAAATACTTTATTTTATGATTATATTTTATATAACGATCCCTGCCATCAATGTGTTACGACATATACTGTAACTCGCATGTAATAGAATATCATATTAACGCATTAATTAAAATTGCATTTTATCTGACCTGTGGGTCCAATGGCAAACTGTAATTGAAGCCCGTAGGACTTCGAAATCTACCCTCCACTTTTTCAGTGACGCAACGCTAACAACCTCTTTTTCCATTGGCTCCATCTGAACTGTAACTACGTGATTGCTTAATTTTTTGTGTTCGAGCACGCAACCCCAATGGCAAAGAACTGGTTTACGAGATAGCCTCTCTTATTCACATAATAAATACATACAGCCTTATTAAATTGCAATTCAGCCAATTGAATAGGGCTCTATATAAGCACATAGCATATTTTTTTACAGAAGTTTTAAGTTAGTGATCTTCTATCCAAAAGCAAGGTCTTCACTAACTAAAAACTTCTGTAAAAAATTATGCTCTGTGCTTATATAGAGCCCTATTCAATTGTCCTGAATCGCAATCTAATAAGGCTGTTAGTAACTCTATTCACGCTCCTTTTACGGGATCCATCAGCTCTCTATGGAATCTGCCATCACAATCTCACTACCTAGTGCATTTAATCACCACCCTGACCAGCCATTTTTGTTTAAATTAAGTTGCAAACTCAGTGAACCCAAACACATATAAATGCAACAATCAGCAAAAAGTAATGAAAAATAACTTTCTAATTTAACTTCACATACATTCCACATTATCGCACCTATGCAATGATTAATAGATGGTAGGGCGCGCGTACACAAACGTACCCTGCTTGCTTAGCAAATTGCTCAGTTGTGAAATTATTTATTTTTCTTATCTGTTTTGGGTTGTACAGAACATTTTACCATTAATGGCACATATTGTATTTTATTGTAATTCTATCTGGCAATGGGCTACATTCACTAAGCTACCCCTCTGTAGCCCACAAAGCTGAGTTTCCCAAATGTCATGTCAACTAACCTTAGCACTCTCCACTTTCTTAATGGCGAGTGATTTCATATGCATTGCGGGCATATTGTATGGATAGAGGTCCTTTATTCTAACAGCTACATTTTATCTAAACTTTGCACTGGTTTCTGGATTATTTGCCAACACAAAAGCAACCGAGAAATTGCCAATTGTTTTATATTGATCTACATGTTAAAAGGATGAAAATCATGCTGAACAGCAATCCCAGTTCCTAGCAAATAGATGGGGAAGAAGTGGAGGCAGTGACGGATTTTATTTTCCCAAGATCTCTTGGGATGGTGACTGCAGTCATGAAATTAAAATATGTTTGCTTTTGGGGAGGAAAGCTATTACAAGACTGGACAAGATATTAAAAAGTAAAGAGATTACACTATCAACAATGTAGTAACATACGGATCTGGGAGCTGAACCATAACGAAGTCTGAGCGCCGGAGAATTGTGGTGTTGGAGAAAACTGCTTAGAGTCCCTTAGACTGCAAGAAGATCCAATAAATCAATACTATGGAAAATCAAGACACGCTATTCACTGGAAGTTTTGATCATGAGGCTGAAGGTCTGATATCTTGGCCATATGATAAGACAGGAGACTCTGATGCTGGTAAAGTTTGAAGGGTCATGAAGAAGGGGCGGCAGAGACGGAGATGGATAGATGAAGGCAATGAACATGAGAGACCTCAAAGGAGCAGTGGCTGACAGATGTGCCTGACGTGCTGCGGTCCAGGGAGTCACAGAGAGTCGGACACAACTGAACAATTAAACAACTATAACACTTTTTAATACAATGTCTGTATTATCATTTAAAGTGCACAGGGGAGGTTCCACATATATGATCATATGAATTAAAGAGTACCTAATTAAGTGAATGTTAATTAACACCAGTTCATTTTCTTAAAGAAATTTTACATAACATTTTGCAATATTTATCTGCCAATCAGCTTCTGATCCACCAAGCATGCACAGTATTTAATCTCATTCATATGGGAGATTATTGCCAATAATTGCTAATTAAGCCCTGGTGTCTGTCTGTATTGTTTTCAGTTTAAAGTCATAAAGAATTGAACAGAATACATGTGTTCAGATCCCAAGGCATAACTAAGCTGATTAGGCTAATTACTCCATGGGGTCTGCACATTGTCATTCTTCTCAATGTCATACGTCTTTAGACTGAAAACAATACAGACTCCCAGGAGGCATTAAGCAATTATTGACAATGATCACCAATCCAAATGAAATAACAAACTATGCTTGATGGTTGGACCAGAACGTCTAACTGACAGGTAACAACTGCAAACCTCCAGGGGGTATTCAGCAATTATTGGCAATGCTCAGTAGTCAGAACAAAATATTAAACTATGCATGATAGTTAGACCAGTACAGCCAACTGACAAGTACAAATTGCTTAATGTATGCTTACTGTAAGAAAATGCAATTTTACTTGACAAAGTATTTATTATTGCCTATAGTCTCAAATTTTAACATATGTGGGATCTATCCTGTTATAGTTACGGCACAGGTCTGCCGCTGCAGTGCAGTGACCAACCGCTAGATGGCGCTGCTGATATCTTGCAGCGCTGACGATATGTTAGAAAAGTTCTAACCTTAGAATGTTAGCCTAACCCTTAAAAACTAACCCTCACCTTAACCCTCACCCTAACCCTAACATTTTACCTAAGCCTTGACTCTATGATATGGCACCGGAATATCGGCAGCGCCATCCAGCGGTCGGCCACCGCACTGCAGCAGCAGACTGGTGCCGTAACCATAACAGGATAGGACCCATATTTGAGATATATTTGGCACCTCGATTCTGTCTTTTAAAGGACCACTGTTACCATTTTTTGCATGATATTTTAAAAGCTTGTTAATGGGAAAAATTCTGTCTGTTACAAACGCATGACTTCCCATTACTCTTATTGTAAGCACTGATGTCTCATTGCGCCAATAGAAACTGTCTAAGACCACCTCAGGGAACTGATTAGCAGAAAGGAAACTGGTAGATTCCACTGCAGCAGAATTACATATAATTTGTAAGGACATGAGAGGTCATATAGTTTTACATTGTACGCATATTGTATTTATTATATATATTGTATATTGTGCACATTTTATATTTATTTTATATTTTATTTTATCTTTAAATATTGGTCAACAGTGTCCATCTGAGAGCCTGTGTGTGTCCATTATGGGTGGTCTGTCTGCAGTGTGAGCCGGGCCGTTGACTGCAAAGGGAGGGTGTAAGGCTGGCATTTATATTATGTGCTGAGATGCCACCCCTTCCAGGCTGGGGGGGGGGGGGGCATACTGTGCTGAGATGCGGTCATCCGGGACTCCTTCCAAGGTTCCTACACATCCTGTCTGACTCCTAAGTCTTATATAGAATTATAATAACCATAACCATAATATATGTGCAGTTATGGTAAAGGTTGACGTGATAAAGCAAATGGCTGAGGATCAGGTTGGGCGGGGGAGCCCCATACTGTGCTGAAATGCGATTTTCCCGGGCTCCTTCTGCCTGGCTCCTAAGCATTAGATCTTTATATAATTATATATTATAATTATAATATTTCACTACTATTTGTGCAGCTAAGGTACAGGCCCACTAATGGGTTTGCATAGGGTTGGGGGGGCCTTACGCTTATATTTTTGTACCAAGCCCTGATGGGGGCTCTGAGTGTGAGGGGGCTCAGTCCCACTCTATATCTGGTGACAGGTTTTTCAATCCCCCAAATTGCTTCTATAAATGTGACTGCTCATCTGCTGACAAGAGGCTGAGAAGTTAAGTGCAGTGTTTAGTGGCAGGTCATTAATGGCGAGGAGGGATTAGACGCATCTCTCGCTGTAGATTTAGCATGTACGCTTTACTAATTACACAGGAGGGGATGGGCGGCTGCGGCTAAGGACAGAGAGATAAAAAGAAAACTGATAAACACCCACGTATAGAACAGAAGTGTCCTCTCACAGTCGCTCAAGAACAAATCACAGAATATTTAGAGATAGAAAACAGGACAATGTCCGAGGAGGTTCATATGGCAATGACCAATGTGTAAGAAAGAGGGCAGGTAAGTCCAGTGGACTTCCATACTGAAATACTGAATTTCAATGATGTCTTGGAAGAATCTCTCTAATCGCATAACCCTACTGGTTCCCCTAGTGTAACACTCAAAGGGCCTCATTCAATTGCGATTTGGCCAATTGAATAGGGCTCTATATAAGCACATAGCATATTTTTTTACAGACGTTTTTAGTTAGTGAACTCCTATCCAAAAGCAAGGTCTTCACAAACTAAACATTTCTGTAAAAAAAAAATGCTATGTGCTTATATAGAGCCCTATTCAAGATGTCCCTGGCGTTCTGCGGTCCATAGGGTCATGGAGAGTTGGACATGACTGAATGACTAAACAACAACAAAGGAGGGTTGAGGTGTGGCCAAATCACAATTGAATGAGGCCCATAGCATTCACCCATTCCGATCTCTCCTTATCTTCACTCTCCTGGAATACTTCCAATAACTCTCCATCAGTCTCCCAGCCCATGTATTCACCACACTCCATTAAATCCAAAATGCCTCTATATATTTCATACTCAATCTTACAAACCACACCTCCACCCTCCTTTGTTGTTGTTTAGTCATTCAGTCATGTCCAACTCTCCATGACCCTATGGACCGCAGAACACCAGGGACATCTGTCAGCCACTAGCCCTCTGAGATCCAACAAGCTCCTGTTCATTATTTCCAAGACCTAATCTATCCATCTCCGCTTCTGCCGTCCTCTTCTCCGTGTGCATTCAATCTTTCCCAGCATCAGAGTTTTCTCTAGGGAATCCTGTCTTCACAAAATATTTGAGCTTTAACCTCATGATCAAACCTTCCACTGACCAGTTTGTTTTAATTTCCTCTAGTATTGATTGATTGGATCGTCTTGCAGTCCAAGGGACTCTTCTTCAGAACCACAATTCAAAGGCGTAAATTCTCCGGCACCCAGCCTCCTGGGCCAGCTCTCACATTGGTATGTTACTACTGGGAATGCCATGGTTCTAACTATGCTGACCCTTGTTGATAGTGATATATCTTTACTTTTTAATAGCTTATCCAGACTTGCCATAGCTTTCCTCCCCAGAAACAAACAGTTTTTAATTGCATGGCTGCATTTACCATCCGAAGATACCTTGGATCCCAGGAAAATACTGCTTCCCCATCTATTTGTCAGCTCTAATTGGTTCTTGTCACTACCGTTGCCTTTTCAAGATCCTAATCCTTGTCTACATATCTCTTCATGGCCTTGCCCTCCATACCCAACCTCATTAATCTCCCCTTATGTTCCAGAACAATTCCTCTTTACACTCACAGTCCCATTACCAGCCCCTTTCTTTATCCCGCACACCTCTCCACTGTAATAAATTCCCACTCCACATCAGACAGTCTCCAAACTTACACACACTCCATGAAGACGTACTTACTCTCTCTTTCCAACCCTGATGCAACTTAAATGGTTTCTCCATACTTTTCGTGATCTCTTTACCTTTTGTGCTCATTACCCTGTACAAAAAAGCTCTTAAAAGCTCTGTTTTTACTAGCTAAATTAAAACAAATAGTCCCTGTAAGGGTCTGCCCACTGCAGCTTACTCTGTAGGGTTGGGTGTGCAGTGTAGTGTCCTAGCCTAGCATTTCCCAATCTTCTCCTCAAAACCAGACAAACCATGATTTTGTTTTAACACTGTGTGAACACAGGAGGAGCAATTAGCATTCAACCGACTTGAATTGTCTCATCTGTATTCAAACAGTGTTAAACTGAAATCATGGCCTGACTGGTGGGTCCTGAGGAGAGGTTTTGGAAAAGTTGTTCTAGCCTATCAGGTACCACATATCAGCATAAGGTTGCAGCATGCTTTATAAGGAGTGGTAGGACACTACACTGCAGAGGGCAGACCCATACTGGGACTATTTGTTTGATTTCAGGCAGTAAAACAGAGCTTATAAGCACTTCTTAAACCTTCCATATCCCTTTAAGCCCATACAGAATGGGTAAACTAGATATATATTCGGTTCATATCTGCCATGAAATCATTTTTTTTAATTCAGATATTATATATTATTGCATAAAGTCATTATTTACCATTTCAGAAGCTGTTCAGTGCGCCACTAAAAGGTTCACCACACCTTCACTTTTTATCTTATCATTTTATGACATATATAAGGACAGATGCTCTGATTCCATACATGGCCAGCAATAGTTAATGCTCTGCACCTTAAGGTTTGGGGGGGGGGAGTAGATTGATGAGTTTGCGACAGCCTCATGCCGCTGATATCTCGAGCTCAGAAGATTAGGTGACATCTCTTTTGTCCCTTTGCATCCACATCTATCCCTGGCTGTCTTCCTGCCAGCATGTTGGGAGACAGGGGTCTAATCCTTATTAATCACCTTGCATTGTAGGTTCAATCTGGCGTAATGAGCTTAATCCCAGACGCCAGAAGAAGCCCAGAATTTGGGCGAAGAAGTCGCTCCTCTGCGTATCAGTTGGATTTCAGGCACCATGGGGGGAGACAGGAAAGGAGCTTACTGAGGCAAGACAACAAGTCGCACCCTCCTGCTGCAAATATCCCTCATGAATAGTGCCAGAAAATAACTAGTTTATTTTTGGTTATTCTTAAAGAGTATGAAAAACTGAACTTTAATTGTACTAGCTATCATTTTCTAAATCAAAAGATTCCTGAGATATTCAGCTTTGTTTGTGTACTATTATTATGCAACAATGACAAGCTTTCGAGAGTATCACCTCTCTTTTTCAAGTCAGAGGCAATACTCTCGAAAGCTTGTCATTTACATGAATATGTTTGTCAAATAAAAAAGGTATCCCTATATACTGCAGTACCTGGATTATATATATATATATATATATATATATATATATATATATATATATATATATATATATATATACACCCAAAATTACTATATTTATATATATATATATATAGTAATTTAGTAATTATTAACTTATATATAAATATATTAATTTAATATATATATTATATATATAGATTAATAATGAGTATTTTAGTATATTATGATACGTTTGTATTGGACAAACGCCTTATTTATATTGACGAGCTTTCGAGAGGTTCAATCTCTCTATCAAGTCTGAAGCAAAACTAACATGAGATGGTTAATAATTACTAGAATAGATTTAATTTATGTACAGCGCTACGGAATATGTTGGTGCGTTATAAATAAACTATAATAATAATAATAATAATAATAATAAAAGACTGATTCACGGCTGCTTCACTCTTCATATATAAATATATATATATATATATATATATAAAATAAATAGTACATTTGTGTTCACATTTGAATGTCTAAAACAAGTTAGAAAACTTGTTTCATACCCAAAATTCTGAGAAACACAGTTATTACACTGCATTCTGGGAACCTTGGCAGGGACATGCAAATGTCCCCACAAAGGCTTCGTTCTTGCAATCCATAACCATATCAAACATGGCTTCCCTTAAGCATATGCCTGCTGTATAAAACAGCTTTGAGCAAAGCTAGGGTTGGATTATACACAAGCCAGGAATCCCACCCACGTACAGCCGTTTCAAGGTTACTGGCTATCATCAGCGTGGGGCCGGTTCCTAGCTTGTGTAGTGGATATTTTGAGTAGGTAGTTCACCACAACAATCATTTAATATATGGTGGGCAAAATAGCGATAGAAGCCTCCATCGTACAATAAATAAATAGTACATCTGTGTTCACATTTGAATGTCTATAACAAGTTAAAATATTAAAATATATAAATATAGATAAATAGATAGATAGATAGATAGATATATATACATACATATACTTCCTCTCAATTCTGTTATATTTAGATCAAACATGCTGTTTTTTTTATCTTTTTTCATTTTGCTTTTTTAAATAATGAATGAAACATACTGTTTTTATCTGCATGATAAAAAGCTATTATTGCCCATTAGGCATTGTTTGAGCACCATCAGTATTTTGCATTACAAATATATAGATATATTACCTATGACATGTTATCCATACACTTAGCTCCTCCCACAGCGCACAAAGCCCCTCCTATCTACAATAATTGATGCTGAGTTAATTAAAAACTCCTAAAATAGCAATTGTAATTGCGCCAGTTAGATGATTGTTATGAGTCAGTGTTGATGGATATTGCTGCAGAGGGTGAGATACTCTGCCCACCAGACCTCGGCGCAGTGATGTGCTGCAGCATCAGGCTATTCATAGAAGCGAATAAAATGTTGATTAAATCCCATTAATGGCAGTAAGGCTCGGCTGAGAAAGGCACCGCCGAGGGTTTAAAGAGCTGCAGGTGCCACAAACTAGGTAAATACCAGATAAAGTAGGCCAGCGCACGGGGGGGGGGGGGGGGGGGGATTGGGTCTAGAGATGCTCGGGCCATGCAGTCATACAGGTCTACTCCGTATACGCTTTTTTTTTTCTTTTCAAAGATTTTTATTGTCACAAGTGTCTGTTTTATTTAGATAGGTCAAAGAGTAAGTTTATGTATTATATATAGCAAATCTGACATAGGTCAAATAGTATATTTATTTATATCATATATATAGTTGTGAGCAAGCAGGTTGTTGCTAACGCTGCGAAGCAAGGGCCTCATTTGCTGGCATGGAGCGCAGAAGGCGCTCCTTGCCAGCAACTGCGGACCTCGCAACATTTACAGACTTACGACAAACAAATACGAGACGCGGGACTTAGAAAAAAAAACACTACGACCTTGCAAAGATACGACTTTTACGGCCGACCCGCACGAACCTGAATACATTAGAAACACAATAAATACACACAACAAACACATAAAAAGGATACCCACAGCAAGGGGGGCACCCAGGACCTCTGCAAGTGAAATTACACCTCCATTTAAGTCCAAATTACAGGGTTTAGACACCCGAAAAAGTGAGAGAAAAAATGGCCACCGAAAAAAATGAAAACGAGGCTACAGGACTCTAAAGACGCGAAACACCACCAAACACATACGGATTTTCCGAAAAAGCCGGACGAGATCCAAGAACAAGGACGCAAAATCAGCCACAGCCGCGTACCACACATTAGGAGCCATTTTACAACACTAACTTACACAATGCGGAAGTACACAGCTACCCTAACGAATTTCCCTCGCGCACGCAGCCTATTTACACTACACACTGCACACATTACTGACACTTACACAGCAGATGCACAGCACTGAAACACACATTGTATGCTGCAGCAACAAGAAAACAGATTGTCAGCTCTTCAGCACAATGCTTCCTGCATATATTACTTCAAAATAGGTAAAGTATATTCTTTTATTAATATATTATTTATTTCATTACCATACACCAAACTGCATTAGCTCACTTACAATTTCATTGCCGCCATTTTTTGACGGGCAATATTCTAGTATTATATATTTATGTGTTATATACAGTATTGGTTTTGTAATTAATTGTATAATACAGACACCATCGTGACTTCTCCAAATCCATTTTCCTTTTTCAACAAAATCCAAATAAACATAAACAATAGTAAATACTCTTTTCCTCTGAGTTATTCAATGCTTTTTACCAGTCGTTAGAATTGTAGGTTGTTATAAGGTTTGAGGTCCACCCCGAGGTATGCTAGTATTTGGAAGATGTTTGTGAGTATTAGTTAATTTTTAAGTTATATAGATTGTATAAGCTGAATTTATCCAGTTTTCCCAGATTTCTAGAAACGTTGGGTACGTGTTGTCAAGGGTCTGGGTCAATCTTTCATAAATCATTAAATCATTTAGACTGTTAATTATGTCTTGTTTGATTAATTCAGATGATTTCCATTTTTGGCCAGGGGATTTTTAGTGATGTGGGGGTTAGGTATACCTAAAGGGCAGAGGTCTATTGAGGGCTTGATTGTGGTGTTTAGGGTTTCGGATGCTACTCTGGTGATATTAGACCACATGTTTTGAGATAATATGGTGGAAGATACCTTTTTCTTTACAGTTTCTGAAACATTCAGGGGAGATTTGTGGGTTGAGTTTATGCAGTTTGTCTGGGGTAAAATATGCTCTATGTAGGACATTAGTTGCTGTTTCTAAATAGCTAAAGTAAACTGATCCTTTAGTTAAGTTTGGACATATCTTTTCCCACTTTTGGTAGTCCCATGTGTCTCCTAGATCTAATTCCCATTGTCTAACATTTTTTTGTTGTTGGGTTAATCGGAGGATGATTTAGGTTTGAAAAAAGGATCCCCAAGATTCATTTGGTTAGTGGGGCTTTATAGCAAATACGAGATAGCCAAGAGGATTGAGGTATTCCCACAATGGTGTAGTATAAACAAATATTTATTGCTCCAAAATAACAAAATGTACTTACAATAAAATCATCCGACGCGTTTCATCAATAACTAGACTTCCTCAGGGATCCCTAACATGGGAAGACACTTTAAATGTAGAGGAAGCTTCTATCTATACTATGGGAAGGTGAGTAAGTTGAAGTTAAAACTGCCAGTGCTTTATAAAGACATACCTCCTAAGAAAGTACAAGACAGAATCAACTGACAAAAAGGAAATTGGAGCTACACCGTAAATTGCATATTAGTATTTAAAAATTTGTCATTGTGTATATTTCCAGAATGTTCCATGCAGCATTTAAACATATGGGTATTGTCCCTCCTCTCTCAGTTAGGACAGGACATGCTTTGCTCACCCTATATAAGGTTCTTCCTATCGCTTTAAGGCAGTGTTGTCCTCTCTGGGAACAGTTTAATATTTTTTCTTTGGACGCACCAGGACCCCTTTTGAATAGAATGCCATCATTGGGAGCCATGTTTCTTAAGAGCATTTTATCCTTTTTGTACAGATGTCTATGGAGAAAGATAATAAGACTGGGAAAATGCTTGTGTGATGTCACAATGATGTCACATGCTAAAATCTGTTCCTTTGATGACCTCAAAACTTTTTAATACTGAGTGCAAGTTTGTTTTCTGTTTGCAGGCATGTTTGGAAGCATTAAATAACCTTCTTATACATTTTCTGGTTCTGTTATTCCTATAGGACCCTACCGAATCAGATATTGAGTCTAATTCAGAATCCAATAAAGACCAAAAAATGCCTCATCTGCAGATACTGAGTGGTCCCTTCTTATAACTAAATATGAAAAATGTCTCCATATATCTTGGTCCAGTCCAATGTGTGGGGTCTGATAATATATCATATATTTTCAGTTCATCCAAGACGAAGACACGAATGAGGAAAAAAAGTGATGTCTGTCAAGGATATAATAATTCTCCCACGAAGACAGAAAGCTTTGTTCTTATTGGCTCAGCTTATTGAATTCTGCAGGTCAGAACGTTCCGACCAAAATCTTAGACTGGTGAACCATGGCAGGTGAGAAAGGGCCTGACAGAGTGTCCCAAACTTACAAAAAAATCCATAGACTCTGAGAACCGAGATTCTTTGTCATATGATTCAATGGACAAAGGCCCATTATCTTACTCATTTTCTAAAGGTGAAGAGGATCCAGCAGCATATGAGGATTTCCCCAAATTTCCATACAAATTGATACAAAAGGTGGCATGGAAGATTAACCTTCTTCTTCATGAGTTCCTTTCCTTAAGAGATATAATGGACAAAAGGATAGACATTAATTTAAAGAAAGCCTACCTAACGGCAGGAGATCTGACCTAAGTCTCCTAAAGTCTGGATACTGAATACAGATGTGGTCCTACAGAAAGGCCAAAGGAGATCTAATATTGCTTCTCTAGGTGGGATCAAACTTGCTGTTCAATTTACTTCAGAAGCTTCAGTTGATTCAAGTAGATTTTCAAGGAGAATTATAGGATTTGTTTTTGCAAACAAGAGAGTACTAAGGCTCAGGGCATGAATAACATTTCAAAAACAGGCTTGTACTCTACACCTTATGATGGGACAATAGTTCCTGCAGACAAGTCTCCTTATACAACGAGCAATCTTATAGAGGCCATCTGGTGCCACAGGACAGGGTTATCATCATAATCTCAATGAAGAGGAGGAAACATTTTCTATAAAATTAATAGCTAATACCCTTTTCCAGAGGTAAAAGAGGAGGAACAAAATTATGAAACCCAGTAAGTGAGGATCATTTTCAGGAAACACCGAACAAAGATGGAGATTGGATACAGGATGGGATATCTATCCAAAATTCAAGACAGATTTTTTTCGGATAAAGTTTCCAAATTACAGACAAAAGAGAAAGCATCTCCATTTGTTCCTCAAAAAAGAAGTTATTGTCCACATCATTTCCTAGATTATGTAAATTATGTTTTCAAACATCTTCATGACAACAAAGGAGGTGGCATCTGAAGACCTATAATAGAGCTAAAGCTGTTAAACACATTTCTAGACGTAAAACGTTTCAAGATGGAATCACTATAGTTAATAGTTTCTTTTGTGATTCCTGGAGATCTGAAGGATGCCTATCAAAATATTGCAATAGCAACAGATCATAGCAAATATGTCTTCCCATGAACAATATTCATTGGAAGCTAAGGTTAGCAACATCCCAAGGACATTCTCCAATATATTTTTTTCTCTAATGGAATGACTCAGGGATCAAGGAATATGGATATTATATTATCTGGAAGATATCATCATTTTAAATCAAAATCAGAGTCATTAAAAGATTCAGATAATTTCAGTTCTATTCTTTCTAGAAGATCACGGAATGATAATGAATTACAAAAAGAGCAACCTCATTCAAGCACAAAATATTCACATTCCTGGGAGCAGAGTTCAAAACAAGAAAAGCAAATGTTTTTTTCTGCAGGAAGAAAAAATGAACAAGGAGCTTAGTGTTAGATATTCACAAGGTATGATGTTCTCAGGAGAACTGAGCTCTTTACCACTGTACACCCAAAAGAAAACATAATGATTAACTTGAGTTGGGTACTTCCTTATCTAAAGTAAGTGCAAAATATAATATTATAAAAAATTAAATTAACATGTTTTAGTGATACAAATCAGATGGCATATTAACTATTGTTTGCCAATTAGCATAATAGTAATCTACAATAAAAAATATGAATCTGTTTCCATGTAAATAAACAAATTAGTGCAACACAATTAATATCTGTGTAATATAAATCAAGTCTCCAATCCAAAATCTTCTAAAATTATTTTGTAGTTAGAACCAATTGTTTTCAATCCATTTGTCATGCAAAAAGAAAAAAAAGAATCTATGATAGTTTATATGTAAAAACACAATTCACAATCAACTGACAAACGTGGTACAATAACCTTGTACAATAACCACAGCCCAATTTGTAAATCCAGGGAACTACAGGGAAGTACTGTCAATATCCCTGGCCTTGCTGGTTCTTAGTCCTTGATTCCCAGACTTCCAACACAATTGCTGTGGTTTACAGTTCTACTTCTCCCACGCGTTTCGTCATCAAGACTTTCTCAAGGTTCCAATGGTTTACCATGCAATATGGTTTATTATTAAGATACCTGGATTTCATGAGTCCCATGGGATTTCTAACCACAACATTCCTACTGATAAAATGGGCAAGATGGCAATTAAGGCTAATTCAACAAGTGTCTCTTTCACAATTCATTAGGCTCAGGTTGGACTGGGATTATGAGATCTTTATAACAGGTCACATCAACAAAACTGTATGGAGGAAAAAGAGGAGAACTGATCAAGGTCTTATTCCCTGGGTAGAAATTACAACAGATACCAATGGTAAACGCATGGAAGCCCTTTTAGAGGATTTCTTCACCCAAGGTTTATTACTCATCAGATCCATACATTACTTCAAATATAATACAGTTGTATGCAGTAAAATAAACTTTACTGCATTTTCCTACCCTCCATATAAAGGATACTTGTATTAAAATTCCCTAATCTTCTCTACCTCATTTCTACAAGAAGGATTCAAATTCAAATGATAACGTTTCCGCTATGTCAGCTTTAACAGGTATTCAATGGTCTTTCCAAGAAATTATTTTGAGATTCATGGAAGATGTCTTCAAACTCCTGGAGATGGCCACAGGCCGGATTATCACTCTAAAATATTACTGCTAGCAGCTGAAGAGAGTATAAGAGCTTCACGCTCTATCATGTAAAGAAGCATTTATGGTTCTGAATAATAAAATTATTTTAAGACGTGTTCCAGAATTCTTACCTAAAGATTTGCTCTAAATCAAGAATCAATCAAGAAATCTGCTTAACATTCTTTTCAGAAGATGCAGATCACCAAAACTGCACATTGTAAGATGAGTAGCTTCAAAAAAATGAACCTTGGAGAAATTCTAATGGGTTATGTGTAATTCCATGTGGATCAAGGAAAGGGTATCCAGACTTCTCAAAGACAAATAGCAAATGGATAGTGAGTATTATTTCAGAAGCATATAACATTTTGGAGAACCAGTACCAGTATAAGGCAAAACAAAAATTGACACATTGCAAAGAATGGAGAGCCCTGTCTTTGAGTTTAGAATCTAGTGTGCGTGAAGCTTTTGCTTAAGCACTTTACAAGATTGAAAACTCGCAAACTAACAATCTAATGAGTTGGGTATAGTGGGGAGGGTGAAAGATGTGTTGTGCATGTTAAGGCTGGAGGTGATAGGCTTCTTTAAATAGTTGAGTTTTTAGTGAGGTTTAGAAGGTTTTGATGCATGAGGATTGTCTAGTGGAGCGAGGCAAGGAGTTCCAGAGAATAGGGGCAGAGCAAGAAAAGTCCTGAAGGCGGGAGTGAGAGGAGGTGGTAAGAGAGGAGGAGAGAAGACGGTCATTAGCAAAGCGAAGAGGACAGGTGGGGGAGTATTTTGAGATGAGAGCAGAGATATAAGGGGGTGCACTGTTGTTCAGGGCTTTATAAGTTAGGGTCATGATTTCAAATGTTATGGGAAGCCAGTGGAGTGACTGACAGAGAGGTGCGAACACTGATCGTTCAGTACGGTAGAGTCTAGCGGAAGCATTCATTATGGATTGGAGTAGTGACAGATGGGTGGTGGGGAGGCCAGCAAGGAGCGAGTTACAGTAGTTGAGGTGAGATATGATGAGAGAGTGAATTAGGACTTTGTTGTGTATTTTCAAAACCCTTCTAAAGCATCATCAACTGGACATTATTTCTAGATCCAATACAAATTTCAACATCACAATTCTTGATTCAATAAATTGCATTTAAAATTTACAAAATGTTGGCCTTCATTTTCTTTCTACCCGAAACATAAAACTTGTGTATGAACCATTTGCTGAAGTGCGACATGGAACATCCAAGAAAGAGGAAAATTTAGTAATTTCTGGATAAATTCCGTAGCAGCTTTTAAAATTACGTAATTTCAGGGCAAGGAACAAAACTGCCTTAAAGATTTAGGAGGGGTCTTAGGAGGACAAATCTCAGATGTTTTAATGTTGCCATAGAACTTATCCAGGAAATTAAAATTAATAAGCATTTATTATTTTCCTCTATTTTGTTGCTTTCTATAATAATATTTGCTCCTAATGAAGTTTTGTTATTTCATTCAGAAAGGAAAAAAACACAGCAGTCATTTTTCTATATATCTCTCTAACATTATTTGAAGGCAGCTGTCTCTGGGTTTGATTTAGATAACCAGCTTTAGACCTCGGTGAGATCTCTTGGTCTGACTCTGCAGAGGAACAAGCTGCTTTTCAATCTGGCCTTAATTATACCTTGTCATAGTAACAGGGACTAATGCAAATATATGGAGGATCTGGGCTGCCAGGTCTTTATACAAAGCCTAATGGCTGCTCTAAGCCAGGGACATATGTCTGCCAAGGCCAAGAGGGCCCAAGCCTAAGGCAGCACATCTATATGGGGCTGCAATCTATGAAGCAGATACAGTAGAGTGGCCATATACAGGGAAATGTATCTGTGTGGTGAAATTTAACTATTTACAGATGCATGTGACTATACAAAGATACATGAGTCCATGTGCAATGAAATAGGCCTAAATTGAACGTATATCAACAACCTCAGATACACGGCTGATACTACTCTGATGGCTGAAAACGAGAAGGATCTATTGATGAGAGTGAAGGAAGAGAGTGCAGAAGTTGGCCTGCTGCTCAAGGTTAAAAAGACGAAGATTGTGGCAAACGGCAATCTCCCTTCCTAGCAAATAGGCAGGGAAGAAGTGGAGGCAGTGACAGATTTTATTTTCCTGTGATCCAAGACCTCTGCAGATGGTGACTGTAGACATGAAATTAAAAGATGTTTGCTTCTGGGGAGGAAAGCTATGGCAAGCTTGGACAAGCTAGAAAAAAGTAAAGATATTACACTGTCAACAAAGGTCCTCATAGCTAGCACTATGGTATTCACAGTAGTAAGATGGACTATAAAGAAGACTGAGCGCCGGAGAACTAACGCCTTTGAATTGAGGTGTTGGAGAAAACTGCTTAGAGTCCCTTGGACTGCAAGAAGATCCAATCAATCAGTACTACGGGAAATTAAGTCAAACTATTCACTGGAAGATTTGATCATGAGGCTGAAGATCAAATATTTTGACCACATCATGAAAAGACAGGATTCCCTAGAGAAGACTCTGAAGCTGGGAGAGATTGAAGGTGAACAGAAAAGGGTAAGGCAGAGGCCGACATGGATAGATGAGGTAATTGGGGCAATGAGCATGAGCTTGATTGATATCAGTGGGGCAGCAGCTGACATATGTGCCTGGAGTGCTGCGGTCCATAGAGTCCATGGGTACATAGAGTGGGATACTTCAATATAATGAAGCACATAGGTTTGAGTTATCAGGTTTGCTTAAAGGACCACTGTACCGCATTTGCAAGTAAAGCTTATATGTTTGTTTGCCGGGCATAGACTACTAAACTCTCTATTAAGTTTAAAAAATAAACAAAAGTTAAAAAAAATCTTAAAAACGTTGAAAAATAAAGTTATTTCAAAGAAAAAAAAAGTATAAGCTTCAATACACAGATTCATCAATTCTATACACATAGATATAATAATGGTGCTTAAAATAAAATACATCATAAAAAATAAAAAAATGTTTTAAAAGGTAATCTTAAAATTATTATAAACCCTCAACTCTGTTGCTTCAAGATGTTTACAGTCTTGTTTCACAGTATAAATATATTTCAGTGTACCCTATTATACCATAGAGCTATTTCTAAGGGTATGGTAAATATGAGAGGAAAGCTATGGCAAGTCTGGATAAGCTAGAAGTACAAATATTTTAATCAACAAAGGACTGAATAGTTAGATCTCTGGTGTTCCCAGTAGTAACATACGGATATGAGAACTGGACCATAAAGAAGTCTGAGCACTGGAGAATTGATGTCTTTGAATTGTGGTGTTTGAGAAAACTGCTAAGAGTCCCTTGGACAGCAAGAAGATCCAATAAATCAGTACTTTAGGAAGTGAAGACAAACTGTTCACTGGAAGGTTTGAGCCTGAGGCTGAAGCTTATATTTTGACCACATCATGAGAAGACAGTATGCCCTAGAGAAGACTCTGAACCTGGAAAAGATTGAAGGCGAACAGAAAAAGGGACAGCAAAGGCAGAGATGGATAGATGAGGTCATTGAGGCAATGAACATGAGCTTGATTGATCTCAGTGGGGCAGCAGCTGACAGATGTGATAGAGTTGAATGAATACACAAATGAAAGTATTTAGAAATGCATAAGGGACCTCGTCTCAGCAGCTTGTTGCCGAGAGATAGTCACTAATTGGTTAGTATGAGACACAGCGCAGCACGTACAGCAGAGTCTGTGTCTTTGTGAGCTGCAGATGGCAGACCCATACTGGGACTATTTGTTTTATTTTAGGCATTAAATACAGAGCTCATAAACACTTCTTAATAAAGTAATGTACATGTCAGAATATAGAAACACAGGGATATTATATATATAGTAACATCCAGGAACCTTCCATATCCCTTTAATATGAGTGATAATAATAACCAGGTATCAGACACTCATAAAATAAGAATATAACTTTTAATGTACTTGTTTACAAAATATTATCCTAGTTAAATAATTTAAACTCTAAAAAACATATATTTAAAATGAGAGACTGGATTGTAAATGTGGCTGTTATCAAATATTTATACTTTCTCCAGCTTTGCATCCAGGGGACTGTTACATAAGCATATATATATATATATATATATATATTTATTTATATATATATTTATTTATTTATGAACCTGTTTTCCATGTCATTTTTGCATCAACTTACACCAGCTTCCAGGCCACTTTTAAAGGGCCACTGTAATCCGATATTTTCAGTGCTCAATTTAAAAGCACTAGAACTTAAAGTATTATTATCTCTCATTATTATTATTATCTCTCTTTATATCTAATTTTATATATATATACATATATATGTGTGTGTGTGTTTAATTAAGGTGCTTCTTTCCTGCTGGGGGATGAATCCCCCTGTCATGTGCTAAGTTGACCCTGCCCAGCTGTGTGGATGGCTCCACCTCCAACAGTGACATTATATTTGCATATTGTATTGCAAGAATCAGCTGAAAAAGATGGAGGAGGATATCAGAGATAAAGAAGCTAAAGGACATTATGGCTGCCCTTATATTGAGCAATATGAGTGGCAAAAAAACACAAAAGGCAAAAATAGTTCATATATTTCATTAAAACGTTTATAAAAATCATAGAGGAGAATCATTGTGATCCAATTAAATGTTTTACCAGAGTTCAATTGTCCTGTAACGATGGAATTGGGAAATGGTTTGGGAAAACCTTCATACTGCTTGCGCCTGAAGGTTGCCATGTTTGTGTCTTCCACACTTCCTGCCGACTTGGAGACTGAGTGGCCGTTCACCTAATGTGTATAATTTATACAAGAGTGGAAGGAAGGAGAGGAATTTCTTGATACATTATTGGATTTGAGTAAGAATTCAGCAATCGGTACCTTTACCCTCCTTTCAACAGGCTCAGTAGTAGCGTGCAAGCCTACGTATATCCTTGTTTGCCTTGCTCTGTAATTCCCCCTCGTGCCTTGAGTCTGCAAAAATGAAGATTCCTGATATACATGCTTTTATGCTCATGACTAACATAACTAATAATGCTGAGCCCTATTCTATTAGCTGCTCGCAAATGCCTCAAACTCATACATTTGGCTTTGAGTGTTTTTTTTTCTAAATGTTTAGATGTATTCAATTGACTCCAGTTCATAAATTACCTCCTTAAACCTAAACTCATAAACCCTGCCTTTCTAAGTCGTATTTCAGGAGGCGTGATCATATGATCTGACAATATTTAAGAAAGCCTGTAATTTACTTCTTAGACACAGTTATCATGATGTCAGTAACACATGGAAGTTACACGTAACCTGCAATCGGAGGCTACTAATTAATGAGTGCCAATAAGTAATATTTGCAGATCGGTCTCACAATCCAGCAATCTATAAAATGCATTAGATCATCAATTTTAGTCCATCTGGGTTTCATGATATGTATTAACCTCTTGAGTCTGGGATCAAGTTTACTGAGAAATAACACTTAAAAATAATATTTTGTAATTGCATATTTGTGGTTTTGAGACTGTTCTGCAATTAATTCTAATGTCTTTCCATGCCTTCCCATATAGTACAGTATTGTGTGTTTAATTGCTGCTACAGCTCAAATAAGTGTTTGAAAAATCCCTTGTAAAACCTATTTAGTACTATTTTTGACAGAAACGTGATACTTTTTTTCAGTTGCGGGTCAGACTTTATTTGCGATCTAGTGCTACGGGTCTAATAGAATATCGATTCTCTGTAACTTTAAGGAAAGGTCCTGCTGTACTTATATATAAATGAGCTGCTCTCGTATATTAGTTAGCTGCTTTGATGTGCTAATTAGGATTACAGTCTGCTTGAGTGTCTCTTTAGTGATGCAAATAAAGACACCCAATGTTATCTGGCAGTTAGACCCCACTCTCACCCTTATCAAGATGCACATTAGCAAACAGGAGCTGCAAAATCAATTCTAAGTATTTCAGAAAGTATTTGCGCCACTGATAAGCAGGGATTTATATTTTTCCTCTGTTTTCCCGATATGTGGAAGCCAGAAGGTTAAACACGCAGCGTGAGCTTGATGGCCACCGGCCACGGGGCAGACAGACAACCTATGGCCAATAGCAGATATTTCAGGGCATGTCTCCTAACAGCCGGGCTGCTGCCTGGTCACTGAAGGCAATGAAGGAATTAATCTTCAGTGACTCCAGAGGAGCCTCTCCTGTCAGTTTCTGCTCTTCGCTTTTAGCCCGAGGGGAGCTGGGGTTAAGCATAGAGCAGAATGATGAGCAGTTGGAGTAATATGGAGGCCCCATGGAGCCAGACCTTGAACACAAGCCAAGGAAAAGTGACAGACTTGAGGGGTCAATCAATATCTGCCTGCAAATTGTACACAGAGGGGCAGAAATATCCACGAGCCTCACATTCAGGGTAAAGATAGAAATATTACATTTATGGAAGGTTCTGGATGTTACTAGGTATATAATATCCCTGTGTATCTGATTATTTTTATATACTTTATTTTAGTGCTTATAAGCTCTGTTACACGGATTAAAATCAAACAAATAGTCCCTGTATGGGCCTGCCCTCTGCAGCTCATGAAGACACAGACTCTGCTGTACTTACTGTGCTGTGTCTCATATTAACCAATCATTGGCCATGTGTCAACAACATTCTGATACATGACACGGTCCCTAGGCTAGTACACTACACTGCACACCTAGCCCTACGCAGTCTATGTCTGCATATGCTGCAGAGGGCAGACCCATACAGGAACTATTTGTTGATTTGAAGCAGTAAATACACAGCTTATAAGCACTTCTTAATAATATAAACTACATAAAAGTAAATAGACACACAGATATTATATACAGATATTATATATTATATACAGAGTAACATCCATAAAACCTCTATATTCTTTTAACAGACGTTTAAAAATCTGGTTTAATTTAACTCTATGGGTAATAAGTACATTGGGATGGGCTAATAATGTATTTTCCTGCAGTACATTTATATTTAATCTTGATATTTGTTCGTATCAGTCAGCCTTTCTGATCCACCCGGCAAGAACAGATTGACAAGTCTTGCTAATGGGAAATCACTGACAAGATTTGCTGATTACACCCTGGGGCTCTGGATCTTTTGCGTTCAGTATTAAATAATATTCTTGGTATGCTCAGACCCCCAGAGGGTAATTTGTATAATCCGTGCAGTTACTCCAAACATGTAAATTCATGGGAGGAACTACCTCCGGTGCATGCGGTACAATACACAGGGGCCCAGCTCTGGGGGCCCAGTGCAGTGTTGTTTTTTTCTTTTATTCGGTTATTTATTTATTCTTTATTTGTTATTATTAATTTATTTTTTATTATTATTAGTGTTGGCCCCCAACTTCGGCCCCCTTCTTGCAATGAAGAGACACAGGGGAAAGGGGTAAAGAGACAGAGGGGGAAATGGGGAAAGAGACACAGGGGAAAGGGGAAAAGAGACAGGGGGGAAAGGGGGAAAGAGACAGAGGGGGAAAGGGGAAAGAGACAGAGGGGGGAAAGGGGGGAAAGAGACAGAGGGGGAAAGGGGGGAAAGAGACAGAGGGAGAAAGGGGGAAAGAGACAGAGGGAGAAAGGGGGAAAGAGACAGAGGGGGAAATGGGGAAAGAGACACAGGGGAAAGGGGTAAAGAGACAGAGGGGGAAATGGGGAAAGAGACACAGGGGAAAGGGGGAAAGAGACAGGGGGGAAAGGGGGAAAGAGACAGAGGGGGAAAGGGGAAAGAGACAGAGGGGGAAAGGGGGGAAAGAGACAGATGGGGAAAGGGGGGAAAGAGACAGAGGGGGAAAGGGGGAAAGAGACAGAGGGGGAAAGGGGGGAAGAGACAAAGGGGGAAAGAGACAGGAAAAGGGGGAAAGAGGCAGAGGGGGAAAGGGGGAAAGAAACACAGGGGAAAGGGGGGAAAGAGACAGAGGGGGAAAGGGGGAAAGAGACACAGGGGGAAAGAGACACAGGAGTAAGGGGAAAGAGACAGAGGGGGAAAGGGTAAAGAGACACAGGTGTAAGGGGGAAAGAGATAGAGGGGAAAGGGGGAAAGAGACACAGGGGGAAGGGGAAAGAGACAGAGGGGGAAAGGGTAAAGAGACACAGGTGTAAGGGGGAAAGAGAAAGAGGTGGGAAAGGGGGAAAGAGACACAGGGGAAAGGAGGAAAGAGACAGATGGAGAAAGGGGAAGGAGACAGAGGGGGAAATGGGCAAAGAAACACAGGGGAAAGGGGGAAAGAAACACAGGGGAAAGGGGAAAGAGACAGAGGGGGAAAGAGACACAGGGGTAAAGGGGAAAGAGATAGAGCGGGAAAGAGACAGAGGGGGAAAGAGACAGGGGAAAGGGGGAAAGAGACAGAGCTGGGAAAGGGGGAAAGAGACAGAGGGGGAAAGGGGAAACAGACACAGGGGAAATGGGGAAAGAGACAGAGGGGGAAAGGGAGACAGGGGAGGAAGGAGGAGGAAATAGACACGTGGGAAAGGGGAAAAGAGAAAGGGGAAAGGGAAAAGAGACAGATGGGCAAGGGGGAAAGATACACAGGGAAGGGAAAAGAGACACGGGGGAGGGAGAAAGAGTCACAGGAGAGGGGGAGAAAGAGACACAGGGGAGTGAGAGGGGGAAAGAGTCACAGGAGAGGGGGAGAAAGAGACACAGGGGAGTGAGAGGGGGAAAGAGTCACAGGAGAGGGGGAGAAAGAGACACAGGGGAGTGAGAGGGGGAAAGAGTCACAGGAGAGGGGGAGAAAGAGACACAGGGGAGTGAGAGGACGGGAAAGAGACACAAGTAATATTATACCGTCATTTATGACGGGTAAAGACTAGTATTATATATTACATTATATATTGCTATATATACTGTATATATAATTGTATATATTATATATGATTATATTATGTAGCAGGGATAATGGGCAGACTAGATGGGCCTGTTGGTTCTGCTTGGTTGTCAGATCTATATCTCTATGATGTTCTTATCAAAAAGAAAATTCAGAGCTTTCATTAAAATCCTATTTCTATGGGAAGTCTCGGTGGCAGCGGTGTAATGAAATATTTATCTGCTTTATGTTATCTTCCTGATTCCAGATCACGGTCTCCCTGGGGCCATACATGTTTCAGAGCCCCCGTGACATCCCAGCAGAACCGCCACCAATGTGATATTCAGCTGTATCCTTAAAGGAACGGTGCTAATTAGGAATAGCCCATACATCCCTTTCCTGCATTTTCATTCACTATTTTCCATGATTTAAAAAAGATAATAATAAAACAAATACAGAATAATTCCATAGAAAAGTGAAAAAGTATCTAACAATGTCATTAGGTACTGATAACATGATCAGTCTTGTGAAAGCTAAGTGACAGCCACAATTTAGTAAAGAAAGTTACATTTGACAACTACTACTTATATATATAAATATTCATATTTAACTATATACCATAATTGGGAACATGAAATGGGACACTGAATAACATCCTTAAAAGAGAAACTGAAGTCACAAATGTGATTATGTAAATAGGGAATTAAATAAATAGTAAATTCCAGGAACCTTCTATATCCCTTTATCTGAGGTGTATAATATGGTTTTATTTAAATCTATGGATAATAACAAGTACTTTAACACTGTAATGTTATTAAAATAGATTGAATTTTCCTAAAGCAAATTTTCACTGAAATTTGACATTTTCTATATCAGTCATCATTTCTGATCCACCCACTAAGAACAGCCTGGTAAATCTTGAGGGGCTAGAGGGGGGGAAGAGACACAGGGGAGGGAGATGGGGGAAGAGACAAAGAGGAGGGAGGGTGGATAGACACAAGGGAGGGAGGGGGAGAGGCACAGGGGAGGCAGAGGTGGGAGAGACACAGGGGAGGGAGAGGGGGATAGAAACAGGGGAGGGAGAGGGGGAAGAGACACAGGGGAGGTAGATGGGGGGAAGAGACGAGGAAGAGTGTGGAAGAGACACAGGGGAGGGAGAGGGGGAAAGAGATACAGGGGAGGGAGAGGGGGAAAGAGAAACATGGGAAGGAGACAGGGGAAAGAGACACAAGAGAGGGAGAGGGGGGAAAGAGACACAGGGGAGGGAGAGGAAGGAAGAGACACAGGGGAGGGAGAGGGGGGAAAGAGAAACATGGGAGGGAGACAGGGGAAAGAGACACAGGGGAGGGAGAGGGAGGAAAGAGACACAGGGGAGGGAGAGGGGGGAAGAGACACAGGGGAGGGAGAGGGGAAAGAGACACAGGGGATGGAGAGAGGGGGAAAGAGACACAGGGGAGCTAGAGGGGGGAGAGACAAAGGGGATGGAGACAGGGGGAAAGGGGCACAGGGGAGGGAGAGAGGGGGAGAGACAAGGGGAGAGGGGGATAGACACAGGGAAGGGAAAAGAGGGAAGATACACAGGGGATGGAGGGGGGGAGACACATCTAATATTATTATTAACGACTAGTTATATATAAATATGCATATATAATTATTCTACCATAATTGGAACCTGAAAAGGAGCACTGAGTAACAGAAACTGAAGTCACGGATTTTCTATTTTGCTTTATATGTTATGAGAGTTTTTTGAATGATAAAATAAATGATTTTAAGCTTTTTGCAGAGCAAAGCAAATTGTTTGACCACCTTCCTGCCCGACATGTGAATTTAACTAAAACCTTACAAGTGCTTGTTTACTCCGTTATCTGTGTTTGCTTAGCTAATTCTACATACAAAAAAAATGGTAATATGTTACACATTTGTGAATGTACAATATGTCCCTGCAGCTTCCTATTATCATTTATTATATAGCAGAGAAAAAGGAGAAGAATGTACCCCCCCCCCAACACACACACCATCCATTCCAGCCCCATATTTTCTATACTATAGGTTAGTAATTAATCACACCCAAAAAAAGATTTGTTTATAAAACATAATGCAACTAGTCATCTGCCCATCATAAACGATGTCATAATATTAGATTTGTCTCTCCCCGCCTTCCCTCCCCTGTGTCTCTTTTCCCTTTCACCCTTTCCTGTGTATCTTCCTCCCCTCTCCCTCCTCTTTGTCTTCCCCCCATCTCCCTCCCCTGTGTCTCTCCCCCCTTTCCTGTGATTATTCCCCCCCTCTCCCTCACCTGTGTATCTTTCCCCCCTCTCCCTCTCCTGTGTCTCTTTTCCCCTTCCCCCGTGTCTCTTCCCCCCTTCCCCCTGTCTCTCTCCTCCCCCCCACTCCCTCCCCTGTGTCTCTCCCGCACTATTCCTCCCCTGTGTGTCTTCCCCCCTCTCCCTTCCCTGTGTCTTTCCCCCTCCCTCCTCTGTGTCTCTTTCCACCATGTCTCTTTCCCCAAGTCTCTTCCCCCTCTCCCATGTGTCATCCCTCCGTGTCTCTTCCCCCCAGATCTCTTCCTCCCCTGTGTCTCCTTCCCGCATGTCTCTCCCCCATGTATCGTCCACCTTCCCTGTGTCTCTTCCCCCTTCCTCCCTCCCCTGTGTCTTCCCCCTGCCCTGTGTCTCTTTCCCCCCTCCTCCTCTCCCTGTGTCACTTTCCCCCTCTCTGCCCCCTCCCCCATTCCTTGCACCGTGCATGCACAGTGCGGCATGTACGGAATCCATACAATAGTTTCCGTAGTGCGCATGCGCTCCCACCTGAGCGTTACACACTTACGGAAACTATAGTAGTGATAGAAGTTTCTATTTACAAATACATTTATATTTCTGCAAATTACTGTAAAGTATTATCTTAATATAAAAATATGTGTTAAATTGTGTAAAGCTAGTTCAGGTAATTCAAATGAATAAGTTAAGACTTATAGTATCAATTATTAACTAATAAAATAATAATACGAGGCATTTCAGATCACTGCAAGGGTTAATTTTAAAACAATTGCACAAAATCAATAGAAAATATTTGATCTCATAATTCATTGGAATGGTGCTTATTTTCAACTCCTTTTGTTTGTAACCATCCCTAGTGGGTGGATCAGAAAACCTGATTGTCAGGTAAATACACTGCACTGGGCAGACCCGTACAGGGACTATTTGTTTTATTTTAGGCTGCAAAAATAGAGCTTATAAGCAATTCTTAATAAAATAAAGTACATAAAAGTAAATAGATACTCAGGGATATTATATATCTCCAGGAACATAATTACATAGAATCCTGCGCGAATATACATTGTATCTTTGTTGCGTCGTCACAGTTTAGTGGACTCGGCCAACTGAGGGATTTCTCATAGACACACAAGTTGAACTAAAACACGTGCAGTAACATACACGCCTGTCCCATGACATAAGGACACAACAGATGGAGACAAAGGATCCATGTTCGAGCCCCCCCAGGACCCTCATATACACAATCACACTACTTCTTACACAAATGCTGAAGGCAAATATATTTTTTAGTTGCAAAATTCTTAAAAATATGATTTTTAGATTTATTATTTAATACGTAAATGTAAATGTTCAGCGTCAGTCAGTGCGAGATGATGTCTGTGCGGGGGACAGATGGCGCGGTCCCTCTGTGGAGCCGAATGCAGAAAAACTGCAGCAGAATTGGCACCAAATACACAGCCTGGGTTATAAATTCACTGTATTCATTTATAGAAATAAGCAAATGCAAATACAGATGTACAGCCTGTTACTGAGCTGTCAGGCGTCCAGGAATAAGATGCGTTACCCGGACCGAGCGCTAAATATTTGAACACAAACATAGCCTTCAAATAATGCAGAAAAAATATTATATATATATATATATATATATATATATATATATATATATAGTAAATAATAGTACATTTGTGTTCACATTTGAAAACTTGTTTCATGCCCAGAATTCCAAGAAATACAGTTATTGCACTGCATTCTGGGAAGCTGAGCAGGGACATGCAAGTGTAATCATTTAGTTTATGGTTCACAGAAAATAGTACATTTGTAAGCCCATTCTTAAAGGTATATCTAAGTTTTCCCTCTCTCTAATCTAGCACAAGCTGCTGATATCAGACACGCACATTACATGGGGTCATTCTATACACATACAGATTTATTATATTTAAAAATAAAACTTGTTTTCCACACCCCCAGAGCTGCTTACATAGGCACCTGGTACCTACCAATAGAAACACTGCATTAGGGTACAGGTTTTAACCCTTTGCTAACCTTCAAGCAAGCAGCGGCTCAATGCAGAGATCTACAGATCAGTGCCTGACCCCTCCAACTTCCCATGATTCCTTCCTGCTCAAACTGCCATCATTGATTCTTACACTGAATTAAAATGTATTAGCTGCCTGTGATTGGCCAAAACAAATGATGAATTTTATGCTAATTTTAGCAGGATTTTCAGGGGCGTCAACAAAAGCTGCAAGATATTTAGCATCAGGGTGAGTTTGTAAATGTATTTTTATATTTTTTTCATGCAAAAAAAATGTTTTCAGACACTACTAATTCTCCTCTATCAGATGCATTCATAATCCAGGAAATTTAGAAATGTTTTTAATAAAATAAAGTGCATAAAAGTAAATAGATACACAGGGATATTATATACCGAGTAACACCCAGGAACCTGCCTGTACTTTTAAGTTGCAGAAGAATTTGTATTTAATTGTAGTTTTTAATGGTGCAGATATTTTACATTTAAGTTCTTGAAGTTCTCAAAGCCTGAGTCTAATCTCTGTAGAGTCCTAGCAAGTAATATAACCCGCTCACTGCAGTGGTCGGATGGGTGATGGGTTGGGATCCAGATTTAGCAGTGAGGCTCACAAAGTATTCCAGGTTATGAGATAAATACTCGGGAGGCAGCTCGCTGCGTAGGCCCCTTATACAGTATTAATGACCCCAACCTTGAGAGATGGAATACAATTACTGGGCCTGTCCTGAATTATTCAGAGCCGCGGCGCGAGAGCATGGCTAGCAGTCCTGCTGCTGTCAGTGCGCGATATCCTTCCATCGATTTTCCTTCCTCAGACCCCTAAAGCCATTCACATCTAAGCTGAAGGCTGCGCACCGAGCGGCGGCGCAATGTGTAGTGTGGACTCTGGAGGAAATATGAACTTTGAAGTGGAACACACCAATTTATTGCCTGGATTCCAGGAAGCATTGAAGTCTCTTATTTTATATGCTCTTTTGAAGAACTAGACTTGATAAGTAATTAAAAAAAATGTATATTATAAATATACTAGTGACTTGCCCATCAAAAAATGACGGCAATAAAATTGTAAGGCAGGTAATGCTGTTTGGTCGGGACATTAATTTTGTTGGTGGTCCGAGATTCTTCGGCGCTCATTGCGCGCCTTGTGCTAAGCGCCTTTGGCGCTCATCGCGTGGCTCAATATGAGAGCCTTCGCCGCGCATTGTGAGGCTGTTGGTTGTAGTATTTTTTTTTCTGATAGGCGCTTTTGCTGTTATTGTTTGGTTGGAGGTGATGTTTTATTTGCGCTAATTGCAAGGCTTTGGGTGCTATGAGCAGCGTTGGCGCTCGTTGTGAGTCGCGCAGTGAATGGCTTTTGGGTTTATTGTGAGAGTGTATTTTTTTGTGTATATGTTTTTTGTATGCTAATTAAATAATTAATAAATTAATAAATGAATATACTTTACCTATTTTGAAGTCATATATGCAGGAAGCATTGTGTTGAAGAGCTGGCAATCTGTTTTGATGTTGCTGCAGCATACAATGTCGGTTTGCACTGTTGTTGAGTTGATGTGTAAGTGTCAGCAATGTGTGCAGCGTGTAGTGTAAATAGGCTGCGTGAGCGAGGGGAAGCCGTTAGTGTAGCTGTGTACGTCCGCATGGTGTAAGTTAGTGTTGTAAAATGGTGGCGAATGTGTATGTGGTACGCGGGTGTGGATGATGTTGCGTCCTTGGTAAGAGTGTATCTTGTAGCTCGTACAGGTTTTTTGAAAAGCCGTATGTGCTTGGTGGTGTTTTGCGTCTTTAGGGTCCTGTAGCCTCGTTTTAGTTGTTTTCGGCGGCCATTTTTTCTTTCGCTTAGGGGATTTTCGTGTGTCTAAACTCGGGAATTTGGACTTAAATTGAGGTGTAACTTCACTTTCAGAGATCCTGGGTGCACCCCCTTGCTGTGGGTAATCTTTTTATGTCTTTTTTGTGTGTATTTATTGTTTTTTTAATGTTTTCAGGTGCGCGCAGTTCAGCCGTTAAGGCCGTATTTTTGCAAGGTCGTAATGTTTTTTTTGTAAGTCCAGCGTCTTGTATTTTTTTATGCTAAGTCCATAAATTTTCCGTTATCTGTCCAGTGGTTCATATTTTTTTGTGTAAGTCCGTATATAGTAATTGCGTGTTTTGGTAAAGTGACGCTTGTGTGGGTGTTTGTAACTGCGTGTGACGCGCTGTAGAGCCTCAACCTTCGCAAATGCGGCCCCTCGCTTTGCGAGGGGGTCGCATTTGCGACCTGCAATGAGCCTGCAGCTCATTGCAGCCGACGTAGGAGCCTCCACCTCTGCAAATGCAGCCCCTCGCTTTGCGTGGGTCCGTATTTGCGATCCGAAAGTCGTAGGGGGTCGTAGAGATGAGCGCCTATGGCGCTCATCTCCACCAGCGCAAGGGGCGCCTTTGGCGCTCTTTGCCAGCAACAACGGTCATACCTGCGAACAAGCCTGCGCAAGCCTGCAAGAGTTAGCAACAACCCGCATGCTCACAACTATATATGTGACATATATAACCAATATGTATGTGTGTGTAACGCTCACAAAGTTGTAAGTTGCACATGTGCACTGCGCATTGTGAGCCTCGCATTGCACAGCGAAGGGAGAGGGAGGGAGAGAGAAGGAGAGGGAGAGAAGCAGAGGGAGGGAGCGAAGGAGAGAGAAGAAGACGGCGGGAGAGAGAGAGAAGAATGATAGGAGAGAAAAGGAAGGAGGGGGAGAGAGAGAGAGGAGTGGGAGAGAGAAGGAGAGGGAGAGAGAGAAGGCAGGGGGAGAGAGAGGGAAGGAGGGGGAGAGAGAGAAAAGGAGGGGGGAGAGAGTGAGGAGTGGGAGAGAGAAGGAGAGGGAGAGAGAGAGAAGGAGAGAGAGAGGGAAGGTGAGGGAAAGAGAGAGAAGGAGAGGGAGAAAGAGAGAAGGTGAGGGAGAGAGAGAGAAGGAGAGGGAGAGAGAGAGAGAAGGAGAAGGAGAAAGAGAAGGTAAGGGAGAGAGAGAGAGAAGGAGAGGGAGAGAGAGAGAAAGAGGGGGCGAGAGTGAGAGGGAGAGAGAAACAGAGGAAGAGAGAAGGAGGGAGAGAGGGAGAGAGAGAATTGCAAGTTGCGCATGGGCACTGTGCATTGCAAGCCTAGCATTGCGCAGCAAAGGGAGAGGGAGGGATAGGGAAGGAGAGGGAGAGACAGAGAAGGAGGGAAGGATAGAGAAGGGAGGAGGGGGGGAGAGAGTGAGATGGAGAGGAGAGGGAGGGAGAGAGACGGAGGGGGAAGAGAAAGAGAAGATGGGGAGAGAGAGTGAGGAGTGGCAGAGAGAAGGTGAGGGAGAGAGAGAGAAGGTGAGGGAGAGAGAGAGAAGGAGAGGGGGAGAGAGAGAATGAGGGGGAGAGATAGAGAGAAGGAGAGGGAGAGACAGGGAAGAAGGGAAGGATAGAAAAGGAAGGAGAGGAGAGAGAGAGATAGAGTGAGGAGAGATAGAAGGAGGTAGAGAGGGTGCACTATTTGTTTGATTTTAGGCAGTAGACATTAATATCCAGAAACCTCCAATATCCCTTTTAATGGGTCACCTCCTTTATTGTAGGCACTATACAGTGGCCCTTTAATGGGTCATCTCCAACCCTAGCTCATACTTTGGTTTGCCCACTTTCCCCCCCTAATGAGTATTAAGTTGATCAAACTTGTGCTTATTTATTCCACTACCAAAGTATTACTAACCTTAGTTAATCCAAACCCAAGAAGTGAACCCTTACAGTCAATAGTGGAGCTAATGAGTAATAATTTGGGCCCCCTTGCAACTTCTCTATTAAAAAAAAAAAAAGAGAAGCCAAATTATATGTAGATGATCAGACCACCCAGTGATCATCTTTCCATTAAATATGTATCACCCATTATCATGTAAAGAAAATGAATATTCCTCATTTACTGTTGTGGACCCCAGTGCTTTGCACCCACTGCACCAGCCATAGCTCCAACTGCTTACAGTATTCCCTTGAAAATGAAACAGAAAAGGACGAGTTTACTCTCCAGTGGTTGACATGAACAATCCCCCACAACAGTCAAACATTTCAATCAGTTGATTGTGTTCCAAGACCATAATTTGAAAAAAGAAAACACACCATAGCACATTTACAAATGCCTTTAAGGTAGAACGTCAAACCAGTATCAATTCCTTGGTTGCCTAACTTTTCTTTTTCTCCCCAAAATCTAACTTGACAGCAGGAAATATTACTTATAATAACTATTCAATGACATGTATTTATTTATTTATCCGTATTTCTGCAATGCTTAAGGCATTAAATTCAAGACGTTTGATAATAGATACTTTGTATCTAAAGCAAATAATAAGAAACGTGTCAGATCTGTAGCGAGTTATTGTAACAATGTATCATCCCGACTCCTCGCCGCTTTCTCTCTGTTCTTTATGTATTGTTTTAGCAACTTCTCCTCCAGCAAAAAACATGTTAGTATCTCCAGCCCCTCCAGGGAGGCTGCCTCAGAGCTTTCTGTAGCTCGTCTTAAGTTTGTTCTGTTCCCATAAGACACTGCGCTCCTATCTCTTCCTTTACAACTGTGAGGATTTAGCTGAGGTTCCTCTGTCCAGTCTATGTGCAACCACCTGGAGAGACCTTGGTCAGACGTCCTGGGAAATCTACACAAGATTTTAATTATAATTTCAGTCTGGGTATGAAAAGAAAGTGATAGAAGCAAGTCCCAGTAAATGGATTAAAAGCTTATGAACAAATAAAGGAACGCGTTCTTCCTCGCTTTCTTTTTTAAATAACTACATGGCCTGTGGCGCAAAGCACTTCCTAACATTAGAGACTAAACACGGGCAGTGCTAAGACGTAAATACGTAATTGGTACTTCACATACTAGCAGCCCTATTAAATTCCCTCAACGTTGAAAACCTGTAAGATAGCACGCAAGACTTGTGGCTATTAAATTGGCCCTGTAAATCAACCCGCCAATCCCTTGCAGGGTAAGGGCGAGAAAAGGCTACGGGACGCGGAAATGTTAACTGCGCGCCCGCAAATCCTTTGATCCGTCAAGCGCGAAACTGTTACGTTTCCAATCACGCTATTAAATTGCAACAAATTCACTGGCGTTCAACCCCGTAACATGCAAATGGAGCCAAAAAGCCAACGGGTATTAGAGAGAGGACCCGCGAGGGGGTTATATTCCAATCCGTATGACTGTAAATGCATATATACACACACTACTGTACTTATAAAAAAAGGGAAAGTGATGTTAGGTATTAGAATTAATAGCACAACAGTCTCAAGCCCGCAAATCTGCAATATTAAATACTTTATTTACAGTTTAATTTCCGTGTTATATCGATCCCGGCAATAAATGTGCTAATACATATAATGGAACTTGCATGGACTAGAATATCATATTTACTGATTTATTAATATTGCATTATTGCTGGAATGCGGGTCCGATCGAAACTCGTAATTCATTATCTAGTGACGTAAAGATGACGATCTCTGTTGCCATTGGCTCTGTCTAAACCTGTAACTACTAATTGATCATGTTCACGGCCACATATCCAACGTGCAAAAAATGGGTTTTACGGGTTTGTGTCTCAAGCCTGTAACTCGCGGCATGTTCTTATTTAATAGATCTGTAACACAGCCAAATTTCAAGCCCGCAGCCCTTGTGGGCTTGCCAATGCCAATACAGGCTTTGAATTTAATAGGGCTGTATGTATCACACTGGTGGTATTATTGGACATGCTTCAGACAAATAAACACATCCATGACTTTTCTTATCTTCTATTTTAGGGGAGTATTTAGGTTTTATGCTGCCCTAGGCCAGATCAGATTTGTGCGCCACTTAACAATAGTCAACTTTACTCCTTACATAAGCTAATCAGGGGGCGGAGATACCGCCGGTGCAGGTGGTGCAATGCACCGGGACACTCCTCTGGGAGGGCCCAGTGCAATCTAATTTGGTGGTTTGGTTTTTTGTATTGCAATTTGTATTTTTATTTACTTTTATGTACTTTATTTTATTAAGAAGTTCTTATAATTTCAGTTTTTACTGAGTAAAATGTGTACAAACTTTGTAGGACTGGGTGTGCAGTGTCTCATACTAACCAATCAGTGATGATACTGCTGAGACATGAACCTTGATAGGCTAATACATTACACTGCCCATCCAACCCTGTAGAGCAGGGGTGTCCAAGTTTGGGGAGGGAAGCAGCTTTAGAAAAGGGTTTTGATGGTTTTGAGAAGAGAGAACTGTTATGGGAATGGATTGTTTTTTTTGGGGGGGCAGCTATAAGAAATTGGTATTGGATGTGGGAGCAGCTATGGGAAGGGGTCTAAGTGGGGGGTGCAGCTGTAAGAAGAGGTATTGGGGGGTGAGCAGCTATGGAAAAGTGTCTTGAGAAGGGGAAATGTTATAGGAATGGATCTTGGGGATGGGAGCAGCTATGGGAAGGGGTCTTGGAGGTGAGCAGCTATGGAAAAGTGTCTTGAGAAGGGGAACTGTTATGGGAATGGATCTTGGGGATGGGGGCAGCTATGGGAAGGGGTCTTGGGGGTGAGCAGCTATGGAAAAGGGTCTTGAGAAGGGGAACTGTTACAGGAATAAGTTATTGGGTAAGGGAACAGCTATGGGAATTAGTATTGGAAGTGGGAGCAGCTATGGGAATGAGTCTTAGTGGTTGGTGCAGCTATGGGAAGTGGTCTTGGGAGGTAAGCAGCTACAGTATGGAAAAGTGTCTTGAGAAGGGGAACTTTTATGGGAATGGATCTTGGGGATGGGAGCAGCTATGGGAAGGGGTCTTAGTGAGGGTAGCAGCTATGAGAAGGAGTCTTGGGGGAGGAGCAGCTATGGAAAAGAGTCTTGAGGGTCTTGGGAAGGGGACCTGTTACAGGAATGGGTCTCAGGGAGGGCAGCAGCTATGGGAAGGAATCTTGGGGGGGGGGGGGGGGGGGCATATGTTTTTTTTTAACCAGGGCCCTCCATTCACTAGCTCCGCCACTGCCTACAGTGATCATTTACATTACATACTATCTATTTTTTCATTTAGTCTTGTAAAAGTCTCTAAAAAGACATTATTTACTAAAAAGCAATTTGATATGTCTGAATAGAAATATCCAAGAAACAAATGATCTCCTCCGGAGCTACACGCCGCGAATAAATGTAGCTTATGCGATAATCTATTTAGATGTATATTTATCTTTGGGACTTGCAAGCCAAGACCCTGTGTGACACCCCCATGCCCTGCGGCTTGCACAGGGAAATAGCTCATTTTCCCAGTCAGATTTCTATGCATACGATATGATCACCTCGATGTGCACAGTCGCACTGCCTCTGCGTCTGTCACCCCAGGCGTGTAGCATCACAACACCGAAACCTCCGAAGACACAAAGTAAATCACATACGCAAAGCAGTAAACAAACGTCTAGACAGGAATCCACTTTGCCGACTAAAGGAAGTATCTAAAATTCAGCTCAGCTGCTGCCATTTACACTGGAAGCGAGCGCAGAGCGCGACGGGAAACGCAGAGCTGCACCTGAACTTTAGCAAAAGGTTTCAGAATCTGATTTTATTGTTTAAAGGGCAATCTGTTATTAAATGACCAGTCAGGATGATATCTTATATTTAAAAAAGCAAAGCACGACTAAAAATTCAAAAACAGGGCCCTCCATTCTTTTACAATGCGTTAATATTATTTTTACCAGGTACTTACACCTTGTATAGAGCTACGGAATATGTTGGAGTGTTACAAATAAAGGATAATAATAATAAAAAATAATAACCAGGCTTATCCTGTAGGTAGGGACTTAACAGAAGAGGTGGCAGGAGTACACTGAATATCTCTAGACAGGAAGGATTTTAACAGCAGTGATAACCTTGATCATTTGTCCAAGGTGCTGGAGCCAGACATCTTGGAGAGCGAAGTGAGATGGGCCCTAGTATGTCTTGCTATTGATAAGGATGCAGGAGGTGATGGAATTGCAGCTAAAATATTCTAAATCCTACAAGATGATGCTGTGAAAGTGTTATCTGCCTTATGGAGATTTTGAAAACTCAACAGTGGCCAATAGAGTGGAAAAGGTCAGTCTACATACTAATCCCAAAAAAAGGCAGTGCCAAAGATTACTCCAATTATCGAACAATTGCACTAATATCACATGCCGGCAAGGTAATGCTTAAAAACTACAAACTTGACTCTAAGAATATATGGATCTGGAACTACCAGATGTGCAAGCTAGGAGCCGCAGAGGAAGAGCCACAAGAGATCAAATTGCCAATGTCCGCTGGATAATAGAGAAAGCCGGAGAGTTCCAGAAAATAATTTACTTCTGCTTCTTAGACTATTCTAAAGCCTTTGACTGTGTGGATTACAACAAAATGTGGCATGTCCTTAAAGAAATGGGAGTAGCAGATCATCTCCTGAGGGATCTGTATGTGGTCTAAGAAGCCACGGTCTGATCTGAACACGGAACAACAGAATGGTTCAAGATCAGAAAAGGAGTGCGACAAGGTTGTATATTTTCACCTTTTTTATTCATCTTATATGCAGAATACATCATGCGTAAGGCTGGACTGGAGGAATCCAAAGCCAGAATCAATATTGCTGGAAGAAATATCAACAACCTCAGATACGCCGATGATACTACTCTGATGGCTGAAAGTGAGGAGGAACTAAAGGACTTATTGATGAGGGTAAAAGAATAGAGTGCAAAAGTTGGCCTGCTGCTCAACGTTAAAAAGTCAAAGATCATGGCAAACGGCAATCTCACTTCCTGGCAAATAAACGGGGAAGAAGTGGAGGCAGTGACAGATTTTATTTTCCTAGGACCCAAGATTTATGCAGATAATGTCTGTAGTCATGAAATTAAAAAACATCTGCTTCTGGGGAGGAAAGCTATAGCATGTGTGGATAAGCTATTAAAAAGTAAAGATATATCACTTTCAACAAAGGTCCACATAGTTAGAAGTATGGTATTCCCAGTAGTAACATACGGATGTCAGATCTGGACAATAAAAAAGTCTGAGCACCGTAGAATTAGCGCCTTTGAATTGTGGTGCTTAGAATCCCTTGGACTGCAAGAAGATACAATAAATCAGTACTTCCGGAAATAAAGACAAACTGTTCACTGGAAGGTTTGATCATGAGAAAGGAAGCTCAAATATTTTGCCCATATCATGAGAAGACAGGATTCCCTAGAGATGATGCTGGAAAAGATTGAAGGCACAAGAAGAAGGGGACGACAGAGGTGGAGATGGATATCTTGGAAGATGGATATATATAATTGACCTACTGTGGCACTTTAAAAGGAGAGAAAAAGTAAATAAAGTTAAAATAACAGGCCATTATGGGACAGAAGAAAGAGGACACATAATACATGACGCTACTGATTAGAAATATAAATATGAAGGCTGCACATACAGGTTTTTCTTTGATTCCCTTGAGGCAGATCGGCCCAGACTTGCTCCTTTTTTGCCTGGAAACATCACAAGTAATGAGGTTTCTCCTTATACCTGATGCAATTCTATTGCAACGTGACTTTTACACAATTGGCATCAGTAACGCTATAATAAACTGAAGCACAGTGTGGTCTGTACCGCGTGTTTATTACCTAACATTTATCTTAAAATAAAACATATTTTAACTTGACATTTGTTTTTTGTAAATATTGATAAAACCAATCAAATCCTTGCTAAAAAATGTATAAATGTGATAAGAAATACTGAATAAAATACGCAAGCAATATGATAAAAGCACAAAGATTTGAATTAAATATTGTTTCTTAACAGCAATCAGCAAAATGCTAGCGTTTCTTAATATCTATTAATATTTAACAAATGTAATTGTTTTTTATATTTAATTATATTGTTATATTATATTTAATTAGCATTTAATATTTATGGTATTGTTTTAAGAAGGTTAAAATAAATAACTATAATTAAAAGTTTTGGCAATTTCATTCAATTTTTGCTTTCACAGTAGCAGACAGTGTTTTTGTTCATCTAAGAGGAGATCTGGATTCAGGGAAAATCTCAATTTAGTTTTGTTGAAAGATTGCCACTTTGAATTATTATTTGATAATAGAACTAACAGAGGTACTGTCGGTGCAGCAGGTGCAAAGCACAGGAGACCACTACAGGATATAAGTGCAGAACTCCTAATTGTTGGAGATAGGAGCAGATAATTATTATTTATTTTTTTATAAAAAGATGATCTGATCACCCTGGGGTAGTAAGACCACACACATATTTGTTTTTTGTTTTTTACTGACCCCCAAGGGCACTTATCTTGTAGATGGGGGGTCCATATTATGTTGCACTCACTCTACCACTAAATTGAATAGCAGAACAACTCCCTGTAGGAAACCCCTCAAGCTACAGGCAGAGTAGTTGTCTTAGATTGGATTTAGATGAAATTTCCCAGGAGTTAACAAAGATTAAAGAGCCAGTGTAAGCACCCAGTAAAGGGCTGTGTTTTCTAGTAAGTATTAGTTCATAGAATCAACAATAAAGCCATCTGTAAATAAAATAGTTTTAATGTTAATGTGCCTGATGTGTTGGGTCTGTCTCCACCTCCCACCTGTCACGTGACTCATATTGTTTGTCTGGTAGCCATTTAAATGATTTTGTAGCTGCTTCATCATTCAGGAGTTGTTCTTTAGCCATTCCTTTCATCGGGTTAAGTAACCATTGAATTAAAAATCATGAAACCAAACAAATCTCAGAAAATGTAATATGTCATAGTATTATTTCATCCAAACTATTTCTTTAGTAGTGAAATAATGATGAGTGTTTTATTAACCCTTTAACACGCCGAGACTTATCTAATATTCTGCATTTCATTCATAAAATGTCATTATAATTCATACATATAATAAAATAGATTAAATACAATGTAAATATAATCTTCATGTAAACCTGTGCTGGATCATCGCTCTGTTTTTCCCTGTGATTTTGGAGCAGTAATTGGCTCAGCAATGTGAGCACTTGGAAGGCTGGGGGTCTAGGGGGATGTGAGCTGCTCCTTGCAGTATTTATTTAACTTCGATCCGAAGCCAGGATGGATTATACCAGCACAGATCTTCCACAGGGAGAGAGGAAAATGGAACAAAGGATTACAAAGGGAAACAGTCTGTAATAATATCTGCAAGCCAAGCGGCTGTCATTACTCTGGGGGGACAGTGTCGCTTTAAAGGACAAATCCCTCTACCTCCCATTTACATTACATTGACTTTCCTGGGACACAATATATGTCTTTTCTGCAGTACGTTTGTATAGGATGAGACCAGGGCCCTCATTCAATTGCAATTTGGCCAATTGAATAGGGCTCTAAATAAGCACATACAATATTTTTTTAAAGAAGTTTTTAGTTAGTAAACATCTATCCAAAAGCAAGATTTTTACTAACTAAAAACTTCTTTAAAAAAATATGCTATGTGCTTATTTAGAGCACTATTCAATTGGCCAAATCGCAATTGAATGAGGCCTCTGGAGTGTGTCTGTTCTGTTGAACGTGGGTGTGTGTATGGAAAAAGGCAGGCGTATATATGTTCTAAAGAATATGTGTGTCTGGAGACAGGATAGGAGTGTGTCTGGTTTGCAGTACAGATTTGTGTCGTTAAGTTGTGTCCAACTCTCTATGACCTCATAGGACCTCATTCAATTGCAATTTGGCCAATTGAATAGGGCTCTATTTAAGCACAGAGCATATATTTTTTTACAGAAGTTTTTAATTTAGTGAATTTCTATCCAAAATCAAGGTCTTCACTAACTAAAAACTTCTGTAAAAAATATGCTCTGTGCTTATATAGAGCCCTATTCAATTGGCCAAAACACAATTGAATGAGGCCCTAATTTATTATCTTTTATATGCAATTCTGCTACAGTGGAATCTACCGTTTTGTTTTCTGCTAATCAGCTTCCTGAGGTGGGGTAGACTCTGAATGAAAATTTAGCTTTTATTTGAACAAGGGAATGAGTCAGCAGAAACTGCCAGTGCTTTCAGCAGGACTAACAAAATGTACATTAGTTTACAATCAAAATGATGTGCAGGAATATTCCTAAATTTGTCAGCGTTCAGCTGTGTGTTGGATTTATTTTTAGCGCACCCAGCGGCGCGGACGCTTCTAGGAAATATAAATTAGGATCATTCACAGTTGACATTTTGGTCCCAACTTGTAGACCTCTCATTTAATTTCACTTCTGCCAAAGGAACATGCCGACCGGTATATGATCAATTACGCCAGATAAGAGTCTGCATATCAGTGTGTCACAATGTATCGGAGTCTGCCATCCACAAGCTGGGGAATTGATACATTGTATCACATAAATAAACATGGTCAGACAAATTGCGGTCCACTGGAGTAGGAACTGGCAATCCACTACGTTATCTTTTCCATGAAAACCTTATGGATTAGCACAACCAGACACCAGATGTGCCAGCTGTGCTGTGGTCCATAGGGTCACGGAGAGTCGGACTCGACTGCACGACTAAACAACAATCATTGAAGAGGGCTCCCACTATATTAATTACTTTATCGCATGTTATTAATTATCTTTCACACTGCTGACATGCGACAAGAGCACACCCATTGGTTGAATCAGAATAACATCAGAGGCTTCAGCCTGTTTATATTGTCATTTCCCCTAGGACATTGCATAGGACTTTTGTGTCTTAGTGTATCTTTCTTATTTTAAAGACACGTTGTTCTTATACAGGAGTATACTTAGATCAAATATTTAAGTATGTCTATTATTGATAAACATATGGGGTAGATTCACTAAGCTATAATGCGGGTGTGAATGGCTGTGAAGGGCTGCAATGGCAAATTTCCCATAAAAATACACATTGCAGCGATTACTGATCTGCTTTGCAGTCCCGGGAAAATTTAATTTATGTTATAGTATATACACAAGACACTGGAAGATATGATATTTTGTCCATATGACAAGACAGGATTCACTAGAGAAGACTATGATGCTGGGAAAGATTGAAGGCATGAGAAGAAGGGGATGGGAGAGGTGGAGATGGATAGATAATTGAAGCAATGAACATGAGCTTGATGGCAGAGGGGCAATGGCTGACAGATGTGTCTGGCATGCTGCGGTCCATATGGTCATGGAGAGTCGGACACTACTGAACAACTAAACAACAACAATGTACACAAGAGGCTGCTATATATGTATCCCGGACATGAACATTAAATATCACTTATTGCTGGAAAACTGGATCAGGACCCAAACAGCACCGAGGACTGAGGAAGATAAAAATCTGTGATGGTTGGTTGTATATGGGGATATGTTGCAATTATAGCTTTTCTGTGTCCCTGAGGACCAGACCATTCCAAAATGATAATCCAAAATAATAAGCCTTTTCCCATCATCATCCCACCACTGAATAGAATATTTTAGAGCACACAAATCTCTCCGGATTTTGGTCATTACAGACACTATTTATAATGTATAATAATATCCCAATTATCAAAACCACAGATCTGCCCCTGAAACCTGAGATAACGAATATTCACAGAATCCGTCGGCTGGGAAAGTAACGGACCATCACCTGAGAATAATATATATTTATATATACGGTATATATAAAACAACATATCAGAACCTTATTTATTAAAGGGATATATAAGGTTCCTGGATATTACTAGATATATAATACACCGTGAGTGTCTATTTACTTGTATGACGTTCTTATAAGCTCCATATTTAATGACTAAAACCAAACAAATATTACCTGCTTTGGTTTGCCCTCTGCAGCTTATGAAGACACAGACGGTAGTCCTGAATGGGCAGTGTCTTATACTAATCAAACAGTGATATCTCTCAGCTACATTCTGATAGGCTAGGTCACTACACTGCATACCCAATCCTACAGAGTCTGTGTCTTTATGAACTGAAGAGGGCAGGCCCAACTAGGTAGAACAGACTCTGCTATACTCTGCTGTGTCTCATACTAACCAATCAGTGACCATCTCTCAGCAACATTCTTATGAGACATGGTCCCTGATAGGCTAGGACATTACATTACACATCCAGCCCTACAGAGTCTGTGTCTGCAGGGGGAAGACCCATACAGAGACTATTTATTTGATTTTAGGCAGAGCTTAGAAGCAGTTCTTAATAAAATAAAGTATATAACAGTAAATAGATACACAGGAGTATTATATGCCTAGTAACCCCAAAGAACTTTCCATATCCCTTTAAGTACTTTTGTGGTGCTCCCTTAAAGTGACATTGTAATGTCAGAATTATTGCACAGATGTAAAGTACACATAACATATATAGTTGTCAGTGTTGGGAGCCCTTACAATGTCGCGAAGCGAGGCAAGCCATCGACCATGAGCCTCGCGTCACGCCCAGTGGTACCTGGTTCTTGCCAGTAGGGGCTGCAATGAGTGCCAAAGGCGCTCATTGCAGGGCTCGCGATGATTGCTGGTGGCGCTCATCGTAAGGCCCCCAGGGCTCTCATTACCCCCACTACCTGGTTCCTGCCAGTGCAGGGTTCACGATAAGCGCCTCCCCAGAGCTCGCATCACCCCCTCTTGGCCTACCTAGGGCTTGCATCACCCACCCCAGTACCTGGATGCGACCCTGCAAGTAGCTGAAGCACGTACCTGTATGCGTGCCTGCCAGCAGCGCCGCACTCCGTCTTTTCCTCTGCGGCTCCTGTCCCCCGGCCGGAATTACTTTCTGGATCAAGCCGTGCATCGCGGCTGGATCCACAAAGTAGTTCTGTCCGGGGATCGGGAGCCGCAGAGGAGGTGAGTGTGGAGCTGCTGGCGTTGTCCCATCCAAGTACGAGGCACAGGGGAAGGAGAAGGGGGAAATTAGACAAGGGAGGCAGAGGAGGGGGAACGGAGACACAAGGGAGGGAGGGAGGAAGGAGACACAGGGGAGGGAGAGGGGGGAAAGGAGACACGAGGGGGGGAGTAAGAGGGGGAAGAAAACAAAGGGAGAGGGGGGAAATGAGGTACAGGGGAGTGAGAGGGGGAAAGGAGACACAGGGGAAGAAGAGGGGGGAAAGGGAGAGGGAGAAAGAAGGCACAGGAGAGGGGAAAGGGGAGAGGAGAAAAGGAGGTGCAGAAAAGGAAGGGGGTAGGAGACACAGGGGAGGGAGGAAGGAGACACAGGGGAGGGAGAGGTGGGAAGGAGATACAAGGGTGGGAGAGGGGTGGAAGGAGACACAAGGGAGGGAGAGGGGGGAGAGAAACAGGGGAGGGAGAAGGGGGAAGGAGACATAAGAGTCACAATGGAGGGAGAGGGGGGAAAGAAACACAAGGGAGGGAGATGGGGAAAGTAAACACAGGGGAGGGAGAGGGGGAAAGGAGGTACAAGAGAGGGAGAAAGGGGGGAAAGAAGGCACAGGGGAGGGGGAAAGGGAGAGGGGGAAAGGAGACATGAGTAGGGAAGGGAGAGGGGAGAGGGGAAATGGAGGAACAGGAGAAGGAGAGAGGGGTGAAAGGAGGCACAAGGAGGGAGAGGGGGGAAAGGGAGAGGGGGAAAGAAGTGACAGGAGAGGGAGATCGGGGGAGGAGACACAGAGTAGGCAGAGGGAGGAAAGGAGACACAGGCGAGGGAGAGGGGGGAAAGGGAAAGGGGGAAAGGAGACACAGGGAAAGGGAGAGGGGAAAGAAGGAACAGGAGAGGGAGAGAGGGGTGAAAGGAGACATAGGGGAGGGAGATGGGGGAAAGGAGACACATGGGAGTGACAGGGGGAAAAGGAGAGGGGGAAAGGAGGTACAGGAGAGGGAGAGGGGAAAAGGAGACACATGGGAGAGAGGGGGGAGGAGACACAGGGGAGAAGGGATTTTATTCCTGTCATTTTTGACGGGCAATTTCCTAGTATAAGTATAATTACAATAAATTATACAAATGTTGAGTGGAACTGTTAGATATTGAGCTTTAAAGTTAGATATTTTAAGTACATAATACACCAAAAGATCCCCCAATATCTTAATGACTTTATCTCATGCGATTAATCAGCTCTCACAATCACAGAGACTTTAAAGTGTTAAAACCTTATCATTATTCTAATCTGTATCAAAGGGGCAGGTCCTTCTGAACACCCCTCACCCTAACACCTAACCCTAACAACCTCACCCTAACACTGCTCAACCTAACACCTAACCCTAACACCTCTAATACCCCTCACCCTAACAGCTAACCCTAACAACCCTCAACCTAACACCCCTCAAGCTAACACCGAACCCTAACCACCCTCATCCTAACACCCCTCCCTCTAACACCGCTCACCCTAACACCGAACCCTAATACCCCTCACTCTAACACCTAACCCTAATACCCCTCACCCTACCACCTAACCCTAACACCCCTTAATCTAACACTGAACCCTAATACCCCTGACCCTAACCCCTAACCCTAATACTCCTCACCCTAACACCTAACCCTAAAAACCCTCACCCTAAGTACCCTCACCCTAACACTAAACCATAAGGAATTAATGGACCCCCTCAGCCGTGCCACCTAGTGGCTGACAGTCGGCACTGAGCACGGCAGCCAACAGGAAAGGTCCATCCCTTTAAGATATTATAGACTTTGGGCTACTGGTACCCAGCTCTACTCTATGGACAAAGTTGGCAATATATGAGGGGCACTAACTAGGCTAAAAAGTGATTAGTTAACTGTCCCGTAGCTACCATGCACACTTAGGAATATGTCCAACTTTAAAAAAAAATCTGGACTCAGATGGTATCCAATAATACACTTCATATCATAATAATAATTGTACGTCTTTGGTCCAGAAGAACATTGTACGAGGTTGAGGACCTGTCCCCACCGGCTTTAGAGAGAAGATGAGTTGGGTACTTACGCAGAGAGTGCCACTCATCCTGTCTGATGGTCTTGGTGGTCTCATAGCTGATGTTTTTGGGGATGGTGGCTGAGGAGTAATGATACTTGATGAATGAGCACCTCTCAATCTCCCCTAGATAAAGAGAAGAAACAATCAGTCAATATTTTTTCTGTATATGAACATCAATCAATCAAAGAGCTAGTGAATGGGAGACCTTGGTGCCCCCACTTTACCCCAGGTTCCTACCAGTAGCAGGGAGCCCCAATACTGTAATGGGCCAGGATGCTTTGCACCTGCTTCGCCAGCATTAGCTTCACCTCTGCACATGCACTATCTTTACTAATAGAGTAGTTTATTTGTGATAATACAAGATTCCTCATACTATTATAACTGTCGTTATATATAAATATATATTTGTGTATACATTTGTATCTCTCTCTCTCTCTCTCTCTCTCTCTCTCTCTATATATATATATATATACACATACACACACACATACACACACACACACACACACACACACACACACACACACACACATACATATATATATATATATATATATATATATATATATATATATATATATATATATATTATATGTACTAAGCACTTGTTTTTCTTGTCCCCTGATCACTTTCTTCAATAAAGTAGCCACATTCCTAGAAGCAGAGACAAGATAAACTACCAGTCTGACACTGAGGAGTCCTCTCTCTGTTCACATTTGAATGTATAAAAATAAATAAAAAAACGTATTTCCTGCTCAGAATTCTGAGAAATACTATTGTCGCAATGCACTGTGGGAAGCTGGGCAAAGACATGCAAATGAGCCCACAATACATCTTCACTTTAATCCAAAACCACTTTATACATGGCTCCTTATAGCATACACCGGTTGTATTGCACAGCTTTAAAGCATAGCATAGGATGGATTATGCACAAGTTTGGAGATTATAATAATACAGCCTCTAATTTAGTTAAAATTATGTTGCAGTGGAATCTACCATTTTTGTTTCTGTTCAACAAATTCCTGACTCTCTATCTGTACTTGGGAATGTGGCAGCTAAAACTGCCAGTGTTTTTTCAGTAGGACAAATGGAAAGCACAATCGTTTACAATGACACTAAGAAAGTAGCAGATAGAATCAACTCAGAAAAGAAATATATATATATATAGACAGAATTAGATCATTTTTTCAAATACCATTAAAACCATTCAAGGTCCTTGTTTTATTTTCAGACACCCGGCGTCTTGTCTATATTGTGTGTGTCTCGGAGCTTCCTTATCATCGCCGGCCTGTAATTCCATTCTCCTCCTCGGGCGACGGTGAAATCAGGATTTACAGAAGCAATTTCCTGACATCCTCTATATGCAAATAGAAATGTAATCCATACTATCCATACTAGCCGGGGGCCCCAATATATATGTGTGTGTATATACGTCCCACATAAAGATGGTGCTGAGGCTTTAAGATCATTTCAACAAACATGGAAAACAATAAATATGGGCCTGATTTTATTCTTAAACTAATAGAATATATCCTTACACCCAACTGTTTTACTTCTAACCAAGATACCTACCTACAGATGGTGGGGACTTCCATTTTTACCAAAGTGGCTCCACAATACGCAAATCTATTTATGGCCAATCTAGAAGAAACATTCTTATCTGTATCCATTTACAAACTATACAAATACTATCGTTACATAGATGATCTGTTCATCATCTGGACAGAAGGAGAAAGCAAACTCAGAGACTTTCACAGTTCATTCAACACCTTCCATTCATCTATAAGACTTAAAATTGATTTCTGCACAGAACAGGTAGACTTTCTAGACACTACTATATACATCACCAATGGCACTCTCCACTCATCTATATATAGGAAACCCACAGACAGATGTAATTACCTACACAGTTCCAGTTTCCATCCCTCCCCCACCAAACAAGCCATCATCCATAATCAAGCTATTAGATACCATCGGATTTGCTCACACACTCAAGACCGTGATAAAATTGTTAAAACACTATCTGAATCTTCCAACAAAAGGGTTACAAACCTGGTATTAATGCCCAAAAAATAACCACTGCCATTAAGATACCCTGTGATCAACTATTCGAGTACAAAACAAAATAAACTACTTCACGTATACCTCTAGTGACCACATACCATCCGATTTTAGAGAAAATACTGAAAATAATCAAAGATTTACAACCATTACTAACGGTAGCACAACTTTTGGGAGCACGAGATGTGCGCTCTGTCATGTGCGCGCCTACAAAGGCTGACCCTCACCAGTGCGGATTTACAGCACTCATCACTCACCCTCTCCTCCCCCTCCTTCTCCAGCTCTCCAACCCTGAATAATCACCCTTTCCCCATGTACTCACCACCCCCAGTATTCACCCTCTCTTCCTCCAGTATTCACCCTCTTTAGTAATCACCCTCTCCCCATTTCACTCTCCCCGGTACTCAACCTTTGTCCCTCTGGTACTTTCCCCAGCTTTCCCTCCTCCCCTCAGTACTTACCCTCTCTCGACAGCTCTCTCTCGCCCCACTACTCACTCTGTCTCTCCCCCAGTACTCACCCTCTCTCCTCATTTGTTGGTGCTCACATGACGTTGAGCACGTTTTGTGCGCCAAAAAGTTGCGGTGCCATTACTAACAGAAGGTACTGAATTAAAATATTTATTCCCCAAACCTCCCATCCTTGCATTTAAACAACCACCAAACCTGAAACAAAAACTTGTCAGCAGAAAATTGGCCAATGAACAACTGAATACAAAAAAAATGGAACTAAACCTTGTAACAAACGTGCCTGTAAATTATGCCAACAGATTTGTAATGATGACACAGCCACACATTACAACAAGACCTATAACATCAAATGATTGTATGTATGCACATCCTCCAATATGGTTTATATAATGCAATGTACTTTATGTGAAACAGGCTGTTACATTGGAGAAACCAGCCAAAAAATGGACTTAAGGATGAATTTACACAGGCATTCAATAAGAAAGCATAATGAAGCCAGTTATTGCAGCCCAGTGGGACACCATTTTAGCCAGAATGATCACTCCATCCAAAACTTAAAAGTCAAAATACTCAGAGGAAAATTTACAAACATCCAAGAAAGAAAAGCATTTGAAATAAAGATGATCACATTCTTCAACACTAAAAATACAGAATATGGACTTGGGTTTTCTAACACATGATCAGAATTTCATGTGATTTTTTCTTATTATACGATAACAGGCTGACACTCTTGGGGCCCCATTCAATTGCGATTTGGCCAATTGAATTGGGCTTTAAATAAGCACATAGCATATTTTTTTTACAGAAGTTTTTAATTAGTAAGCATCTATCCAAAAACAAGGTATTCACTAACTAAAAACGTATTTTAAAGAAATATGCTATGTACTTATTTAGAGCCCTATTCAACTGGCCAAATTGCAATTGAATGAGGGCCTTGGTGAGGTGTTTGTACAACAGGAAAGATATCACTGTGGACTACAATGCTCTGCTTTTTCAGGTATAGATTGACGTCTGTGTGTATATAGTATACAGTATGTGTATATATGTTTCCTTTACTATGTTGTGTTTATTCCCCATATATGTATTTACCTGATGATGTCAGATACTCTCTCTCTCTGTTTTTATTCAATCTGAGGGTGCCATCTCATGTCAGTATTGCTTCAGACTTGATAAAGAGTGGTCAGACCTATAGAGAGCTCGTCATTATAAATAAGACGTTTGTCCAATACAAAAGGTATAACAATATACTGCAATACTCCTTATTAATCCATATATATATAGATTAATAATTACTAAACTACTATATATATATATATATATATATAGTGCCTTGAAAAGTATTCACCCCTTGGCATTTTTTGTGTTTTGTTGCCTCACAACCTGAAATTAACATGGATTGTTTGAGGATTTGCATAATTTCATTTACAGAACATGCCCACAACTTTGAAGATGTTTTTTTTTATTTTTATTGTGAAGCAAACAACAAATAGGACAAAATAACAGAAAAAGTCAATGTGCATAACTATTCACCCCCTAAAGTCAATACTTTGTAGAGCCACCTTTTGCAGCAATCACAGTCGCTTTGGATAAGTCTCTATGAGCTTGCCACATCTTACCACTGGGATTTTTCCCCATTCCTCCTTGCAAAACTGCTCCAGCTCCTTCAAGTTGGATGGCTTGCGCTTGTGACCAGCAATCTTTAAGTCTGACCACAGATTTTCTATTGGATTAAGGTCTGGGCTGTGACTAGGCCATTCCAACACATTTAAATGTTTCCCCTTAAACCCCCCAAGTGTTGCTTTAGCAGTTACATAGTTACATAGTATTTAAGGTTGAAAAAAGACTTTCAGTCCATCAAGTTCAACCTTTTAAGATCTCCTTTGATCTGCAATATGCAGATTAACTATTAATTCATTAGTTGTTAATTAATTATTAATCAATTATTTAATGTTTTTTTTTTGTTTCTTTTTTTATTATTAATAATTAGTCCAGAGGAAGGCAAATAGAAAAAAATAAAAAATAAATAAATAAAACAAGCGAGACTTAGCCAAATGTCTAAAGGGGAAATGTTAAAAATTTGGATCATTACTGTCTCTCTAATTATCCATGATAACCCTGAATACCCTTTTAATTAGAAATAAATCTAGTCCCCTTTTAAAGTTATCTATCGAATCCGCTGTCACCACCTCCTCTGGTAGAGAATTCCACAGATTAACCACCCTTACTGTGAAGAACCCTTTTCTTTCTTTGAGGTGGAATCTTTTTACTTCTAACCTCAAGGGATGTCCTCTTGTCAGTTGAAAACCTCTTGGCACAAAAAGCTCCCCTGACAAATCTTTATACTGACCCTGGATGTATTTATATAAGGTAATCATATCCCCTCGCAGACGCCTTTTTTCTAGAGAAAATAAGTTTAATTTGGTTAGTCTTTCTTCATAACTTAGCCCCTCCATTCCCCTTATTAGTTTGGTTGCCCTTCTCTGTACCTTTTCCAGCTCTAAAATGTCCTTTTTATGAAGTAGTGCCCAAAATTGTACTCCATATTCCAAATGAGGGCGTACTAAAGATTTGTATAGTGGCAGAATTATATTTGCTTCCCTGGCTTCTATACCTTTCTTAATACATGCTAATATTTTATTTGCCTTTGCAGCTGCTGCTTGGCTTTGAGCACTGTTACCTAGGTGGTTGTCCACAAGCACTCCCAAATCCCTTTCAATATCTGATACACCTAGATTTGCTCCATTAAGATTATAAATTGCATGGCTATTTTTCCTTCCCAGATGCATAACCTTACATTTATTCGTATTAAATCTCATCTGCCATTTAGATGCCCATTCCTCAATTTTATGTAAATCCTCTTGGAGGGAAAGCACATCATTATCTGATTTAATTACCTTGCACAACTTTGTGTCATCAGCGAAAATGGAGACCCCACACTCCAATCCTACCTCTAAGTCATTAATAAATATGTTAAAAAGGAGAGGACCTAATACTGAACCCTGAGGAACCCCACTTACCACATTAGTCCAATCGGAGTATGTTCCATTTACAACAACCCTTTGCTTCCTGTCTTTTAGCCAGCTCTCAATCCATGAGCAGATATTTACTGCAATTCCTGTATCCCTTAGTTTGCCCAATAGTCTCCCATGTGGCACTGTATCAAAAGCCTTTGCAAAATCCAAAAAGACTACACCCACTGAGTTGCCTTGATCCAGGTTCCTACTAACCTCCTCATAGAAACTAATTAGATTTGTTTGACATGACCTATCCCTCATAAACCCATGTTGACTCCTACTTATAATCCTGTTCAAATAGACATATTCTTGTATATTATCCCTTATTAACCCTTCTAAAAGCTTCCCCACTACAGAAGTGAGGCTCACTGGTCTATAATTCCCCGGATTTGCTCTTGCTCCCTTTTTAAATATAGGTATCACATCAGCTTTTCTCCAGTCATCTGGTAGAGACCCTGTGTTGAGTGAATCTTGAAAAATGAAATATAATGGTTTGGCTATTACAGAACCCAGTTCCCTTAGTACCCTTGGATGTATTCCATCAGGACCCGGGGCTTTATTAACATTTATTTTTTCCAACCTCTTTTGGATTACTTCCTGTGTTAACCAATTTTTTGGCAAGGGTAGTGTAGCCCCATTATGTCGCAGTGTCCCAACCACTGGTACCTCCCTTGTGTATACTGAGGAAAAGAACCTATTTAGCTCATCTGCCTTTTCCTGGTCACTCATTTTCAGATGGCCTGTTTCACATTGTAATGTTCCTATAGCTTCCTTACTCGCCTTCTTCCCATTAATATACTTAAAAAATATTTTAGGGTTAGTCTTACTCTCTTTTGCAATTAATTTTTCATTTTCTATTTTAGCCAGTCTAATCGCGCTTTTGCAAGCCTTGTTGATTTCCTTGTATTCCCGTAAAGCAGTCTCTGTCCCCTCTTGTTTGTATAATTTAAATGCCTGTTTTTTACTCCGTATCTTGATCTTTAAATCATTGTTAAGCCACATGGGTTGTGATTTACTCCTTTTACTTTTATTCCCACACGGTATATGCCGATGTGTATGTATATTTAGTAAGGATTTAAATGTTGTCCATTTATGTTCAGTGTTTTTACCTATCAGTTCTCTGTCCCAGTCTATACTTTGTATTGCTGCCCTTAGACCGTTAAAATCTGCCCTTTTAAAATTAAGAGTTTTTGTTGGCCCCTTAAAATGTTGTTTTTTTAATTCAATCTCAAATGAGACTGTTGTGATCACTGTTTCCCAAAGGTTGCCCTATTTCAACATTTGATACAATATCAATATTATTTGTAATGAATAAATCTAAGATAGCTTCATTTCTAGTAGGCTCCTGTATAACCTGGGCCAGATAATGATCCCTGAGTGTACTCAAGAACCTGCTCCCCTTAGCTGAACTGCTGGTCTCATTTATCCAGTTTATTTCAGGGTAATTAAAATCTCCCATTATTAGAACTTGCCCGTGCTTAGCTGCATTTCCAATCTGTAACAATAATTGTATTTCCTCACTTTCAGCTATATTTGGGGGTTTATAGCATACTCCTACTAATATTCTTTTGGAATTTGCTGCTCCGCTATTTAACTCTACCCACAAACATTCAACTTTATCACTAGGTGCACCATAAATATCTTCTCTGACTATAGCCTTAAATTCAGGCTTAACATACAGACAAATCCCTCCTCCTCGTTTACCATTGCCTCTATCTTTCCTAAATAGGTTATAACCATCCAGATTAACAGTCCAGTCATGAGATTCATCCCACCACGTTTCGGTAATGCCTATTAAATCCCATTTTTCATTAATTGCTAATAATTCTAACTCTCCCATTTTTCCTGGCAAGCTTCTGGCATTAGCAAGCATACACCTTATGTTATGAGTCTGTAGTTCTGAAGTGCCTGCCACTGAACTTGAATTACTTAGTACTACCTCCATATTGACTATACTACCCCTCCCCCCATCTCCTCCCCCATGAGTTGTTAATTCATCCCTTATACCCTCTACACTTTCTACCCCATTACTTATATCTAGTCCCTCCCCCCCACCTACTAGTTTAAAAACTCCTCCAGCCTTTCTACCATCCTATCCCCTAGTACAAAAGCTCCCTCATCATTAAGGTGCAATCCATCTCTACTGTAGAGATTGTACCGAAGTGAGAAGTCAGCCCATTGCTCTAAAAAGCCAAACCCCTCCTTAGTGCACGACATCTTTAGCCACGCATTAACCTCCCTAATCTCCTTCTGCCTCCCTGGGCTAGCACGTGGCACTGGTAGTATCTCAGAAAATACTACCTTGGAGGTCCTTGTCTTCAGCTTATTACCTAGTTCTCTAAAATCATTCTTTAGGACACTCCATCTTCCACTAACTTTGTCATTGGTACCAATATGTACCAAGACAGCTGGTTCATTTCCAGCCCCTCCCAATAATTTGTCTACCCGATCCACAACATGACGAACCCGAGCACCCGGGAGACAGCAAACTGTTCGATAGCTGGGATCTGGGTGACAAATCACCCTGTCTACCTTCCTAATAATAGAGTCCCCTACAACCAGAACCTGTCTGTTCTGCCTATTCTGCCCTCCCTCTTCTCCAGTAGAGCTGTTCGCCCGGCTGTTAGAGGGAACAGCTCTATCTGGCATTGCCATTCCTGAATGGACATCGCCAACAGTTTCACTCAATCTGGCAAATCTGTTGTTGTTTGCCAACTCAGAACTGGCCTGCCTCCTCCTGTTCCCCCTGCTTCCCCTTGTAACTGTAACCCAGCTGCCTCCCTGGACATCCTCACTAGCCCCAGCTCCACCCTCCATGCTAGGCCCAGCTAAACTGTGCTCAGTGAGCACCAACCCCCTTTCCAGTGGAGCAATATCACTAAGTGCTGCAATTCTCCTCTCCAGATCTTCAATTTGAGCTTCCAGAGAGGCAACATGCTCACACCTCTCACAGAGGTATGGACCCTGGATCATCTGTTCCAGTATTGCATACATATGACAGGATGTACACTGAATAAGGTTGCCACTGGACTGACTCATAATTATTATTATTATTGTCTACGAAATTTCAGTGGGAAAAATAAAGAATAAAATATAATATATTTATATAAAGTTTTCCTCCTTTGCACTATAAATCTGCCCTCCCTTTTCTTTGAAGGCCCTCCTTTTATTTAAACTCCTAGGCTTTTACTAGAATTGCACTTGATACTGAAAATGTTCGCAACCTCACAAGTTCCCCTTCTCCGGTTTCTATTAACTTCTGCCTTCTCGCCTGGGCACAATTAGTGCACTCTGCAATTTATCAGCCTTTACTTGTAAGGTAAATCCACTTGTAAACAGGCCCCAAACCAGCTCACAAACCTTTTATACAAGTTTAACAGTCAAACCACACCCCTCTCACCTGGGCACAATTGGTGCACTCTGCAGTTTATCAGCCTTTACTTGTAAGGTAAATCCACTTGTAAACAGGCCCCAAACCAGCTCACAAACCTTTTATACAAGTTAAACAGTCAAGCCACACCCCTCTCACCTGGGCACAATTAGTGCACTCTGCAGTTTATCAGCCTTTACTTTTTAAGGTAAATCCACTTGTAAACAGGCCCCAAACCAGCTTACAAAACTTTTATACAAGTTTAACAGTCAAGCCACACCCCTCTCACCTGGGCACACTTAGTGCACTCTGCAGTTCCTCAGCCTTTACTTTTTAAGGTAAATCCACTTGTAAACAGACCCCAAACCAGCTCACAAACCTTTTATACAAGTTTAACAGTCAAGCCACACCCCTCTCACCTGGGCACAATTAGTGCACTCTGCAGTTTATCAGCCTTTACTTTTTAAGGTAAATCCACTTGTAAACAGGCCCCAAACCAGCTTACAAAACTTTTATACAAGTTTAACAGTCAAGCCACACCCCTCTCACCTGGGCACAATTAGTGCACTCTGCAGTTTATCAGCCTTTACTTTTTAAGGTAAATCCACTTGTAAACAGGCCCCAAACCAGCTTACAAACCTTTTATACAAGTTTAACAGTCAAGCCACACCCCTCTCACCTGGGCACAATTAGTGCACTCTGCAGTTCCTCAGCCTTTACTTTTTAAGGTAAATCCACAGTGTGTTTGGGGTCATTGTCCTGCTGGAAGGTGAACCTCCGTCCTAGCCTCAAATCACGCACAGAGTGGTACAGGTTTTGCTCAAGAATATCCCTGTATTTAGCACCATCCATCTTTCCCTCAGCTCTGACCAGTTTCCCAGTCCCAGCTGCTGAAAAACATCTCCACAGCATAATGCTGCCACCACCATGTTTCACTGTGGGGATGGTGTTCTTTGGGTGATGTGATGTGTTGGGTTTGTGCCAGACATAGCGTTTTCTTAGATGACCGAAAAGTTCAATTTTAGGCTCATCAGACCAGAGCACCTTCCTCCATACATTTTGGGAGTCTCCCACATGCCTTTTTCCAAACTCAAAACGTACCATTTTGTTTTTTGCTGAAAGTAATGGCTTTCTTCTGACCACTCTGCCATAAAGCCCAACTCTATGGAGCGTACGGCTTATTGTCGTCCTATGTACAGATACACCAGTCTCGGCTGTGGATCTCTGCAGCTCCTCCAGGGTTACCTTAGGTCTCTGTGCTGCCTCTCTGATTAATGCCCTCCCTGCCCGGTCCGTGAGATTTGTCGGGCGGCCGTCTCTTGGCAGGTTTGCTGTTGTGCCATGTTCTTTCCATTTGGTTATGATAGATTTGATGGTGCTCCTGGGGATCATCAAAGATTCAGATATTTTTTTTATAACCGAACCCTGACTTGTACTTCTCAACAACATTGTCCCTTACTGGTTTGGAGAGTTCCTTGGTCTTCATGGCAGTGTTTGGTTAGTGGTGCCTCTTGCTTAGGTGTTGCAGCCTTTCAAAAAAGATGTGTATATGTAATGACAGATCATGTGACACTTAGATTGCACACAGGTGGACATCATTTCACTAATTATATGACTTCTGAAGACAATTGGTTGCACCAGAGCTTTTTATGGGCTTCATAACAAAGGGGGTGAATACATACGCACATGCCAATTTTTTGTTTTCTGTTTCTAAAATATAGTTTTATGTATATATTTTTCTAATTTCACTTCACCAATTTAGACTATTGTGTTCTGATCCATCACATAAAATTCAGATTAACAAAACATTGAACTTAAGGCTGTAATGTAACAAAATAAAGTCAAGGGGGGGGGGGGGGGGGGTAAAAAGTCAAGGGGGGGTGAATACTTTTGCAAGGCACTGTAGTTATATATATATATATATATATATATATATATATATATATATATAATAACATTTGTGCTAAGGATATGAGAAGCCAGGAACAAAATAAGATTTTAAATACAGTCCTATATGTATGATATTCTATTCTGAAGAACTAGGAAAAATGGTTTAAAATAATGCAGATTCTAATTTATTATCTTTACGTGCAATTATGATGAAGTACTATCTAAATTAGTGAGGTGGGAGGAATTGTAGAGGAAGCTTCCACATACACAGTGGGGATGTGGCATCTAAAACTGCCACTGCTTTCAACATAACTAATAGACAGTGTATTAATTTACACCCTTCTGAATAAGTAGAGCAAAGAATCAGCCACGGAAAGTAATAAAAAGTCATTGCATATGTAAGTTAAAAATGTAAAGGCCTATTATATTTTTATTATTATTATTATTTGTTTTGCGTGTAATCAAGTTTAGTTTTTCAATATAGAAAAAAATAAGAGAAAATATTCACAGTGGTCCTTTAATTATAATCTATTTAATTTTAGTTTCCATCATAAGCCAATAACCTGGCAGTCTGTTGGCGTCAAGCACCACCCTCAAACTTCCTTTATTTGTTTAAAATACATCTGCCACTACCCTAACCCTAAACCCTATTCCTAACCCTAAATCTAACACTCACTCTACTGAGAAACTAACTAAAATATTGGCGGCACCACCTAATGGCAACTGGCCGCCACTGCTATTGGTCAGCTAACAGGAAAGATCCATGAACTAGTATATTAGCATATAATATATATTAATTTGTATATTTAGATATAAATATAAATATTTTCAGTAAAAACAGTATAATAGTATGCTATTGAAAAATGTATCAACATTAAAATAACTAAATTACAAATTATAACAACACAATACAATTATTTCAAGCAAAATGAAATAAAAAAATAGTTTTTTTTTAAAATCAGGAAAATGTATAGTCAACTGGATCAAATGATTTAAATGTTATTTTGTTCATATTTGAGGTGCTGATATAATGTTGTATTATTGTATAATTAATAAAGTACCAATTATAGAAGTATGTTTATTTTAGGTATTGTCTAAAATGACAATGAAATTTCAAATATGCTCGAACAATTAAATAAAAACAGTATGTATAAATAGCAAAAGATTGAAAAAAAACAAAAAACGAATTTTTAAAGTATGGAAATGCAGCTTTGCAACAATGTCAGTTTCTCCAGCTGATTAGCCTTAATAAGTGTGTGCCAAGGCGCTGCACCAGTGGAGCTATGGAGCTCTCATGAGCTTTATAGGTGGGAGGTTCTAACAGTTTAAAAGTACAATTTTTAACCTATTGCTGTCCAAACTATTTCCATGTTTTTGTTATTTTTGAGAAAAAAAATTAAAAACTATTTCATGTGAATTTATTTTTCTTTTAGGGTCGAATGTTCCTTCCAAACCTCTCCATGCACCGGCTTTCTTTTTTCTGATGTTTGATCAAAAGCTTTGTTTTGGTATTAAGTTACTTTTGTTAATTAAATATTAATAGTGTTAACTGCAATTAAACACCAAACCTGCACGGAAAGAACAGCCGTAAAGTGTTTGTTTTTCCTACTTTCTTTGTTTTGCTAATGTTTATATTCTTAGTATTATTGTCTAACTGTAAGTTTCCAATACACACAATGGGCCAGATTAACTAAGGCTTGCAGATATGATAAAATTCTTCAAAATTAGGGCCCTATTCTATTAGAAGCAGTAAATGACTCTAACACGTAATGTTGGCTGTGGGTGTTTTTTTCTCTAAATGTTTAGATGTATTCTATTGACTCCAGCTCACAATTTACCTCCTTAAACTAGTAAACCCTGCCTTTTTAAGTCTGATTTCATGGTGCATGATCATATGATCTGACAATATTTAAGCAAACCCGTCATTTACTTCTTAGACGCAGTAAGTAAGACCATCATCATGATGTCAGTAGAACATGGAAGTTACACGTAATCTGCAATCAGAGGCTAAGAATTAATTAGTGCCAATAAGTAATATTTGCCGATCTGCAGCCTTATTAAATTGTGATTCGGCCAATTGAATAGGGCTCTATATAAGCAAACAGCATATTTTTTACAGATGTTTTTACTTAGTGAAGACCTTGCTTTTGGATAGAAGTTCACTAACTAAAAACTTCAGTAAAAAAATATGCCCTGTGCTTATGTAGAGCCCTATTCAATTGGCCGGATCGCAATTTAATAAGTCTGCTGGCTTGCAATCTAGGGGCCTCATTCAATTGCGATGTGGGCAATTGAATAGGGCCCTAAAGAAGCACATAGCATATTTTTATTAAAGAAGTTTTTAGTTAGTGAAAACCCTTTCTTTTGGATAGATGCTTGCTAACAAAAAACTTCTTTAAAAAATATATGTTATGTGCTTATTTAAGGCCCTATTCAATTGGGCAAATTGAAATTGAATGAGGGCCTGGCAATCTATAAAATGCATTAGATCATCTGTTCTAGTCCACGTGGGTTTCATGATATCTATTAACACCTTGAGTTCCGGAATCGATATTACTCAGAAACAACATTTAAAAATAATATTTTTTAATTGCATATTTGTGGGTTTGAGACTGTTCTGCAATGAATTCTAATGTCTTTCCATGCCTTCCCATATAGTACAGTATTGTGTGTTTAATTGCTGTTACAGCTCTAATAAGTGTTTGAAAAAGCTCTTGCGTGTCCTATTTGACAGATACTTGATACTTTTTTTATTGGCGGGTCAGACTTTATTTGTGATCTAGAGCTACGGGTCTAATAGAATATCGATTTTGTGTAACTTTAATTACTTAGAGATCAGAATGTCCGAGCTGTGCTAAAACCAATGGAGTTCTAAGGCCGGTTTTTCATCTTTGGCTAGCTGTAGTGATTGTGCGTGGGAACTCGTAATTGGATTGTGAGTAGCTAATAGTATATGTGGGAATATTATGTATAAATTTACGATTCGGCAAATAGAAGAGGGCTCTATGTTTTTACCATAAAATCACATCTCAGTTCAATTGTAAAAGGTTTTGTCATTTGCTTTTTTATTAAATCTGTATCAGTATCGTTGTATTAAATTAATTGCTGGAAACATAAATCTTATGTTATTTTTCATTCAAAGTAATTTCAGAAACATGCAATACAAACATCCGCATTTCTATTTCTTGGTTCGCACTTTGTACGCTCTTGTTTGTACTTCGAGGCGTAATTGTCTATGATTCCCAGTAAAATGTGCATATTAAAATCCTGTTTAATGATTCTGGGAATGGGTCTCAAGATTCTCATTAAGACAAGGGCTTTACATCCTTATGTAGAAGTGTGCATGGTGTGTTTTGGATGGGGCAGATGATGGCAACATCATAGTGAGACCACTTCAACCACACACAGGATTAAAGGGATATGGATTTTACTAGTTGTACTATATTCCTATATATCTTTTTATGATTATGTATTTTATGTTATTAAGAGGTTCTAATTGTGTAAAATCAAGCAAATAGTCCCTGTGTGGGTCTGCCCACTGAATCTCATTAAGATACAGAACTTGCTGTGCAGCAACACATTTTGCCACATGCTGCTAAAACATGGTCCCTGATAGGCTAGGACACTACACTGAACCATCCAGCACTACAAGGCCTGTGTCTCCACACAATGCAGAGGGCAGACCCATACATGGACTATTTGTTTGGTTTTGGACAGTAAATACAGAGCTTATAAGACTTCTTAATAAAATAAAGTACATAAAAGTAAATAGATACACAGGGATATTATATACTGAGTAACATCCAGGAACTTTCCATATCCAAGGATGCAGGAACTTTGCAAGAGAAGGGACTGAGATACATTTTGTTAAATATTTGGAGTCTTTGGTCCATGAAATCTGTCAATCATAGACTTAGAAAAACTAGTAACTTCGGATCTATCCCTCTTTGCCTGCACATTTCTTCTGCCGTACTGACAGCTGCAGTTACAGGTGCCATCCGCCAGAGGGCGCTGTGAGTTTTCAGGCACCATCAAGTTTCAGGGAAGGAAAATAACTATTCTCCCCTCCGATGTGGAGCAACTCGACAGCGCTGAATCGACAGCGAGGCCATAGCTAAAGGCCTCTTCTGTCGGCACACCTTATATGCTAAAATCAGCAGCGCCATTTGTCAGCCGGAGGTGGAACTGCAGCTGTCAGATTTTGCAATGGTGAAGAGGGAAAGGACCGTAACTTCTATAATGATGATCCATACTAAAAAAAACAATGTACTGCAATACATAGCAAGGGAAATTTGTATTTAATATAAGCTTCATATTATGCATCAACTTTTTTTTCCGTCTAACATTTTGATCCATGTAAAACTATTATGTTCATCTACTTAAAGGGACTTTGTAGTTACATGATGGTATTGTGCATTATATGTGAGCGCCTGTGAGTGACTCAAACACCCGGACAGTGGCTATTGTAGGGGACCTAATCACTTCAAGAGTTCAATCTGTTTATTTGGCAGCAAGTGCAAAGCACCGGGGCACACAAAAGGGTAAGGGTCCTCTTAATTTATTAGTAGAGAGAAGCAGAGGATTATTTTTATAGAGAGGTCATCCGGTCACTTTATGGGTGATCTGACCATCTATATCTATTTATTGACCACCTACAGGAACCAGTTGTAGGGGGGGGGGGGGGCAACATTATTTTGCACTTCATTCTCCATCTCCACCACTGTCATTGGGTTGAATTAACTATGGCAATGGCAGAGCTATGGCTGGTGCAGCAGGTGCAAAGCACCAGAGCTACTGCCAATAAAGGAGGCATCTGGATTTATTAGATAATAATCTACTTTATCTGATCTGGCCATCTACGTATCATTTTTTATTTATTTTTTACTCCTACAGGGTGGAAAGGGAAGTTGCAAAGGGCCCCCAAACTAATTAGCACTGGGGCCCTCCATTTACTAACTCTGCTACTTAACTATGGATCTCAAAGATGTCTCTATGAAAACGTTTTCTTATTCATAGAAAACAAGACATTGCAGCCTTTATGAACCTTGGTATATGCGACTGTTAATAGTTCATGTGAAGACATAAATCCATCACGTCTTTAGATTACTTCCAGTCCAGATTTTACAAGTATGTATCCAGAAAAAGAAAACACCATTGATATATTGTCTAATATACAGAAAAATAAATAGCTTTCTTATCCCAAGCTGACCTCTCCATCGATCAACGTGCTACATATTCACTCTAACATTACATGTTACTCGCTACAACCTTGGATACTTTCTTTAATCTGAAAAACTGTCCAACCTCTTTTTTTAAATTATCTATCAATTCCCCTATCACCCTCCCCCTTGGTAACATGTTCCACAACAACAGTGACAGACCTTATTAATACTGAAGGTGAAATATTCTTTCTGCTGTCTTTAAGTGTTGCATTTTCTGATGGATGAAGAAGACTAAATGCCCTACCAATTATCCTGCTGTGATAATGTTGTGACAGAGTTATCCAAGGAGTTTATGTGAGCCACAGACTCTGCAAAGCTCTCTTCCTCCAGTAGGACTGCAGGGGTTAGATTTCCTGCTCAGTTGATTAGCTGCACCTGGACAGACCTGATTTAAGACTGCTCCTGGAGTACAGCTGCTTATTGACTGATTGTTTGCATTTTGTCTGCACTGGAGAAAGACACAGACAGTGAGACAGCAGCCTGGAGCTTATGAATGTTTGAAGCAAAGTGGAGACTTGGAAATCTGTAGATATATGCAGGCCAGTTTTGTTTTGTCCGACTAATTCAGTGGAAGCTACGCCTGTCATTTTCATTGATTTGTTTATTATTATTGTATCACTGGATACATTTTTAGCAAAACTTGGAAAAGTATTTTATCCTTGTATTGTGTCCTCCATAAAAATTCCTGAAACACGAAAAAAAATCCTGAGGAGACTGGGAACTTGCCACAATATATATATATAGTTGTGAGCGTACGAGTTGTTGCTAACGCTGCGGGCTTGCTGCGGGCTCGCGCAGCGAGCCAAGGCCCTCGCAAAGCGAGGGCACTGGGCGAGGGTCTCAGTTGCTGGCATGGAGCGCCGAAGGCGCTCCATGCCAGCAACTGCGACCCTCGCAAACTTCACGTCGCAACCCAAAGAGCACGACACACACATTACGACACTCGCAAACAACATACGACACACGTTCACACACATTACGGCCTCGCAACACTCGGGCGCAACTCGCGAACATTACAAAATTAAAAACACAATACATACACACAGCACATACATAAAAACCTTACCTACAGAAACAGGAAGCATCCAGGACCTCAAAAATGCAGCTTACACCTTCATTTTACTCAAAATAAAAGAGTTTAGACACTAAAAAAAACTGTAAGCGACAGAAAAAATGGCCGCCGAACAAAACGAAAACGAGGCTACAGCACTCTAAACTCGCAAAACACCACAAGAAACTCGCAAAACGCCACAAACGACCTACGGATATATATACCACACATTGCCCGCCATTTTACCCCAATGCGGAAGTACACAAGTACGCTAACGGTTTGGTCTCGCGCACGCACAGTATTACACTGCACACATTCACCACGCTTACACAGCACCTCCACACCACTAATGCTCCAGCAACATCAAAACAGATTGCCAGCTCTTCAACACAATGCTTCAAAATAGGTAAAGTATATTCATTTATTAATGTATTACATATTTCATTATTATACACCAAACAGCATTAGCTCACTTACAATTTCATTGCCGTCATTTTTTGACGGGCAATTCGCTAGTATATATATATATATATATATATATATATATATATATATATATACTAGTACAGACACAGAGGTATAAAAAGAGATGAGAAACAGATACATGCCAGTGGCGGGACTAATAAATAGAGAGCCCTGGTGCAAAAAACAATTTTGGGCTCCGCTATATATATATACATATTTCATTTATTTTTCTGCCCAATGCCTCTGTCCCCCTGCCACCCATCCAAACCCTTTATCTCCTGCCCCCTACCACCCCTTTCTATTCTGCCCCCTAACACCAGGTACCCTCCTGCTCTTTTGCACTTTCTTTTGCTCCCCTGCCTTGCACGTCATGTTGCCGGTGTAAGGAATCCGTGTATGTGATTCCCTGCCCCTGCAAAAGAAATGCCAGAGCTGGTGAGTGCAAGAGAGCAGGGGAGGGAGGCAGGAGAGAACCTGGTGGTAGGGGCTGCAGTGGTGTTAGGTGTACAGCACTGGGCCCCTGTAGTCTCGCCCCTGATGAATGCATTAAGGGCATACTTTGCAACAGTGCAGATCTCACTTCGTTAAAATTGAAAGACCACAATATGGGAAGTCTTTCAATTTCCTTCAATTTCCAAAAATGCTCTATGGCTACCAGTCTCCTTTAATTGAGACAGATGGGTGCATTCACATGTAATAGTTGTCAAACTACGAGACATTGTCATGCTTTGCGTGGTGCATACGACTTAGGTGATGAGCATAGCAAGGCGAGCTGTTAAGGCACTAAAACTTGCAGCACAAAGGCGCTCATTGCCTGCGAGCCTCGCGAAGCGAGGCAAGCAGTGAAGGCAATGAAACACGCTGGACTTAGCCAAAAAGGAGCGCCAATCACACATTGAAACACGCAGGACTTAGCCAAAAAGGAGCGCCAATCACACATTGAAACACGCGGGACTTAGCCACCAAACACTTAGTAAATGAAAGATCACCTTAGGCTGCAAGCACTTGACAAACACAGGACTTCGAAAAAAAATGTTTACGAGACGCGGGACTTAGAAAAAAAAATACGAGATACGAAAAAATACAAACTTAACGGTTGAACCGCGCAAACCAGAAAACACAAAAAAACAAACAAAAAACAACAAAAACATACACACAGAACGGGGGGACCGCCAGGACGTCTGGGAGAGATGGTTGCACGTGAATTAAAGTCGATTTGGCCAAGTTTCGGCACTTGACAATCGCCTAAGCGAGAAAAAAAATAACCTCCAAAAAAAATGAAAAAGAGGCTACACAACCCCAGATTGTGCAAAACACTGCCAAATGCACAGCACTTTCACACAGGAAAGTACAAGGTACAAAATACACGAACCGCGTAACACATAGACAAACAACGCCAGTTTACAACACTAACTTGCAACTAATAACATTCCGAATCTAAAATGGCGCTTTACACAAATAAACCAATGGTTTGCCCTCGCTCACGCAGCCTATTTCTAATGCACAGTTGGGACATTCAGGACACTATCTCCTCAGGGCAGCAACAGTCCCACTGGACATTATATGCTGCAGGAAAATACATCTAGATTGTTAGCTTTTCAGGCTATTGATTCATGGATATATTAATTACAAATAGGTAAAGTATATTAATTTATTAAGTAACTAATTCATTAATTATTAGTTAACAAAATATAGATATAAATATCTGTCTTTGTGATGAGTGCCGAAGGTGCTCAGAGAAGCAAAAGTACACAAGAGGAGAGGCTCGCAATGAGCGCCGAAGATCCTCAGAGTATAAAAAGCTTTACATTGTGTGGCAAACAGCATTGCCATGGCTTCAAATGGTATTGCCCCGTCATTTTTGATGGGCAAGTCGCTTTGGATACAAATTTGGAAGGAGGGACGAGCTTTAGACAATGAAGGACTATGAGCTAATTTCGGTCCATTTTGTCAGTGGTCATAATGACTTTACAACAATGCAGCAAATCAATTTGCAAGAAAAAAAAACTAATTAATCCTATTTCTCCGCAAATTGATTTTCACAGCCTAGAAATATGATGAGGTTCGTCACATTGTAAAATTCCGATACAATTATGGATTTGTGAGATTTTATATTCAATAGATAAGAATGGAAAATCCATCCGTCCAGTGAAGATAGATGGATTAGCGATAGGAATCGCAGCAACTTAATTGGAGAGATCAATTAAAACAAGGATCAATTTTACAGCATAATTACACTACAAATCGTGTGACAG